>OY735265.1:1078052-1405694 GCA_963457715.1 Argyresthia albistria
AGACACATATTATGCCGAGAGGTCGATTCCGAGTTGCTTCTATTTTTTAAAAGAAACAAAACTGCATTCAATAAAAAAAAAATTGCTTGTCTCACCCGTTTAATTTTTAGCTGGTTCGATTTCCGGGTAAGACAAGCTAATTTAAAAAAATGCAATTTTGTTGTTTTTTTTAATAAAAGTTTTTGTCAAAATTCAACCGAATTGATAACCCCCTACTTTTTTGAAGTCAGATAAAAAGATCTATCTTTAGGATTTAAGGTACTTTCCCTCCAGGCCCCATTCGTTTGCTCCACCCTGTATACCCTTCCCTCTCCATAGGGTTTGCTGGAAGAAATCTCTTGTTAGAATATTGACATTAAAATTATAAAAAAAAAAATGACATTAAAATTATTTTGACAGTGGGTACCAAGACGTCAATGAATGTCTAATTTTTGACGTTGGTACCCACTGTCAAACTAATTTTAATGTATTTTTTTTTTTACAAAAAAAATAAAAAAAATGGCTGCAGCCAGGCGGTTAGAGATAAGCTCGCCTTTGACATTGTTTTTCTTACAATGTATATTTTCTGTATGTCTGTTTTGTGGAGTGCAATAAAGAAACTGTGAATTTACGAAAGCTCCCGTTATAAGTATCTGCCTGAAATTTCCGTCGCGTGTATGGAACCATCATCGTTTGAATTACCAACTCTCCGCCGCCCTGAGGGATTCATTATCAATTCTACGATTTCACTTCAGCTATTGACACCATGAAATCAATTTAGCCGACAACTAAACGAAGTTTGTTGCGGAAAAAACATTTTAATTCGTCACACATTGACCAATACAATGTCCGTGACCGCAAAATATTAATTATTGATTGATACCGCAATTCGATAACATTGAATTTTAAAGGCCCATTAAGTTTCGTTTTTATATACATAGGTACTTGTGTAATAGATAACATTCACCACAGACGCATGATATATATTAAACTATGTGGTTTCGGTTCATTGAAAATTATTTTTAAATTATTTCTAATAAATGTCCATGTCCAGTATGCCGTCTGTCACGCAAAAGATTTACCGGTTTAGTGCTTTGATCCGCCCTGCACCGCACGACCCTGTCCCAAGTCCGTAACGTAACGTCTTAACGTTACGTCTAACGTTAACGACAACGTTACGTCTCGCATAACTCAGCGACTAGAGCAACTCCGCATGTAGCCAACGACCCAGAAACTTAATAAAACGTCTTCGTGTGCTTAGGGCGATAACACAAGGGCGAAAGGTTCACGGAGATTTATGTTAAAAGAAACAAAAATGCAGTAAATGTTGTGAAGAAAATGCCAAATTGAGTTTGTAGTTACTTAGCATTTGTTAGAAAACATACGACTACAAAGCCAAGATATTATTATAAAGCTACCCAAATTACCATTGCTAGGTTTGAAAACGTAATTTAGTGACACAGTTGACGAGACAAAAAACTAAGTTTTTATAAAGCTTCGGCTATATTTAACGCTTTGCTCTAAGCTAGAAAAAGGTTGAAGGGTCAAAAAATACACAAAAGTAAAACTCGGTGGGCTGTGCCCTTATTTAAAGAGAGAGGGTCCTAACTTTTGTGCCCTCAACTGGAAGTAATTCAGACCTTTCACAGGCAGAACATTTGAAATATGGCGCCTTCTTTGAAATACTTGTCAAAATGTTGGATTAAGTTGAGGTTATCTGTAAAAAGATAACAAGATATTGATGAAGAAGTAGATAAGATATAGCATTATAAGCGGTCAACCGTAATGAAAAACACAAACAAACATAGAGTCAAGACACGCCTGCCTATGGCATATCAGGCACAATATTGTTCCCGGTTTATTCAGATATGTATTCATAATAATAATAATCATAATCATAATTTATTGATAATAAAATATTACATGTCAACTAGGTATACAAATATCTGTAGAATAAATTAATTTCAGGCATAATGATTATAAATAAAATGTCAGGAATCAGCAGTAATAATAGTCGCTAATAAAAAGTCAATAATAAAAGTAAAATAATGTCAAAAATTATATAATAATGTCAACATAATAAGAATAATACCATTGCAGGTAAAAATAAATTAAATTACATGTCAGACAAGAATTACAGGTCACAATCGTAAGTTAAGTCAGTCATCATTAACTTACTCGTCAACAAATTCTGACACTGAGTAATATGCTTTGCTTAGGAGGTACTTTTTAACCTTCCCTACAAAGATGTTTAGCACTTTGATGGATTTTATCTCCACTGGTAGTTTATTAAATAAAGTAGGACCCATGCCCTTCAATGACTTACTGGTTTTAGCAAGACGACAGGTCACACTGTGCAAGTCATGGTCTAGAGGAATACCTACGGTCTGGGTTCTGGAAGCTTAGGTACTGTGATGGGTTCTGCTGCCTCAGTTCTGCCTCACATACTTGAGTACTTCCAAGATGTACAATGTTATTCATTGGAAGCAAAGCAATACATTACTGAGCTATCTTAATACTAACTGTACAGATAATGATGATATCAAGAAGAATTTATAAACACAGGCACAAACATTGCTTCTGGCCCCACAAAAGGATACCCGTGTCGTCACACAAAAATAAACATCAAAGAGAGTATACTAAAGAAAATAAGAAAGCGATACCCAATTTATCTCAAAAACGGACCCTGGATCATCCGCCAATCAAAACAAGCGATCAATGGAACCTTTACGCACATTTAATCCTGTTTTACGATTTATTTACACAACCACATAGACATCGGATAGTTACTGCGAGGGTAACTTTATTGGCTGAATATAGACAAAGACCCACTCAAATAAAGTGTATGGGATAAACGCGGTTTTTATAGTTCTCCGTCAAAAATCGTGTAAAGAATACCGTAAAGGGTGCGCAAAATGGTAATGAACTTAAGGTGATAAAAACGAAATGGGCGAAAAGTAATGTTGCAACAAAAGGGGGAATATGAAAATTGGTTCAACTCATCAGTATTTTATTTGATAACTTTAAGGGCGCGTGAATGTTGATCACTCTTAAGAACTTCGTACCTAATTTATTTCGTAATTTCTTTATTGTACTACACACGACAGACATACAGTTTTTATATGAACTGCTATTATCGTACTGAAACGCCTGTGAAACTCTAAATGAATGAATAAATACTGAATTGACACACAGTAATTACAGTTCATAAAATATTTTTTTATGTATATTTTTTGGGTTAATTTAAAAAAAAAACAGTGATATTCATGGAAACTAAACATGAACATAAATTACTACTATGTCAAAGCGGAAACCTATAGATGTAATGGTTTCTTCATAAAGTATGCCACACTTTGTGCTAGATTGTGTGTGGCCTAGACTAGAGAGATACTATACTAGTTTTTTGAAATGTAACAGTTTTGGTAAAGGTTCTTCTACAAAGCCTCAAACCAAAAATAACAGCAGTCTTTCATAACAGAAGTGACAAACTAATACCTACTATACAGGGTGACATTTAATTAGCTGACCATATTTTGGGGAATGATAGTACCCATCATTATGAACAACTTTCCCCATGGAACATATGGTCGCAAACGAAAAAAAATTTTGGGTCTCCCATAGTAACTTGAAATCAGCTGATCGGGGCAATGTACTGGGGGACGAAATTTTTTTTTTATCACACCTGCTCTGAAAATACATACTAATTATACCAATTAGAGGGAAGAAACGCCTTTATCCCGCCCTTCAAATCCTTTCATCCCAAGGTATGGAAGTTTGTATGAAAATCCTTCCGACCCAAGGGTGGGAAGTATGTATGAAATTCCATTACATACCCGGTTTATTTATTTTTATTTGTCAGCAGTCATACTGCAAAGAGGTCTACTAATTAAATTTCAAGTAAATTGTTACTGGCCACATACAGTTTTTTTTTTACCAGTTACATACCAACCTCCTTGGTGCATACAGAAAATTAAAAACGAAATTATTTTTGTATATAAAACGCGCGGAATCACGGAAGAAGTGGCTGCATGACCTTATGATCTTAGCCTACTCCAGAAACGGGCGAATAAAAAAAGGAAAAGCCCGCGCATTTTCGCAAAAACTTCGATTGATTTAGCATTTATCTTTGTGTTTTTTGTAAAATATGGATACTTCGAGCGACAGTGATGATTAGGGTTTCTCATCGAGAAGTCTCGAAGCGGGAATTCCCGGGAAATCTGGCCTTAGTCGAGACGGGAACAAAAGGGTCGAGTACCCGGGAAGTCGAGAAATATAAAAAAAAAAAACAAAAAATAGCAATTTGACGTTAATTCATGTGTTACTTATTAGAAAAATTATATCTTCTATCTCCTCTCCCTTTCCATCCTTTTACTACCCAATAAGGAACCAACCTACCGCTACAGCCCAACCCGCTGCCGCCCGCCGCCCGCCCCACCCCGTGATCTGTCTGTTTGTTTAGTTCAGTCAGTCACTCCACTCGCGACTTTTTGCGACAAAAGCGAACGCAGAACGCAGTTCCCAGGACGAAAGTGACAGTTATGTGAGTGATGATGTTTACTCGGTCGATTACAATACAGAATCTCAGTCCACATCTTCAGTGCAAAACTGTTTTGATAAAATTTACAGAACAACTCTATAACCGACTGTTTCCAAGCGTTTCTAACCCTGACAATGACGAGAATGTCCAAGGAGTCCAAGATACTGAAGGTGACTCTCCTATCAATTTTGAGATGCAATTAAGAATGGCTATTGAGACCGCATCTACGGGTACAAATACTACTGAAGCCCAGTTAACCAAAAGCCTGATAAAAAAAAATCATTTATTTGAATCTACCGGAAAACGAACGCCAAATCTGGAAAATTTATACAATGCCGTAATGACTGTAAAACCTACGTCAACAGAAAATGAAAGAGTATTTTCGTTATCTGGTAACGTCGTTACAAAGATTAGGAACCATCTATCAGACAAATCAATTAATGCATTGGTATTTTTGAAATCTTATTATAATAGATCCTGCTAGCGAATTTGTCGAATCAAAATTGTTGCTCTAGTTTTATAAAAAATATATTTTATAAACATAATTCTTTGTTATAAATTTTTAATCAAACATATTGACATTAGGTATATATATCTAAGCTGTCATATTTGTCAGTAACAGTAAGTAAAAAAAAATGACTGTGATTATAAAGGAAATTAAGATTATTATATTTTTATTGTTATTTTAATACTATCTATATTTTATTATTTGACGAAGACTAATCAAAATGAACATTTTGTTAATTACGAAAATGTGTGTTTTATTTTAAAACCTTTTTCATACATTTTTTATTGAGGTTAATGACATTCCCGACTTCTCGGGAATTCCCGGGAAATGGTGCTCGAGAAGTCTCGGTATCCGGGAACAAAAAAAAGTCGGGAAATGAGAAACCCTAGTGATGATGTTATCCCTAACACACCGCCAGAACTATTAGAGACGGCCCAAGTTGTTGATAATCTGTTGCCGGAAAAATCTAAATGCAGATACAACAGTACTTGTACTTTTAACTAAATATAAACATTTCTATGCATTTATGTCTATAATTTTCCTCGTAGGTGTAATAAAAAGCACTATACATACCTCAGGATAAAGTACAGTTCCATACCTCAAATGGTTTGCGCCCCTCGCAAGCTCGTGGCGCAAATGCCATAATCTCGGTATGGAACTGTCACTTTCTTCCCTCTGAAGTAATGTACTATTTCATTTGCGACTAAATATATGTTTCTTTAGGAAAGTTGTTCATAATGATGGGTACTATCATTCCCCAAAATATGGTCAGCTAATTAAATGTCACCCTGTATATACGAGTAAATCGCCTAAAGGTGCTCTAAACATTGTTGGAGACGGCCCGTAATAAAAACAACATGACATGACATTTCTGTAAAAGGTTCAGAAAGTAATCATAATCGATTTGATGTTTAATCTTCGACACTTTTGCGACAGACATTAAATTTTTTAGGAGCAAAATCTTTCAATATTGAGTTTTAACATTAAGGGCCATAATAGGATTCGATTTATTCTCTTGAATTTTACGATCAAGGTCGACTAACTAGACGACGAGGTAACACTAATCTCAGTTAGCTTTGACAAATCCATACGAAATAGGGAGCATTGTCAATGTCTAATCGAGTTAGCGTTAGCTAGCGTTCTAGGAAGGGCACTTGAAAAGCAAAAAAATTGGGCTGCTTCCGAAGTTATATGGCACCAAGCAACAACAACTAAAGTAGGTATCTCTAAGTATTACTACCTTAAAGCTCCCATTACAAGAGTACTGCATGCACCACAACATAATTACACCACAGAATAGCTACTAAATATTTAATTAATCTAATCTGGACCACTCTCTCCCGAGACTGAACGAAATACGTCCAAGCGTTAATAATACAAAACCCTATTACTCTCCCTTGTCTGAAACCATTGAAGGCCTCATATTCCACATCAAACGGAAATGCATAGTAGAGAGAGCCATAAGGCTTAAATTGCACTCACCTTTTGCGTGATAGCTAGCGAGTCCATCGCCCTAATTTGACCTAATTAGTCACTGAACAATGTGCTTTCCGGGAAATAAAAATATAGGTATCATGCAAAACATCTTGAAGAAACCTTCATAATAGGTCCACACGATGATTTAACCCCCTGTCACGCAAAATTGAGTACTCAATCAGGCTGAACGTGGGCGCAGTTGTACCACTGCCAACGCGCTTGGGAAAAGGCGTGACGTAGGTATATCTGTTTAAACACGTATTTTGTCTTTGCCCACAGACGCGGTTGCACAGAGTTCCTGACCGCCACAACTAGAGTGAAGCACGAAGAGGATTGCAAGTTCGACCAAATCACCTGCCCTGTAGCCACCAACTGCTGCACCGTAGGCTTCGAAGAACTATCCGAGCACCTCCAAGGAACACACAACATTATAGCAGTCTACTCACAAAAGATCAAAATCCTGATCGAAAACTTCCAAACTAAACTCAAGAAAACCGCCTGCTGTAGAACTAAATACAAGATTATTCTCCTATACCATAAGAGTGCGTTTGTCATCAAAGTATGCATTTATAATTACCACGTGAGGGTCGAAGTTATGAGGAGAAAACTCGGCTATGCAGCTGATATAAAGGATGCGAAGAAAAGCGAGTATTGCGCTTTGATAGAATTCCAAAGCAAAGCTCTTAGTACTAAATCGGCAGTCATGATAGAAAATGAAACTTATAGCAAGAAAGCAGAGGTTCAGTGGAATGATGTTGTGATGAAGTCTGAAAATGATGAAGCTATCACTATACACGTTCATATTGGAAAGTCGGAGAATGATAAAGGCCTCTTATGATATGTGAATACCTGCTATGGTATGAAATACCCTCTGCCAAGTATGGGAAATCGACGATTTATGATATGTGATTGAAGAGTCCTAAGTCAACAAAGGTTGTTTTTAATAAGAAATTCTGCGGCCAAATGCGACTGATGTAGTTTTTAACCTAGCTTAAGTTTAATTAGTAATAATAAGAACAATTAAATTTAAATAAATTGTATTTTTAGTTATACTGTCGTATTGTGTCATTTTCCAAAATAACATTGTCCCTCATTATATCAATAACTACTTATAATACAACCTGAATGTGTAAGAAGCTATGGGGTTGATTTCACGATTTTTGTGTGACACGAAGGAGATCGACCCACGAACGGTGTTACGGCACGCTGCAAATAGCGTTGCAAGCGTTTCGAATCTGCTACGAACGTTGTTACGGCACGCTGCAAATAGCGTTGCAAGCGTTTCGAATCTGCTACGAACGTTGTTACGGCACGCTGCAAATAGCGTTGCAAGCGTTTCGAATCTGCTACGAACGTTGTTACGGCACGCTGAAAATAGCGTTGTAAGCGTTTCGAATCTGCTACGAACGTTGTTACGGCACGCTGCAAATAGTGTTGCAAGCGTTCTACGAGGGTCGATTTCTTCGAATGAGAATAATTCACACGAATGACGCGTCATGTCTGAAATCATAATCAACTCTGAAAAGATACACTCCGACAGTTGCCTTCCAACTCTAAATCCATTCGGAATACCATTCAATATTGTTTTGAGACTATTTAATAAGTAATTCTGAGCCACACCCTTAGCAAAAGTTTGTGGACGTGACATTAATGTCAACTTGGTAAATTTTCGATCGGTAAATTAAATGTTTTCGTGAATAAATTTGGAAAGTGCTGAATATTTCATACAAGTTCCCTTCGAGTACTCAGTCAAAAAGTGTTCTAGAAATCAGTTGAGATAGAGATCCATGCAAAAGATCTATGGAAAGTCAAAGTTGTCATGATATTAGTGCAAACTAAGACACGACGGTTTTAATATACAAAAGTAAAAGTACTAAGTAGTCCTAACCTTCCTGAGAGTATTTTATCTAAAGTCTAATTAATACAGGTTTTGCAGAAGGGCCAATCAACCCTCACTATGAAATCGATATGATCAGAGCAACATAATTTCCTTTGCACGCACTAAGCCAGAAAAGCGTAATTCCAGAAAAGCGTAGTGCCAGAAACGCAGAATGCCAGAAAAGCATAATTTTAGTTTAACTGCCAGCTGATTTGGAAAAGTTAAAGCTGAAGATCCTCTGATTAAATCGGTTTCAAAGTAAAAGTTTCATAGTGGAAATTTATAAAAAGGCACTAATAGAAACAAGTTGTTGGATCATCGCCTTACCAGACTACAGGAGAAAGTACATAAAAAGAATTGATTGATGATAAACTCCTCCTAGGGTGGATGTTAGTCTTATCAACTCACAGTTTACAGTTACTTGAAACGGTTTTTCAGTGAAACCGGAGTCACTTTCAGAGATGACACACAATAAAGTGTTGAAATGTGTTAAAACGGTGACCTTAATAACTTACTGGCGACAACATAACGGTCAGATGTTAGCGTTCATTGCACGAAGAAAACTTTCATTGTTGGTACGTCATCGTCACAAGGAAAATATACTTCTGTGGCATTAAGGAGAATATGTTCTTTGTGTAAGATCTTAAAGACTTTTAGAAACTTATTGGTAAGTAACATTTCCTACTCCTGCTTACATCTGTCCTTTACAAAAAACAAAGCATTATGTACCTGGATGGCATTTATAAAATTATGATAAGAATAGGCTTGTGGCCAAGGTAATCCAATAAATCTAGGAACAAGTCTTAAGTTGAAGCATTATGTACAAAATAGCTTGACATTCTCAGAATTGTATATTTCCAGCAGATATATTTTATAAAGTCAATTTTGTGCAAAAAAAATATATATACACGTGTAGCACCGTACACGTGTTAGAAGTAAAACTTCTGTAGCTAGATCATTAAGTGGTACCTATACTATACACCTATACCTACCTATACTAAAAGAGATTTAAATTTCCAATTTTGAGATCCAATCTCTGCTTCAAGTTACTTTTAAGTTTCAGACGTCCGATTATTTGAAATTATTTTATACATTGTACTTACTTTTAATACGTCATGTCATTTATTTCCCACCATTCCTTATCTACAATTTGTCGCGCTCGTGGTGATATACTTAACTCATTCAATAGTGTCACTACTATTTGCATCTCGCTCAGATTATGTACCATCTGACGTCACGTCTTTAAGCCGTCTCGCTCAAATGTATGCATTGCTTTGCTTGTTTTAGAAATCCATATCGACCCGTGTGACATTGATGAAACTCTTTTCTTACAAACTGTATGGATCGCATCGCACAGCTGTCAAACATAAGTTCCGGTTCCAACAAAGAGGTTGAACGAAGTAGTTTGAGTCATGTCAGGCGGCGGCGGCGGCGCCATCTTGGCCATACCGGAAATCAAGAACTCGTGGAAGAATGCTTAAAATAATTTTTATTTGTTAACGTTTCATCAGGTTTTTCTCTCACTAATTAACATTCTTTATTGTACGAATGTATTATTATTTTATCTGATTAGTTAAAAACCGTATTGAAAATAGTTGCGGTTTTAAAAGTCTTCAGCCGACCCTGACGTCACCGATTCCAATTTCCGTTACATTTCTTAGCCACTCGTGATAGCACCCGGCTAGTAGCAATTGAAAAGCAAATATATGAATAACCCACAGTTGAGAGGTTAAATAAATTTTACCCCCGTGCCCCAAGAAGTTTTACTTCAAAAAGACAGAATTTGATGGCACTTTTACATGATGTCATTCTGCTGTTATTTCATAGAACTCAGGAACAAAAGTTCCGTTTTGACAGTTAATAAAAACTATCTATTTTGACTTGACAGGCTATTGTTGGAGGTATCAAATTAATCAAACCTACTTAAAAAATAAAACATATCTACCATATTATAACTAGCATTATTTTCAAAGTCAAAAATTTCATTTTTATGTATGTTTTGACTAGCCAAATCCAAGATAGCTAAAGTGAGATTTTTTTTAACATGACAATAGTGGACATTGACCCGCTTAGAAAATGTATGCTAATTGACGTTAGCCGCCACCGACGCCACGTCAAATAGCATACATTTTCGCTCGCGGGGCAATGACCGCTATTGCCATTTTAAAAAATCCCACTATAGGCGCCAGTGAATTTACCATGTAAAGTAACTAAAGCCTTCACGTTTCGGTCTACACTATAAATAAGGACCGAAGCAGAGGTTACGGTTTCAGCTGAAACTCTAGATCCGGTCGGTGCCTATTTAAAAGTAACATGAACAATGTGAACATGAAATAAGCTCGCCTGTATACACTATTTCCATGTTCATACTTACTTGTTGCTTCAATATTTGTTCTAGTAGTATTTGAAGAAATTCTGAATTATGAATACTCAAAGGGCTCTTCCCGGCCTCTATTGTGTCGTTGCCGGGAATATTGCCATTTTTGCGAATATAATGTGTGGGGCACTATTGCTCCCAATATTGCCGGCAATGGCACAACACACCCGCACCCCTGACCGTGGCCTCATGGCCGGAACTAAACAACGCATTAACACGCGACAACCTACCAACGTCCTAGGCTGGTCGTTGGCTACAGTACAACTACAGATATTGTGTTATTAATATTGTTATCGGGGAAAGGCTTGAGCATCGCTTTGCAGATTGCCAGCTTTGACTGTTAGGGTGCTACGGACAGGGACAGACAGACAGACAGATAGACAGACGCTGCAACTACAACAACTATCATTAATAACACTTATTTTGTCGGGGGTTAAGTTAATTGATTTAAATCCGTGACGCATGGGCGGGGACTCTGGGGACTATAAATACTATAATACAGTTTTAACAATGAAGGGACGCTGCCTGTAAAATAAAACTTGTCTACATAAATAAGCTAATAAAACAACGGGAATTCGGCAACAATTCTGAACAATTCTGAACAATTCTGAACAATTCCGCCCAAATGCAATATTTTTAAGAGTCGTGTGAAGAAGCATTACCTTTCTTTATAGAATTATAGGTAGTATGTATAGTATTTATTAGTTCATATATATATTATAATAGCTGACCCGGCAGACTTCGTACTGCCAAATATAGTCTGTCTAAATGATTTTTAATGTGTCATTTTTTGTTCCTACATATTTTATAGTCCGGGCAAAAAATTCTCCTGAACAGAACCGTCACTCTGGTGATAGGGCGTTGTGAATAAGAAATATAATTAAATTAAACATATATAAGCATTTAAAAATAAGTAATCTGTTTAATGTTAATCATATGAATGTTCTTGTATTTTTAAATTTAATTCATTTACATCTATCTTTTTTGCAGCCAATATAGCTCGTTCGCTCAACCAATCATGGTTTCTGTAATTTTGAGAAACATCTGGAAACACCTTCTGAATAAGTTCATCTTTTGATCGAGTTAACTGACAAAAAGTTTGAGGAATGTTAATGCAGCCAATCAACATGTCTATAGGAAATTTGCCATTACCAATGTCAATGAGTTGTTTAGAGAATATCTTTCCAGATTGGTCATTTTGTAACTCGACACGCATATTCTTGCTTAAATGAAGTACTTTGACATATTTCCACAAATTGGAGGACTTTAGACATGCATTGAGTTCATCAGCTGGTGTTGATCGTGGAATCACTGGCAATGTTTGATGAAAATCTCCTGCTAATAAAATCATTGCACCACCAAATTGGTTATGATTGCCCCGTATATCTTTTAATGTTCTGTCTAAAGCCTCCAATCATCTTTTGAAATATATTGATGCAAATCGGTTCGGTAACAAAAAAGTTCAAGATGGCGGTGACTTTTTACTATTTGGCTTCAGAATCATGATTAGACTCCAACCGCATTCTCAGATATCGAGTTTGAAGCAAATCGGTTCAGTAACAAAAAAATTCAAGATGGCGGCCAATTTTTTTAATGACTTCAGAATCATGATTGGACTCGAACCGCATCGTCAGATATCGATTTTGAAGCAAATCGGTTGAGTAACAAAAAACTTCAATATGGCGGCGACATTTTTTAATATTTCACTTCAGAATCATGATTGGACTCCAACCCCATCCTCAGATTTCGATTTTGAAGCGAATCGGTTGAGTAACAAAAAAGTTCAAGATGGCGGCGACTTTTTTAATATTTTACTTCAGAATCATGAGTGTACTCCAACCCCATCCTCAGATTTCGATTTTGAAGCAAATCGGTTCGGTAAAAAAAAAGTTCAAGATGGCGGCGACTTTTTTAATATTTCAGAATCATGAACATGATTGGACTCCAACCGCATCCTCAGAAATCGATTTTGAAGCAAATAACTTACTTTTTTTACTTTTTTTTCACAATTTCACAGTGAACACAATACCGGTTTGTCACATGAAATTAACTGAGCAGAGAACAATGAGTAGCTGTCAAACAATGTATCACGCACCGGCGCACATCTACTTAAAATATTGGTTTGTAGTACATGCTATGTATCAGAGATGGCGTTGTATGTGAAAAAAGTCAAAAAAGATTTTCCCGCTTTTCTGATGAAATTTTTCCTGAATTTTCTTTGCTATAAACCTCACGGAGCCCGAGACCTTTCCAACGAATGCAAAACCGTGGAAATCGGTTCGTGCGTTCTGGAGTTATAGCGTCAGGAAGGAAAACCCGACTTATTTTTATATAGTAGATGAGCCTGTAATATCCCACTGCTGGGCAAAGGCCTCTCTCCCCCTCTTCCACTCCATTCGATCCTGAGCGGTCTCCTTCCACTCTTCATATATATTATATTAGTTCATATATATTATATAAATATATTTCATATTTATTTATATAAGTATGCACTAGTTTATGTAGTCTATTGATTGTAAGTAATAATTATATGTATTGTACACATGGGTCTACTCCTGCTCAGCAATCCACCTGTCTCATCCCTATTTGGTTTGCTGGAAGAGATCTCTTATTAGAGATAAGCTCGTCTTTGTACACGTTTTCTATGTTTTTTATTGTCCTGTGTAACTGTTTGTGTGCAATAAAGAAATTATGAATTATGAAATGCAAAATCACCCCAGCACCACAGTAATACATAGTATGTCCTTCAATGCTAACAAGCACAAAAATACAGCGAAGTTCGTCATCGTTTTGTTCCACTTTCTACGGTCTCGTTCGAACCGGAATGAGGGTAGCAGAGTTTACGAGTCACGTGACTGCTCTACAACAACATAGTAAGTGTTAATTGTCACGCCAATGTACCTAAATAAACCGTTAAACCATATTAATACCCAACAACAACATGTTGTAGTTGTCTGTTCATTGCTTTACTAAAAATATAATCGCTTCCGAATTCTGCATTACGCATGCGTTACTAAAGAATATCAGTGCTCCTTCCTATATCAGTGTTTCTTCCTACACCTTTTTGCGACAATAATACGAGCACCAATTTGTGGCAAACGAATACAATATTCAATATAACTTCAATCCAGCAATAGTCCCATACACGTGATACACAACACAATCAACGTTAAAATAAAACATCAGGGCCCGTATTCTACTGTACACAAGCATACCACAAGCCTGGCACAACTAGAATACGACGCATTTGGTATTCTACTAAATCTCACAAGCGCCAGCGAGACGCCGGCGGCGTTGGAACGGCGCCAGCGGACAGTAGAATACGAAGTAGGATGGCGTCACGCCGGCGTCTCGCTGGCGCTTGTGAGATTTAGTAGAATACCAAATGCGTCGTATTCAAGTTTGTGCCAGGCTTGTGGTATGCTTCTGTACAGTAGAATTCGGGCCCAGGTTTCCCGATTGGAAAGCCCGTTCAATCTGTTGTAGCTAAACAAATGCGCAATCGTTAGGCCAGCTCGACCACGGAATCATTCTTTGTGAAACCTGAAATACGAACCTGCAACGTTAATGGTCGCAACCGATACAGTCCTGAAACTGGATATTTTTTAACCCAGCTTTACAACGCAGCGTCACATTTCATTAAAAAACCGGGCTTAAAATGGCGTAGCTGTTTCACGTTGGATCCTAGATTGGAGCTAGAAACAATGTAAGTTTAAGTGTCTGTACAATGTTTTAGTTTAATTCGTAATTCAGGAAGTAATCATGGTGAGTCGCTGTGGTCATAATAAGTAAAAGTGGTGCTAAATGGTGAAATGAAAACAACTTTCCCTGAAGTAGTGACTGCTAATCATCAATATACCTAAATCGTAACTTGAAAAAAATAAGAAGACACGACGAGACGAGCATATAAATGCACGCTGCTACGACGGAATCTGTAGGCGTAGATTTTATAGAGTAGTTTCACAATCATCAATTTGACAGTATCAATAAGCCTCGAAAGATTCAATAAATCAGCGAGTTAGGGCCGGCATGTAGAACTACAATTTGCACTAAGTAAGTTTCTATTCTTAAAATTCTGGCGAAAATTTGATTACTTGCCCGTACTCAGCTTTCGGTCCTTAGTCAACTTTGACATTGCATCGACGTTTTGTAGACTTGTAGAACATCATCGTTGATCCTAGATTAGCGCCATGTTGTAAATAAGAGGCCTTAACCAACACAGGCAACCGATTCTGGCACTATCCAGCTTATCTGTATAATCGAGATCATCTCCATAGGCGAGATATCGGGTTTGATTTCCGTCGAAAACGACGTCAATTCAAAATTTCGACGAAATCATCTCGGTTATAAGGCAGGTCGTGAAAATAGCATTTTTTTGTTTCGACGGAGATTCGGTATCTAATATCGATATTTCGACCATGGAGCAGCTCAAGAGAAAACAAAACAGTGTAGTAACAAAGAGGCCTTGCCCAGCAGTGGGTGAAGTCTGCTGAATTGCTGATTGATGACGATGACTTTTTTTCGACTCAAGGGAAAGCAGTCCTTGAATCCAAGCTGCACTAAACAGCAGTCCTTGAAACCAAGCTGCACTAAATTAGTGTAACGATTCAGTTTAGTCCTACTTGGGTTGGGACTAATGTTGCGGGGACTATCCAAAGAGGGGCGATGGACTGGGTCAGTGTACGTCACTCTTCGGTGTATTTCCTTAGACTTAAGTAGAAATACATAAAATTGAATTTTTAAGGCCCTTACATGTTTTTAAAGAGGTACGGGGAAGTTTCTTGCCCTTCTTTGCTCCATCCCTAAGCCCACAACATCCGAACGGGCGGTAGTATACAAAAATATTAATATTATACTTATTGACGTTGACTGAAGTAATCTGTATGATTTTGTGGTCAATAAAAAAATTACTTTGACTTTGACGCGATGGCTGACTTACCTCAGCAGCAATATAGGCAGGAATGACCGACAGCAGCAGCCTCTCCTGCTGTTCCTTCTCGCACTCCAGCTTGACTCGCTGCTCCAAGCAGGTTCGAGTCCCGGCGAAGGTGTCTCTGTGCGCGCGTTCTGTTAGTGCTCGGTAGTACAGTCCGATGCCTGATGCGGAGAGGAGCAGGGCTAACTCGCAGACGAGCTGGGGGCAAGAGAAAGCATGTAGAAGAGAGTAAGGCCCGTCTGGAAATGAAACTACGGGGCTTAAGTTAAGTCAAATGTCTTCAAAAATGAAGTGGAGGTTCCTAAAACCATTTTTCCTCAAAGTCAATCTTTAAAGAGACAGACCCATCCAAAGTAGAAAAAATTGTGTCCCCTCCCCCCTCTAACTTTTAAAGTAAGAGAGTGATAAATCTGAAAAAAATATATGCTGTGATCCCCGTATAAACTTTCGATGAAAATTGGTTTGAACAAAATATAATGACTATGAAAAACAAAGTTACAACACAAAAATCCAGTATAATAATTACATGATACTACGGAACCCTTCATGGGAGAGTCCGACTCGCACTTGGCCACTTTTTTTTTATTACAAGTCGTCCGAGTTCCAGTTCAAGACCAAGTTGTATTTTTGAAGTAAAACTTCTTGGGGCACGGGGGTAAAATTTATTTAACCTCTCAACTGTGGGTTATTCATATATTTGCTTTTCAATTGATACTAGCCGGGTGCTATCACGAGTGGCTAAGAAATGTAACGGAAATTGGAATCGGTGACGTCAGGGTCGGCTGAAGACTTTTAAAACCGCAACTATTTTCAATACGGTTTTTAACTAATCAGATAAGATAATAATACATTCGTACAATAAAGAATGTTAATTAGTGAGAGAAAAACCTGATGAAACGTTAACAAATAAAAATTATTTTAAGCATTCTTCCACGAGTTCTTGATTTCCGGTATGGCCAAGATGGCGCCGCCGCCGCCGCCGCCGCTGGCTGGGATAAACAAAACCAGTGACGTGACCAAAAACTACTTCGTTCAACCTCTTTGTTGGAACCGGAACTTATGTTTGACAGCTGTGCGATGCGATCCATACAGTTTGTAAGAAAAGAGTTTCATCAATGTCACACGGGTCGATATGGATTTCTAAAACAAGCAAAGCAATGCATACATTTGAGCGAGACGGCTTAAAGACGTGACGTCAGATGGTATATAATCTGAGCGAGATGCAAATAGTAGTGACCTCAGAACAATAACTAAAGGTAGTGACACTATTGAATGAGTTAAGTATATCACCACGAGCGCGACAAATTGTAGATAAGGAATGGTGGGAAATAAATGACATGACGTATTAAAAGTAAGTACAAGTATAAAATAATTTCAAATAATCGGACGTCTGAAACTTAAAAGTAACTTGAAGCAGAGATTGGATCTCAAAATTGGAAATTTAAATCTCTTTTAGTATAGGTAGGTATAGGTGTATAGTATAGGTACCACTTAATGATCTAGCTACAGAAGTTTTACTTCTAACACGTGTACGGTGCTACACGCGTATCTTTTTTTGTTTTATTTTACTAAACATCAGCGTTGATGTTCCTGGCATTCGGGCTTCCGATTTAGTAATAGGGTTAGTTTATAAGTTCGGTACGATGGTGCCGCATAGTGTTAAGTCATGGTTAAGTCTGTCTGAACTGAACTTTTAGGTTATTGTTTACACATTAGCTTACATTAGATAAAATAAATGGTAGTACCTGCATATCTAGTGCACATTAGTTATACATAGAATATACCGGTCGCATTTCATAATAATTGCCATTTTACTGTACAGTCCTAGCCCAAGAACCCTTTAACTTATTTAACGCGAGCGAACCGACAAAGACCAAGCCATTAACTTATTTTCGCAAATAACCTTAAGAATATCAAGTTATATATCATCTCCTAACAGACTTGTAATGATTTAACTTGGTTATCATGGTTTTCATCAAGTGAAATCTCAGTTCATAACAATGTTAACACCACGCCATCTGTACACTAAACTTCATCCATGTTTCTGCTAACTTAAATAGGATCAAGATACGATTATACTTTAGTTAGAGTTTCTATCTGGTTCGTAATTATAGTCGACAATTCGTGGTGTTCTATTGTTTGCAGGCTGCTAAAATAATAACCGAACAAAATAGGTTTATCTGGACAAAGCAGAAAACCTGCAAACAAAACAATCAATAAGCAAACGAACGCCTGTGTAGTCTTGTTAGCAAGTTGAATTACTGAAGTGTTGCAAGCGGTGCTTATCATTTGTATACAGGCGCTACATTACGAATAAGCTTCACGCCCCATGTGAGTAAGCAGCCGGAGCCCAACAAAGCGGGGTATATCGAGTTACGAGTATGATAGTCCTCTTACCTACTGTTTAGGGTTCCGTACCGGAAAGGTGCTAAATGGGACCCTATTACTGAGACTTAGCTGTCTGTCCGTCCGTCCGTCCGTCCGTCCGTCCCTCCGTCCGTCCGTCCGTCCGTCCGTCCATCCGTCCGTCCGTCAGTCCATCCGTCCGTCCGTCTGTCTGTCACCAGGCTGTATCTCCTGAACCGTGGTAGCAAGACAGTTGAAATTTTCACAGATGATGTATTTCTGTTGCGAAAAGAAACTTTAGTTTTTCAACGTAGATTTCGTTGTGAGTGGGGTATCCACAGTTGTGTTGGTTGTTGCAAATTTTTGTAAAAGTTATTTTTCTGTAGTTATAGTCAAGCATACACTTTGCCTAGTGAATCTTATAATTTCAGCCGTCATTTGTGTTATATTAAGTAGTTCCGAATGCTTTATATATGCGTAATAAACTGCTGGAAGGATTAGTCCTAGTTACCACCATTGAAAACATCAGGTGGAGTTCTTGTTAAAGAGAAGGTCCAGCATCACTCGCCACTCCACTAATCCTAAGTTTTTACATGGAATGGAACGGTCAATGGTACAATGGATGAGATTGTGGAAGCAGCTTCTCCAAATGGCCTGGACGAGTCTGTAGAGTCACCAACCGGGATACACACTGAGGACCATGAGGACCTCATTGAGTGTAAGAAGTTTGAGGCTGATGTTGCAGAGCCCAGTGATCAAAAACAATCGATAGATGAGAAAAGTAGTACTCCAGTAACTGAAGATATCCCTCATGTAAACGGGGACAAGGTCAAAAATGCTGATATAAAACAAACTGAAGAAAAAGATGTTGATGATAAGCAAACTGAAGAAAACGATGTTGATGATGAGCAAACTAAAAAGGTAGAAACATCAGATAAAATTGATTCAGAAGAAGTTTCATCTGATGACATTTCGGATGCGTACGATGTGAAGGCTGGTGATACTGTTACAATAAATTCCGACTCTGACATTGAGGAGGCGGCAGGGCGTAGAAACAAACGAAACAAACGCAGTGATAGTGACATATAATTATAGAGGGCGATACACCATAAAAACAATAGATGATATTGTAGAAGATGAAACCCTTACGGCTTCGGAAAAGCAGATGTTACAGACATCATTAGGAGACACGGCAATCAATATTCTGGACAATCTAGAGAGAAAATTATATAATAAAGGACCATGGGTCTACCGCGCATGTGCCGTCGGCATCGGTGTCGGCTTCATTTTGACAGCCGACGGCGATTTGGTACCGCGCAATTTCCCCAACTGACGCGTTGGTTTGGATTTCGATGACGACGGCGAAAGAACGAATGATATTGTGGGACGAGTGATATTTTGACAGTATTTTGACATAGTACAAAAAAAATATGTATAGCATTCAGTGATAGCATTAGTGTATTTGCCTTTTGATACCCTTTTGATTCAATCCGTGCGATAAGGGAAGACGGTGAAACCATGGCTTGGGTAGCCGTGAGGGCTGCTGCGGAGAAACAGCGGCTGAAGAAGATGAACATTACACGCAGAAGGATTGGGCGCGCACTGGCCCGGCTGATGTTGCTTCCCGATACCGACTTCGTTGGGCGGTTTCGCTTATCAAAACCCAAATGTGTGCGGCTATGTGAAGAGCTTATACCGCGCTTGCCGCCCAATGAAAGAGCCAGCGGGATTAGACCTGACATTAAGGTACGTATACGTGGACAATCGGTCGCAAATTTTGGCATAAAATTTCTCAGTGGGTAATGTAAGAGCCCTCGCCCACGGCGACTTTTTGCAGTCGCGATACTGTCGCACGTTCGCATCGATACAGTCGCGATGCAACTTTGTGGTCAGCGTCAGGATGGCTGGTCACTAAATATATAACGTCGTATATAACGTTGAAAATATGACTAATAATTGCTTCCCAATTGCTTCTATTTGCTTCCTATAAGTAGATAATTGCTTCCATCATATTTTAGGAGAAATCAAACATTTAAGGGTGACCAGCCATCCTGTCGTCAGAATGGCTGGTCACTAGCTGTGGTACCTTAGGGGGGTGGAATAGATGAATTATTCATCGGCCAAAAATTAGTGCCCATTTGCTTCCGTAAATATTTTAAGACTCCGCACCTCAAGCTATCATGGAAGTAAATATATTGATCAAGTCTCTTTTTTAATCTTCAGCGCCTTATATAATGTAACGTCTTCTGACGTCAGGATGGCTGGTCACCCTTAAATGTTTGATTTCTCCTAAAATATGATGGAAGCAATTATCTACTTATAGGAAGCAAATAGAAGCAATTGGGAAGCAATTATTAGTCATATTTTCAACGTTATATACGACGATATATATTTAGTGACCAGCCATCCTGACGCTTACAACTTTGTGGAGTGAAAATGCATGACACTTCTTTCTTCTGTGTATTTTGGCAGTAAAGGTTGTTACAATAATCGCCCAATTGCCATAATAATAAAGTGAAGCAAAGTGACATCATTTACTTAATATATTATTATATTGCTTAATATATAAATAGCCCATGACTGAGGTGAATAATAGTGTTTGATTGACCTTATACACAGGTACCTATTCTTTTACAGATACTGGCTTCACTGAATGTTTATGCTACTGGTAGCTACCAAGGTAGCGTGGTAGAGTGGCAATGACCTTCTTCACCTGAGCCAGCAGTCAACATCCGAATGCTTGCGTGATGTGACAGACGCACTGAACACTCCTGCCATTTTAAGGAAATATGTCAAATTCCCACAATCCCAGGCGGATCGAGTCGCTGTAGCAATGAAGTACGTACAGTACGAGGCCATTGTATTGGCACGTCGGGTCTCGTCTCGCTCTCTCTCTCTGTCCCCCGCCAAGTCAAACGTCGAGTATCATACTCGGGGCACCACGTCGGGTCCCGCCCCGAGACGTGCCAAAACAATGACCCTTTACTGTACCTATTTTCTATTGCACTAATGGGTAGGAAGTAACAATAAGCAATCAGCCATTGAGCTATAATTTAACTTTACTTTTTATGTAAATTGGGTTGGTTGATGATAATGATGATAGGTAATAATAAAGATTTTTAGAATTTATATTTTTTATTCAATTATTAAATTATATTTTTAGTAAAAAGATACAGGAGGTGTATTTTTGAGGTCTTCGAAAACCAATTCGCATTAGAAAGCGCTACTTTGATGTATGAGCGTGAATTGAAGATTCATTTTGAAGGCCTCAAAAATGCCACTTCAGATACTAAGTATCAATTATAATTGATCCTACCACTAATGATAATTATCATTAGTGGTAGGATCAACTAACACATTGATGGACACAGGACAAGATCTAGTGTTAGAGGACGTCGCATGCAGTTGTGTCCATCATCATCAGTGTGTTAATACTGGGCTACAAGTCCGCCCGAATGCGGCAGCGAAGTCTTCGCGCATGTTGGCGATATCTTCCTTAATTTCGGGTGGCTGGCGGCCTAGGCAGTGGGACTGGCATCAGTGGCGCGTCGAAGGCAGGGGTGCAGATGACTTCTACGTCAGCATCAGGCAAGGGTGGGCTTGGCGGTGGAGCAATTTCTTCCTGAAGCTGTAAATGGGCAAAGTAATTAATCAACGGTAGATTGGTCACAAAACAAGTAACAAATATTGTTTTAGAGTAACATTTTGTATATGTATGCACTTTTTTTGCTGTAGATAAATACCCAGATAACACAAATGCTCATCACACAAATGTTTAACATCAAACCCTCGACCTCTAGCACAGCAGGCAGGATCACTGAGGAATGCGCCAAAAAGCTGTCAGTAAAGTTTACCATGAATACAGAAATAAGCAAAGAAAAGCAAAAACATCATACATCGAATGGGATTCTAACTTCTGCATCCCCCACCACCGCCTGTTTGCCAATAATGGAGAAGATCCTCTCTTCCACTGGGGTTAAAACTTCAGCGGAAGGTGGACCTCCTCCTGTCCCTTGCCTGTGCACTTCTTGCTCCCCTACCTTCTTCTTGACGCGATATTTAATGTCGCGCCAATACTAAACATGCAATTAAGCAAAAAATATGATGAAAACAAAATTATAAGTAGAAAAACACAATACCAAAATACACACAATACACACTTACGTCACGCCACTGTGTGCCCGTTTTTACGTGCCCCATGACTGCATTCAGTCTGGCCGCCAACTCCTCCCATTGCTGCCTAACAGTGGCCTTGCCCTGAGGCGTATCCAAATACTGCCCCTTGGCCAAGGCCCTGTGCTCCTCCATGTAAATAACCATCAGTTCCATCTACGGGAGACTAACTTTACTCGCGGCAGGCATCTACAAAATACATAGGAATGAATTCACTATAACAGGCTAGGTATCTAATAAATTTGGATTATAATAAAAAGCAAAACAATGTTTACTTACTTTCTTCTTCTATTTTAATCAATAAAAAACCCTAAAAATAAATAAACAATTTTATGTTCCGTTACCGGCACACGCGTTTAAAGAAAATTTAACGAAAAACATTAAAAATAGCACAGTACAGCTTGAAATTAAATTACTTTTTCAAGAAAACAAATAAACAAAGAACAATTGTCCTAATACGTATTTTTAAATCAACAAATTGTAAAAATATTTCAACTACTTTTTTTGTGCGGAGTTAAACGATTTGAATAAAACGGAACGCAAGACGACGGAGTACCTATTTTCATTCGGTCATGATGACGACGGTCACCAAGCCGACGCCAAATTATTTGCGCGGTACCTATCATCGAATAGCGTCGGGGCGTCGGCATCGTATTCAAGCGTCAATATCGGGATGAAGCCGATGACAGTTGCGCCCTTCTAAACCTCTTTGCCACTCTTTATAGCTGTAAGGATTCCGTACAGCTAGAAAGAGAGGCAAAGAGGTTTCTGGGAGGTAAAATAACTGTGAACGGAGTGTATGTTTTATTTACGAAATTGGCGGAATTCCTTGGGTTTTATTATTGAATAATAACCGACAGACAATCCTAAAAAAGAAGATGAAAGTAAAAAGTAACAACTCAGTAGTATTTATTAGATACCTAAATGTAGCCCATTAATGTCCCCACCGAGGGGCACGGGTCTCTTTCCGAATAGCGGGTGAGGTTTAGCGGTGGTTTATTATATTATTATTAAGCATATAATTTTATTATTATTCATTGGGCGGTAAGAGCGGTATAAGTTATTCACATTATTTATTACGCACAAAATTACCTTTTGATAAGCGAAACCGCCCAACGAAATTCTTATCGTGAAGCAACATCCGCCGGGCCAGTGCGCGCCCAATCCTTCTGCGTGTAACTTTCATCCTCTTTAGCTTCTTTTCCTTCGCAGCAGCCCTCAAGGCTACCCAAGCCATGGTTTCGTCGTCTTCCTTCTTCAAACGAATCGAATCGAAAGGCAAGAAGGCAACCCAAGTGGTGCCGTATTGAAATGACACTTCAATTCGACGCGTCGGCATCGGCCGTCGGTTTCAATTTTCCTGCGCGGTAGCTTTTACGTCAAATCAACTGTCAAAATATCACTCGTCCCACAATATCATTCGTTCTTTCGCCGTTGTCATGGGGATTCCAAACCAACGCGAATTTGCGCGGTACAAAATTGCCGTCGGCTGTCAAAATTAAGCCGACACCGATGCCAACGCCACCTGAGGTAAAATAACTGTAAACGGTTTGTACCTCAGATCAATGAAACTCTTTGTTTTAACTACTTCCTTCCTCCAAGGTCTGTAATCATGTCGTTTATTATATTTTATCTATGGTCATGTCAGTTGTCAATGCAATTTTATGTTCCGTTACCAACACACGCGTAAAGAAAAATAAATAAAAAAATACGCGTGTAGCACCGTACACGTGTTAGAAGTAAAACTTCTGTAGCTAGATCATTAAGTGGTACCTATACTATACACGTCTATACCTACCTATACTAAAAGAGATTTAAATTTCCAATTTTGAGATCCAATCTCTGCTTCAAGTTACTTTTATGTTTCAGACGTCCGATTATTTGAAATTATTTTATACTTGTACTTACTTTTAATACGTCATGTCATTTATTTCCCACCATTCCTTATCTACAATTTGTCGCGCTCGTGGTGATATACTTAACTCATTCAATAGTGTCACTACTATTTGCATCTCGCTCAGATTATATACCATCTGACGACGTCACGTCTTAAAACCGTCTCGCTCAAATGTATGCATTGCTTTGCTTGTCTCTGTGCCCAGTCCCTTTATTTAATTGATCGAGTACGTATTTTCAACTATTCCAAGTTAATGTGTACCTGCGGGGCTACCATAAGGCTTGCCACTCACCTCAGTCGCGCAGATAAATGACAAAGAAGATGGCTAAATCAATATATGGACGACTGCCCCAGACATGTACAAAGACTTCTCAAAAGCCAATAGCATTTAAATATTCATTCATAAATTTAATTTACTGCGTCTGTATTTAGTTTGTAGAACTTGAAGAAAAAAATAATTAAATATAGGTAAATAAGAGTTGTTACTCAATACTCCGTGATTCCAATATGATTCCGTGACCTTTGCCGTCGCTAGAAATAAGCACCATTTTGCAATAACATGCAACATAACGCCATCTAGCCACTCCTCTGGAAACCTCCTGTTTTCAACAGTTTTGCTAGTTGGCAATTATGTTGCATGTTATTTTTAACGATGGCAAAAGTCACTAATCAATGGCGGAATCATAGAGTATGAAGTGACAACTCTTAATTATTTAATCATTTCCTTCAAGTTCTACAAACTAACTAAAGACGCAGTAATTTATGAGAGAATATTTAAATGCTATTAATTGGCTGTTGAGAAGTCTTTGTACATGTCTGGGGCAGTCATTTTGCCAAATTGCCAACTCCTTTCGCGTCTCAATGATGTTTCTCCATAAAATAGCGCGCATTCATTATGATATGACATTAAATTGTGACAAAATGCGTGGCTGGGGTGACTGGCGTGCCTTATGCTACCCCCGCTAACCTATACATACCTACTTTGCTTGGATTTTTTAGGGTTACTTCATCGCGAAGCTTATTTAATTTTATTCTTGACATTTCCTTAGTCCGCCATACGACATACCTCGATTTTGATATTTTACTTCAACATTATTGACTGGCATGAAGCATTAACTTTAAAATTACAAAAGCTTATTAAAATCAAAATCGTATAATTTCAACAGTTATAACAACAATTCAACTTTAAAATATGTATTACAAAAATTACATACAAACAAATAAGCGAAACAATAAGCCATTAAACTTATGGCTCTGTAAGCTGTAGACCTCGCTTTGGCCGTTTACTACAGATAAACATTAAATAGGTAGGTATAACACGTACTTAGTAGCTAAACTGCTAATTTGTGACTTGAACTGCACTATATAATAAAAAGTGGCTTTAGAACAGTTCTAGGTACCTACTTATTGTTTTCAAGAAGTCTTAATGCAGCCATCCATCACATCGGAATTTGCTTGAAAACTAAATATCACATTTGGATGTTTCTAAGTGACTTTATGCGATTACTAGCTGCCCGTTGCGCGACTACGCAGCGCGTTTTAGGTACCTATTCCATAGTTACCGGCCACAAAACGATTCGTTCATCATTTTAGAAATCCATATCGACCCGTGTGACATTGATGAAACTCTTTTCTTACAAACTGTATGGATCGCATCGCACAACTGTCAAACATAAGTTCCGGTTCCAACAAAGAGGTTGAACGAAGTAGTTTTTGGTCACGTCACTGGTTTTGGCCATACCGGAAATCAAGAACTCGTGGAAGAATGCTTAAAATAATTTTTATTTGTTAACGTTTCATCAGGTTTTTCTCTCACTAATTAACATTCTTTATTGTACGAATGTATTATTATCTTATCTGATTAGTTAAAAACCGTATTGAAAATAGTTGCGGTTTTAAAAGTCTTCAGCCGACCCTGACGTCACCGATTCCAATTTCCGTTACATTTCTTAGCCACTCGTGATAGCACCCGGCTAGTAGTAATTGAAAAGCAAATATATGAATAACCCACAGTTGAGAGGTTAAATAAATTTTACCCCCGTGCCCCAAGAAGTTTTACTTCAAAAACATTGTAAATAGCTCGAAATTAAACATCTTTTTCAAGAAATCAAATAAACAAAGAACAAATTGTCTTATGCGTATCTATTAATCAACAAATTGTAAAAATATATCAAACTTTTTTTTTGTGCCGAGTTAGACGATTTGAATAAAACGGAACGCAAGACGACGGAGTATTTTCATTCAGTCATTATGTCGACGGTCACCAAGCCGACGCAAAATTGTTTGCGCGGTACCTATCATTGAATAGCGTCGGCGTCGGCATCGTATTCAAGCGTCAGCATCGGGATGAAGCCGACGACAGTTGCGCGGTAGACCCACAGAGGCGTCGTCCTCTCAAATAAATTATGTCTATTCATCAGAAAGCAACAAAATTGTCGAATTACTAAAAGAAATAGTAAACGTGGATATCATAAGTAAAATTCCGCAACTCAAACTGGTTCCTATCAGTCAATGGGGCTTGAAGTTTAGTGGAGACTCCTAACTAAGCATCAATGCTTTTTTAGAACGTGTTAACGAACTTAAAGATGCCAGCTTGTATCATTCAATTCAAATGCCAAAAAAATGTATGGGAGCCCCCCCTAAATATTAATTTAAATTTAATTTAATTATTTATTTTTTAAGTAAATAATATACTCAATATATTGTGAACATTTTAAGCGTCTACCTGCTACCATTATCAATATCGAGCAAAAATGAGCAAAAAAATCACGTTTGTTGTATGGGAGCCCCCCTTAATATTAAATTTCTTTTGATATTTAGTTTGTTTGTTCTTATAGCGGCAACAGAAATACATCATCTGTGAAAATTTCAACTGTCTAGCTACCACGGTTCATGAGATACAGCCTGGTGACAGACAGACGGACGGACGGACGGACGGACAGACAGCGAAGTCTCAGTAATAGGGTCCCGTTTGGCACCCTTCGGGTACGGAACCCTAAAAAGAACAGCAAGCGTGGATTAAAGTTGTAAATAGATATTTCACTTCTGGTGAACTAGCTCCGGTAGATACATAAGTGTAATGATAATAGATCATAATTGTAATTGTAGATATACTGGAGCATGAATGTCTGGGACTCTTAGATAGAGGAGCAAATAGAACTGTTGTAAATGAAAAAATCGGAAATTCACTTAGATCTTTCGGTTTAAAATCATACATGACGGATAGTATTAAAATATTGTTATTATGGTTATATAATGCCGTTAAGGTGTAATACTATGTAAAAAAAACTTTATGCGAGTTTTTTTCTATAGGTTGGAGGAATTTGTTATGTACTTTATTGGTTTGTTCATATTTTTAAGTAAGATATTTGTGTATGATCTCTGCTATGGTACCAGAGACATGACAAAGACATGAATGTTTTAGCCTACCGACATGCCCTCGTGATATGATGAATTGTATGAGGAATAATTGTAAATTTGGAGAATTGTTGTAAATATCGATTTTGGAGTGACTGAGCTACGCCGCCGGCGGCGGCGCCCCACGGAAGTTTGGTAGGGACTTCGGAATGCAAAAACCCTCCTGGCGTCCAACTTGTACATATTGTATATATATGTAGGTAAAATAGGTGTAAGTTAGCTTAGGGTTAGTTTAGTTTAGTATTTAGTAGCAGCTGAGTTTAGGGCACCTGTATCATATTATTGGAAATATACGTGTAAATAATGAATACTGACTTTTATGACCAATCCGCCATAACAATCTGTACCTCATTTCCTTTGATGCTGACATTCACATCACAGTAAACAAAACCTGGATGTTAGGCCAACCCATCCACCACGATACCACACTGTTTGAATAGTCCAACACTAAACAGGGAGTACCTATTGAGTCTTAATTGGATTTCGCTTTCGCACGAGGTAGGTAGCTGGTCGCAATACAATATACACTATACTAAATAATGATGGTACATGTACACAAATGTCTCCGTCTCCTACCCAACATGGTTTGCTGGAAGAAATCTCTTATTAGAGATAAGCTCGCCTTTGTACATTTTTTTTCTATGTTAAGCTATTTTTACTGTCATGTGAGTACAATAAAGAAATTACAAATTACAAATGTATTCTTGTACCTACTGCATTTGGTAACTTTCGTCGTCGGACAAAATGGCGTCGAAAATCTCACTCGAGACGTGTTTTATTTGCGATTTTACTTGAATTATGATACGGATCCCTTCGTGTGCGAGTTCAAATCGCACTTGACCGGATTCCATCTAACCTAGCATAGCGTCACGCCTTTTCCCGTACGACTGCATAGGCACAGTTGTGCTCACTTTTAGCCAGTTATCCAATACCCCATTTCACGTGACAGGAGGCTATACCATCGCAGCCATGGAGTAATTATGGAGTATTTACGTTTTTATGTTTTTAATAATTAAACATTATTCATAAAATTACTTACAGCTTTTTCTAATGCTGAATTTGAATTTAACTAAGAATTATTTTGTTATTGTTATTTAAATTATTTATAACACTAGCCTACTATAAATTACTAGTAACCTGCAACTTTGTGGAAGACTTGTTATTGGCATTATAATACTGTTTCTTCTAAATATCTGTATCTTCATAAATAAATAAATAAACACTGTAAAGTTTACAGTGTTAACGCCTACCTGTTGATAGAACAGGTGCTCTGGATGCCCCTGGTGGTTTTCTGGCCCCAGACCCAAGGCCAGGAACATGTAGGCCAGGGTCAGTGTGGCAGCCATGCCCAGGGCTATTGGCCGGGCAATCGGCATCATCGTGTGGACCATCTGTGGGCAAAAGGAATACAAACTATTGCATATCTGCGCTACTGCCAAAAAGTGCCACAAGTACTCACTTATTTGAGCACATAGGCCTACCTGATCTGTATTTTAATATTCTCTGTCCATCCTGGGTTTGCTGGAAGAGATCTCTTTTTAGAGATAAGCTTGTCTTTGTACACTCCTTCTCTGTATCTAGTATTTTATGTGTTTAGTATTTTATGTGCAATAAATATATACGATATACGAAGTACTCGTATAGGTAGGTGATATTCGACTCGACTTTTGACAATAGGCCTGCGTCCAAGGTACCTAATCAAATAAATCTAGAAACAAGTCTGAAGTTGAAACATTATGTACAAAAATGGCTTGACAATCTCAGAATTGTATATTTCCAGCAGTTGAATTTTATAAAGACAATTTTATGCAAAAAAGACAGCATTTGATGGCACACGCCACATGACGTCACGTAGTGCTTTTTCATAGAACTCAGGAAAAACAGTACCGTTTTGACAGTTCATAAAACGTATCTATTTTGACTAGCAGGACACAAGCCCAATATATTGAGTGGTTTAAACTATGGAGTGAATCCTCCTATTAAATCCTGTCTATGTTACAGAATTTATGAAAGATTATTCATTATTTTCCCCAGTCTAGGGGTAGGCAGAGATTTCGTAATTTCGTAATTTCTTCATTGTACTCACATGATGACAAACAGAAATCTTATAGAAAAATCGTGTACAAAGGCGAGCTTATCTCTAATAAGAGATTTCTTCCAGCAAACCATGTTGAGTAGGGGACGGAGATGATAGGACGTAAGGGGAAGAACTGCGCGTATACAATAAAATAACAACAGCGCTACAACCATCAGTATATATTTTGTATCTCAATTTCAGTATTCAATTTTGTTTCCAGAACTCATGAAATCATGTGTTCTGGAAACGTCGGGCGAGTAATATATCATTACGATACGTATCAATTTAATTCAGCTGTAAAAGAAAACAATCCCGAGGGAAATTCCGATCGTTCCAGAATCGATGCAACATCTATTCGAGAGAGAATCAATGCGCGAATTAGGAAATGTGTTTTATCAACGACATCTCGTTAAGTTCGATCAAACGTGATGAATAGCGATTGGGATTTATTTGTTCGTCTGTAGATGTATGTATTGTATGTGGTGTGGTATCCGTTGTTGTGATAACAAAGGGAGTAAGTATTTATTTTTAAGATAGGGGCATAATTTTGAACAACGCGCTTTATATGTAAGTATGATTATTTGGATGTGTGCATGTTTGATCTAAATTTATTTTTGACTTCTCTGACGACATAATATCAGCATGTTTCTATTAAATTCAGAATGAAATCTCTTGTAAGCGATGAGCTCGCCTTTGTACACGTATTCTGTTTTCCAGACTGCAGTGAAATAAAGAAAATCTCAAGTCCATTTTATCTGGGGGCATGGAAGTGCCCCCGCCAAGATGAGCGCGAAGCACTAGGGCACTATAGTCTATTCGTGATAAGAATGCAGTAAAGTCATCACTGTCCGGTGGCCTAGCCATGCCCCGTAACCAATCAAATCGTTTCCAATTATCAAGCCAAGTTCACAGTGACCAGTTGAAGGCAAACTTTCGAAGGTGAGTCCTGGTGTGTCCTGTCCTGTGAGTGCGTGTTAACAGATTTAAATTTAAATTTCACTGCATTCTTATCACGAATAGACTGTACCTACCTTTTCTCGAAACGCTTCGTCGTTTGAACTCTCAGATACTTTATACATCCTTCTTCTTCAAAACCTCTAGGTACTTCGTGTAGTAAAGTTGTGGAGAAAACTGCACTAAGGTTGGGTTTATTGGATTTGTTCAATGGATTATTGAAGTGGAATCCCTAGTCCTGAACTCCTAACCGTTTTCATTATGCCAACACAATGCCTCGCTCGATCCAACAAATATTTCTATCCTGCGAGTGGTAAAATGAGGTTCTAAAACGCCATTTACTTCAATATATATTATTGTATAGAGTCGTTTTAATAACTGTACCACGTGATCCCCAGTTGTGCAGGGCTCATCACGTGACATTGGCGAAATTATTGTGGCAACACACGATAGAAGCCACAGATCAAAAACTTAACTTAACTTATATTATTGCACCCAAATCAATACATTATGACAATTAAAAATGAAAATAACATGTACAAAGGCGAGTTTATCTCTATAAAGAGATTTGTTCTAGCAAACCCAGGGTGGAAAGGATAAATAAATCAACAATAGGTAGATCCAAGTGTACAAACAACATCAAATACTTAAGTAAAAAACTATATAAGTATAAAAAAATAAATCTAAACTACATACAAATTATATTCATTCATACATACTTCACAAACAGCTTGTTACAAATTGTGCCTGTGTCGCCGCATATGGGATAAAGAATGGCGCTATGTTTGTTTCCTTCACAACAACACACTTAGGCTGGACTTTACCAAGAGTATCTTTTACTCAAGAGTATCTTCTACTTTTTCATAGACACTAGTGACACCCATGATCAGATCACCTCATTTTGAACTGTCATACAAGTTATCCCCGGGATAGTTATTCTCGTATAACTTTTTGTTGGTGAAATCCACCCTTAGTCACACAGGTTCCGACAGAATACCAGCGCTTCAGGTCCTCCTGTAGCATAAGGCCGGGACTCCACCAAAGCGGAGATGTGGAATATTTGTATGCGAGATGGAAACAGCTCACACACATCTCCGCTTCCATCGCGCCTTACAAATATTCCACATCTCCGCACATCTCCGCTTTGGTGGAGTCCCGGCCTAATGCTGAGCCGGAGCCTTTTCACCGTCGCCGTATACAACCAGCACACTATACTTTTAAATTTTCATGTTTTTTTACATCACAAAAAAACACTCACTTTTGTTGTTGTGCATGTTTTTCTATTTTTGTATATGTTGTGCTATGTGTTGTGTATTGTGACGCTTGGATAAACGCATATTCTATTATATTTCTTTTGTCTTCAGAATACCACATCTCTAAAACAAATCATTAGGTTTTTAACCTCTCGAGTATCTAGCGACCTCACTTTTACGATTTAAAAGAACAATGTACCACAGAGAAGTTTATCTAGATTACTGTTGAACTGCTTTACAAGAACGTAGTGTTATCTTGCCCATCCGAGGAAATTACGTTGGTTCTGTAGTTTATTTTTAGTGTCCCCTAGAAGGTTTTAGCAAAGCATTTTCTATTCTTAAAATTCTACCAACAGGTTAACAGAGAGAGAGAGAAAAGATTACTTAGGCAATGCACGCTTATAAAATTTTTAGACCTTCCATGTTATTTTATCTAGTCTTAGTTACGAATTTCTCAAATGAGAGTATAGGGTTGTAGAGGGACAAGGCGTCATACATTTTTTCTATAAGGGGTGGTAAAGTAACTCCCTTTACTAACTGTCTGTCTCACTGTACTCACTTATTTATTATTATTATTATTTTAATTATGCATTTCATATTTCTAGTGTATATCTACATATGTATCTAAGTACCTATATTTCATTATATCGTTGAGAGGTGCTTGCGCGGATATCAAATGGTTTCGACTGAAAATCAGCGCTGCAGCCTTGTTGCAGCTTTATGCTGAGTTGGATCCATTTCACTGGCGAGGCTTACGTACGTCATCTTCTAAACTCTTTTGTTTCGAAAAATACTTCCGTGTTTACTTCTACAATTTAATGTTGATTTCCTGCCTTTGAAATTGTCTGTCGATGTACCCATGTTCTCTTCAGTGAATAAACGTATGTCTATGTCTATGTAAAGGAACAAATTGTGCTCACGCTTAGCCAGACATTCAAGGGCGCTTGCCCATGGCCGCATATATGGAGACTGATTGATTGCTATTTTGATTGGTAATAATTAAAATTATTGGTATTATTTATTACATTATAATAACGATGGTGATTGTATTTATCTATCCATAGTTGCGGCGCATGCTTCATGTCACTCAAAATGAAGTATTGACATAACTCTGCCTCTATCATGTTCAGGCAGTATAAATTCACAGCATATATTTTCTTGGAACAATAAATGGGTCAATTTTTGAAATTTCGATTTTCACGTCAGTTCTGTGGCATTTTTTGTTTCTCGTAAAACATGGAAAATTAACAAAGATTATGAAAGACCAAAGCCTTAAAAACTGAACTATCGATGAGGCGTCAAACAGAAGCTAATACTTTGGCTAAAATTTAACATCAAAAATATTTTTGCCACGGAAATGACGGTCATGCCAAATATATGCCACAGAACTGACGAAAGGTCTACTTTCGGTCCTATACATTCATATATTATTACGTATTTCTAGCAGTGATTGATCGATCATAAGACCACCATGTCAATTATTTATACTAATGCTGACATATTGATAAAATGAAACAATGAAATAAAATAAATTTTCTTTATAATTGTAGTTCTAGTTATCAACAAAAATTAACTCAAAACAAAACCATTATAACATTATGCATACATCTGATATGAACATGAATATTTTTAAATGAAACTATGTGATTAAATTATTTTTCTTCATAATTGTAGTAATTAACAAAAATCAACTCAAACAAAAATATTATAACATTATCTATTATAGCGTTCATTATAAATCTGATATGAATAAATAATTATCAAAAAATGTAACATACCTACAACACAACACTTATTCAAAAAATAAACATTAACCCCATTACACAGCTTTGCAGGGTGAGTACGGGTGGTAGAGCGGATCAGACCATTTAGCTGTATATTGTGTAGCTCTGTCCTTCCGCCTGTATACAATACACCTTCGACAGTTTTTAATTAGTAAGGAAGGATATTATTACATATTATTATCACATCCAAGCCGGGGTTCGAATCCGGGACTTCTCGAATGGTAGAGAGAGAAACAACATCTGCGGTGCTACGGCTGTGTGTGTGTTTACAATGCGTGAGGGCCAAGGATGAAGATAAATTAAACAAAAATCATCTTTTGATTCTTTTTTACACATCTGTATCATATTTCATAATTATTATATTCAGTGTTTGAATGAGCGCCTGCAAAACTTAAATAGGCAAAAATATAACATAAAGTAAGCCATACATTTTGATATAATTACCTCTGATAAATAATATAACAAAGTGGTGTAAAAATTAAGTGTTGAGTGAGACCCATCTGAGCTTCTGCCACTCCGTTTAGGAAAAGTTTTGTAAGGATTTCGTTTAATAAAACCTTTCAGTCATTTCCGAGGCACGACCGTCAGTTCTGTGGTAAAAATGACCACGGAAATGATGCCACAGAACTGACGGCAAAATAGTGTTTTGATCTCATTTATTAAACTACTGTCTGAATTACAAAAAATCATTTTAAAATTAGAGCTCCGTCATTATTGCCACCTAGAAAATGGAATGACATAATGCAAGTCGTATTATAAGTACTCAAAAAATGAGCCACGGAAATAATCCGACCGGCGCGGCGTACCAAAGTACATCGCGTGAAAAACATACCTCTTTGACTGCCAAAAAGTTTATTCTCCACGTTCACTTCCTGTGCATTCGCACGCACAACTAACCTGTTTTAACATGCGTAAGCGACAGGACGCTAGTTTGTGCCCCTAATGAGATAGAAATACTTATTGGGAGGCATGAGAAGCACGGTTCAGAGTGGGACAAACATGTCGCGACCTCTTGTTTAACAAAATACTATTATACGTAACTGCTTTTATTGTTTGAAGGTGTGCGTGGAGTGATATCCTTTCCGATTAGGTATAAATCGTTTTCATACTGTGTTCCGTCAGAAACTTATCGAAGCTTGTTTGACCCAAAACGCGCGGGAGACAAGCCTCCCAGCGCTCGTAATCGGTGATTTTCAACTTTCGTACGTGGATTTCTCAGGATTTAGGGATGCCTACACATAATGTTTTTAGTTTTAATATCATACTTGGGTGTCTAGAAAAACAATATAAAGTAAATTAGGAGTTTTCTTCAGTGGTTTTGTTCCTATAAGACGTGGACATCCAAAAAAGCCAAAACAAAAATTCACCCAAATACAGTGATTCTATTCCGATCGAAACCACTCTCCTGTGTCACTAAATAATAAGTGATAATTTCCTGTCTCAAAGGGTCATCCGGTCGTAAAAAGGGGTTCATAAACTCACTCTGTCCCCAACCAATATGGCGCAAAGTTAAATAAACACAGGTCAATATTTTCGCTCGTCCCTTTTTAATAATAGGTTTTAGGGGTATTTTGGCTACTTTATTAAAAAATAGGGCAGCGGATGGAGAGGCCTTGTCGTGTGGTTCTGAGGTCGCATGATTAGAAATAATTTGCATAATGTGGCCGCTTATGCAAACACAAGGTAATTTTATTACTGTCATCGGGCTGAGAGTGAGCCGAGACGCTTAATTACTACTTCTTTACTAGCGAAATGTCCCGGGTTTGAATCCTGGAGCTCTATTTCTCAATCACTCTTTTATATCGATTTTCGTCCGTTATATTCCAATTCGCTCTGCAACGATAGATCAGAACCGCTTGTTGCGCAAGTCATATATCACACGGGCGAATGAAAATTTTTATTTATTTTCAATAATTTGCATACTTTTGACTGTAAGTTTAGAGGCAATAAGTATATGATTGTGCTATGTGTATAGGTGTAAGTTTGGACATAAATTCCGAGTAACTTTTATTGAAACCGATTCGTTTACGCCAACTTTATATTTCATATCTCCCCACATACTTACTAATCGGTCGGCTTGGCCAAAATCCTTGAGGATGCTCCATTTGCTCTGGTCTAAATTAAAAATAACAAAATAATTCCAGTCAAATGATTCTGTAAACCTCACTTTAGAGCTCGAATCTAAATCCGCCGTGAGTTTCTTGATTGGCATTCTAAGAACTCGGTTGATAAATTCGAATTTTTACTAGCGCTACACTTGCGACCGTAGCAGCGACTTGAACTAAATTGAAGGTGAGATTTGAGAGTAAGAAGTGGCATTCGGTAAGGTAATTCACCGGTCACTTCGACGCTCACTTCGTACTCGAATACGATTCAAAGAGTCAAACAAATGGGAAGTGAGAGTGATAGCGATGGGAGATGCGAGTTGTTGTTTGAATTTAACAGAATCGACGGGCAGAAGCTTAATCTCGTTCATCTTATAGTAGCTATAGTATTATATGGTTACTTTAATAAACTCACAAAGAAAATTCACTTTGGGTACACTATAAAAGAAGGATCATGCCCTATCCTTTATATCTCACCTGAATGAATTACGAAGGGCGAAAAAAGCGAAAATACCTTATTTCAAGCGTCGGCCGGCGCCCGGCACCCACCACACACTAGTCATGTCCCTAAAGTTCACTTCACTAGAACTCCCTTATAATAGGGTAGGAATTTACAGATTGCATATTAAAGCTTGTAACGGTTTAAAAAAAACATATTCAGGGACCGGTTTCTGTAATAAAACGTTCTAAAATTGACGTTTAATTTTAAATCAATTAAAATAAATTTGGCACAATATTGCATAGTCCTGAATATTAAAGTACTTACCTACTTATAAAACTGTGTACCTACGAGTATGATAAATCTGTGTTTAAAAAAAAAAGTACCATTATCTCCCTCGCATCCCTATTTACGACGCAAAGCTTTTATCACGCAGAAAGCACGCAGAGCCTAGAGCGCTTTCCTTTAGAGATTATCTTACCCGGATGTTTTCATATACACCGTCAAGGCTTGAGACACCTTGCATATATTTGACATAAATAAAGCATATTGTTTTATCTGCCACCCCGTATGGGAAAAGGCGTGACGATATGATGTTGTTTTCGTTGTTATCGTAATCTTCAAGTTTTTTTGAGTGATTCAATATTGCATTTTGGGCGACAAAGGACAGCCCATCGCTCTACAACTATGATAATGATAATGAATGGCGATGTAAAGGAGCACCTAATAGCCAGATAGTGAGCTATGTTTAATTAATTTAATTAAGACGAATCGGGCGGGATGTCTGAACTAGAACAGGGACCAGGGACATACACAACAGCCCCGCTCTTACCAACGAAAGAGTAACCTTTACTCGAGAGTATCTTCTCCTATTTCATAGACAGATCTGATCACCTCATTTTAAACTGTCATTTGTCATAAAAATTATCCCCGGGATAGTTATTTCCACATAAGTAGAGAGCTTCCATTCCCATACTGCGCGCGGAGAGGCGGAAACTAATTTGACAGGTAGGCATTTTATCGTTCCATGGTATTGCCAATAAAAATAAAAATACTGGCAGTACCATAGAACGATTCGCACGCTACCATCGCTACCGTCACGCCATCACATCACCCTTCATGCGCACCATAATCCCGGACGCACTCTAGATACCGATGTAGGTAGGTACCGTTGCCGGCAATATTGCCAAATGTGGGAAAATAATATATGGAGCAATATTGCGCCCATAAAATATATCGCAATGTTGCCGGACAAATGGCAATTTTGCCGGCAACGGCACATCAATAGTCATACATAACATAATGGTGTACTCATACGTCCAAGTCCACAAAAGACCACGATCTTTTGTTCTGTTTTTTTTCATAGATTTCGAACTTTATCTCGATGTAGGTAGGTTGAAAATGGCGGGCCGTTGACTTTGAACGGGCGAGCTGTAGCTAAGAAGAAGAGGAAGAAGAAGAAGAAGAGACTGAAGAAGAAGCAGGATAAAAATTAAACGCCACTTACCAGAACCAAAGCGAACAGTGGCAACGGCGCATGGTGGGTCGCCAGCAAAGTACCAACGCCCAGGTTCATGGTGACCAGCACAGACCCTATAAGGGCGAAGGTCTCCCACTCAGCAGCGACCGGCAGTAGGGCCACGGCAAGCACTAGGGCCAGGATGAGCGAGATCACCGCTAGGACCAAGATGGTTTGCAGCTGGGAGGATAGGTCCTGCAACAAGAATGACTTTAGGTGAGGATGTAGCCCATCGTGGTGGAGTATGGCTCAGAAAGATTGAGCCATACTCCACCACGATGGCTCAGTGCGGGTTGATGGGTGATTGTCGAACTTGTGGCTAGCCTGACTGTCAGAAGATTAGCCGAATTTAGCTACCCTATTGCACTAAATAACGTCATTTAAGTTAAGTAAGTAGTTACAGGGACTTCGTTTTTAGGGTTCCGTACCCGAAGGGTGCCAAACGGAACCCTATTACTGAGACTTCGCTGTCTGTCCGTCCGTCCGTCCGTCCGTCTGTCTGTCACCAGGCTGTATCTCATGAACCGTGGTAGCTAGACAGTTTAAATTTTCACAGATGATGTATTTCTGTTGTCGCTATAACAACAAATACTAAAAAAGAAATTTAATATTAAGGGGGGCTCCCATACAACAAACGTGATTTCTTTGGTCATTTTTGCTCGGTATTGATAATGGTAGCAGGTAGGCGCTTAAAATGTTCACAATATATTGAGTATATTATTTACTTAATAAATAAATAATTAAATTAAAATTAAATTAATATTTAGGGGGGGCTCCCATACAACATGTTTCATTTTGCGGTTTTTTATAGATAATGGTACGGAACCCTTCGTGCGCGAGTCCGACTCGCACTTGGCCGGTTATTGAAATTTATTTACATGCAATTTTATATTTTACTTCTCCTCTATACAATTTACCCGAGCAGCCGACTGATTAGGTACATTACAATAAGAGAGGGCGTTATATTCAAAATTGGTTACAATGACCTCCCTGTAAATAAAAACTAAATTATAAATAAATCTACGATATGTTTTCTTCAACAAGGTCATTAATACAACGTGTAAACGAATTAACGCAAAATGAGAAACTACTTTGTTAGGGACATCATTCTGAGCAACTTTCATTGTGAAACCGATTTGATCAGACAACTTTATTTTTCACTTCCCAGTACATTTTGGCCTGAGTCGGTCAGCTAATTTGGAGAAGTGAAAAATAAAGTTGCTCTGATCAAATCGGTTCCGTAATGAAAGTTGCTCAGAATGATGTCCCTAACAAAGTAGTTTCGTTAAATCATTTACACCTTGTAAAGAGTTAACAAGATCATCCCTTTTACAATCCACTCTCAAGATTCATAAAAGTCAAGAAAGTGTAAAAATCTCAATTATTTTCATCGGATGAACCTGCACAGCATTGATGTAACTTTCGTAGGTTTGGATTCTAAGTTTGGCGGTTAGTTGAGAGATAAATTATTAGATTAATTTCGGACATTTACAGTAACATTATATTTACTTAATAACTAAATAATCAATTATACAAACAAACCACCCCAAGAATCGCCCGGACCAAGAGTGCCCATAACGCCGACTGCGTTACCGCGCTGCACGGCGAGCGAAATCCTCTGGGCCAGGCAGGAAAGCCCCGGAGCGGTTGTCAAAACCTCGGTCCCTCAAACGACGCCCGATGTCCCTGATTAAGGCCCTACCCTCAGAACCCCATACAGATAAATACTCTATTAAAGATAAATACTTGAGATAAATACTTTATTTGAACGAAAAAGAGGGGTTTTGTAGGTTTTTAAGGTCTTTCTGTGGTACCCCAGCCCTCAAACAGGGAAACAGGTATTATACTACAACTTACTCTGGATTTCACCAACAAAAAGTTACACGAGAATAACTATCCCGGGGATAACTTGTATGACAATAACAGTTCAAAATGAGGTGATCTGATCTGGGTGTCACTAGTGTCTATGAAAAAGTAGAAGATACTCTTGAGTAAAAGTTACTCTTTCGTTGGTAAAATCCAGGGTAAGTGTCAATAGTGTCTATGAAATAGTAGAAGATTCTCTCGAGTAAAAGTTACTCTTAGAACTATACGTACGCGTCAACAAGAAAGCAAGGTCTCATTGTGTCGAGGTATTTTAATAAATTTATTAACATTCGTCAGATAAGTACTAATAGACTGATGATAAAGGTGTGATTTTATTGTAATTCCCATTTTCATTGATTTCGCTAACTTTTTACAATAACTTAGGTAGGACTCGCGAAGAGTGGTCAAATGTAACAATCGTTGAATCTAGGATCAATTCAAAATAGCGGTACGCGAATGGCTGAAATGGGTTTGACATGAAATTATCAGTCTGTCATTCGATCTTGCTCCCAGAAACCGTGTGTATGTGTATGTATGCCTCTGGAATCGGATCATGCTAGTAAAATGCGGTTTCATTAATCCCGGTTTATTAGTCACGTATTTACTTACATTGTCAATTAACTCCTTGGCTCTGTCTCATTGGTTTAACCTCTAGGCGATTAAACGTTCATTAGACGTTTCGAAGTAAATAGAGATGTTTAGTAAGCAAAAACAGCTCAGTAAAATATGGCTTGTGTAGTAAAATATAACCTTTTATGCCCATCATATCCTCTCAACTAGCGTTGCCAGGTTCTCATACCGAAAAGCCGGACAGAGCTGTGAGTTTGGCCTAACATTTGGGTCAAAAAGCCGGACATCCTGCATTTTCAACAATTTTAAATATTCGTGTAAAAAATTATATTTTTTTTGGCCTAACATTTTGGTAAAAAAGCCGGACACTTTGCATTTTAGGGGATTTTTTGGTATTAATGTAGTAAATTAATGAAAACCAAGCTTTTTTGATAATTTACAATAAAACTAATGCCAAATTAGTCTAAAAGTACTTTATTATTAATCAGTCTCAATAATTCTTTCCTTAATTCAAATTAAATGCAACATCAGTCTAAATTATGTGTCTTAAATTCTCAATATATAAAACAAAACAGAACTTATTCTGTAAATAATCAAAACAAAACAAAACTTCTTCTCTTAATAACCAAAACAAATCTCTACTCTTATTAATCAAAACAAAACTTCTTTAAATAATATAAACTCGACACTTCTTCTCTTAAATAATCAAAACAAAAAAGACTTCTTATCTTTCAATTAGACATTAAACATTATTCTAAATATTTTTGGTTTGCAGTAACAAGCTTTAAAAGTTCAGTTTCTTTTATTATGATGGCGCGGCGCCGGCTTCTTTCATTCGCGAATTCGGTCTCGATTCGCGCGAATTTTGAAATCTAAAAAGCCTAACAAAAGCCGGACAGGCCGGACGACGCTTATTTTGGCCGGACAGGCAATCAAAAAGCCTGACTATGTCCGGCTAAAGCCGGACGCCTGGCAACGCTACTCTCAACTGCGGGTAGTATAAATGGCCTGCGATTTTCAACCTTATGACTTGATAATCAAAATCAAAATCGAATACCTAGCAAATAGGTCCATTAAAAATAAACGGTCATGTGCGAGTAGAACTCGTGCACTCAAGGGTTCCGATCACACTTGGAAAGCGAGACGTGTAATTAGGTTTCCAAACAAAAAACTAAAGTATGATGTCATCCATGTAAACCAAATTGAATATTTTTGTAGAAAGACAGAAATTGGCAGTTTCCAGATTTTTCGCTTGACCTTGGACCTTGCTTTGTGCCAAATTTCATGATTGTAGGCCTACGGGAAGTACCCTTAGATTTTGGGTCCATTCCGATTACTGTAAAAGTCCAACAACTTTACAGCATAATCAGCCATAGCGTTCGATTGCGTAGACCTAGAAGGTTGTTTTTTCACAGCTTGATGCGACCACAGACCTTAACAATTGATATAAATTTCAGCTTTATACGGTAGTTCACGCGTTCTTGCCTTGGTTTAACATGTGACACACGGACAGATAGACAGACAGACGGACAGACGCGGACAGACGGACAGACGCGGACAGACGGACTGACGGACAACAAAGTGATCCTATAAGGGTTCCTTTATTTTCCTTTTAAGGATCGGAACCCTAAAAACGGCCAAGTGCGAGTTCAACTCACGCACAGAGTTTTTCGCACGACTCTATGTTGCGACAGACGCAACAGACGGATATCGAAGTGATCCCCCCCACTCACCACCTTTGAGACACCCCCCATAGGGTGCATGACAGGTGACACCAAGACGTCTGAAAACATCTATTGTAAGGGATAAAATAACTTCCCCTAATTTTAACGTCAAATATTTTTCTTTTCCGGCCAGGAGAACAAGCGGAAGGGCAGATTGCAATTCTCGAGTTTTGTCTTCTTAGCTGTAAAGCCCCTCGACTGCTTACAATGTTGTCCTAATTACCGACCTCATCTGATATCCTGGTTCGAGTTAAGTGAAGCGACTTGACCCAAGTAATAAGATTATTAGCCTCTCTCAAGATTGCATATCGTCATTAGATTACGTAACCTAGGGTTAAATTGGGATCTAAGTTACCTCGGTCACTTACGTGTGCGGTTAAAGATACAATTAAACCAGCACTTGCTGTATCTCTTCGTCATCTAATCTTCCACGTATCACAGATCATACAACAGCTTTATAGCGCAGCCGTTTTATTAAATCATTTAGATACTTAACCAAAATCCTAGTCCGACCATTATAGACCGATTTTTATTCGAATGCCTTTTGATTTAAATAAAGATTTGTCGAAATCGTCTAACACCTTAAAGTGAAAATCGAAACGAAAGTGGGTCTTTTGATTTGACAGATGGGATGGCAGAAGCCATGTGTGGAACCCACATGATAGAGGCTATCCCACGAATATTTATAATAACCATTTTTATCCGACTGCATCAGAAGGAGGGTAATGTTTTCTCGGTAAATTACTACTAGGTACACGCAGACAACGTTGCGGGCACCAAATTGTATGTCATACAATATATGAAATGGTATCCCGATAAACTGCATCTAGCCACCGCCTCTATCCTGTCCAAGGGCCAAGGGTAACAAGATTATCCGCAACGAAATTAGCTTCAGGGGTCTCGGTCAGGCAGGATGCGAGTGTGACGGCTTCCTTGTGGCTATCGGTAGGTAGGGCATCACATGTATGTGAACATGCAAGATATAATAGATCTACACATCTTAACTAGAAACATCTACACAGAAGAATTAGTGCATCTTTAAATTCTCAGATAGGGTTTATCTGTCTTTTTAACCGACTTCAAAAAAGGAGGGATTATCAATTCGGTCGTGTTACGCTTTTTTATCATTTTTTATGTGTTTTAGTTACCTCGAAACTGGTATTATTTATTAACCGATTTCAAAAAATATTTTTATATGAAAGGGAGACTCTTCAGGTTGCTCCCATTTTTTGAAAATTAGTAATCGGTCCAGTACTTTGGTCTCTACATAGAAAAGACTGTAATCCAGGTAACCAATAGTACGTATTTTTGCCTTCATGTGACTTTGTGGCGTTTACGCTCATTGTCATTGAGATTAATACTGGCTGTGAGGACCTTGTGAGGACCAATATTTGTTTATTTTGTGTAGTATTGTGAAGTCAGAAGACAGATTTCGTAGGCTCATTAGGTATCGTGTTCATAGAGGACATCGCTTCAGTGGTCATGAAGTCGTTTTTTTTTAGTTTTTAACTTGGTGAATTATTATCTGAGACATTTGACATTTCACAAGCACATGAGGTGTCAAATTAAGTTATCTGACTGTTTATCCATCTCTTGAGAGACCGGGCCCTAAACGTACAGTCCTCCAATGTTCCTTTGGCTGATGAGATGAGTGATGCTAAAGAAAGTCTCTAACGGATAAACGATAAAAAATATGTTTATTTTTACAAACAACTTAGCTACGAGCTACGAGTATTTATAAATGTTCGATCTATACATCAATCAGAAAGTGTCAAGTTCAAAGGGTAGTGACAGGAATTTTTAAACAACCCGGAAATTCTAAAGTTCAGACCCTACCTTCGACCCCAATCTGGTTTGGGTTTTAGTAAAATACTTTGATGTCAAAAGCTGAGGGTGATATTTTCATGTCACCCTCAGCTTTTGACCTTTAGTGGTTTTAAAAAAATATTGTACTTTTAGGCTCATGTCATCCAAACCACAGTATAACTCAGCCCATATTCACATACTGTTGGTGGCTTCTCCATCTACTCCGGTCCTGAGTTTCCCGCATCCATTGCCTACCAGCTATCATATCAGTGTAATCAGACTCATATGTTTTAAGAAAATCGTAATGTTAATAAAAATGTCCTTGCCCCCTAACCTAAACCATTTTAAGTGGTGTCTTGATCACATCAAACTCTGTTTGTAATTAGATGCCAGTAAATAAATAAATAAATAAAAAAAAATAAAAAAAATCGTGTAATAAAACCCGTGGATAAGACTATTGGGAGTAAATAAAATAGTTTAGTTAAAACCTAGTCAATAAAATACGAGTACGTATAACATTTTCTAAAAAAATAATTAAAAATAGACTGTAATAAAAAATACTACAGACTAGAGTTTCAAAGATGAAAGTTATTCTGAGATACTTTGTTACTTTACTAGTAGGTAGAAGCACTAGACTGTGAGTAAATTGATGTAGTAGCAGCTATAGTGCAAGTAATATTATGGATACATTTACCCCCAGTATCTGAAAGAGGTGAAAATTAATCAATTATTGACGCAACACGTAACAGGCCTCGCAGCTAAATTTACTCTCAGAATCCGGGTGTTCGAGTCTTTTAGTTCAATGAAATTCATAAATGTGTATGTTTGTGAATTTCGTGCTAATGAGTGAATGCAGTGTAATAGGCCACGACCTATGGGCTAGCCGCACGATTTGTCGAAAATAAAACAAATCCAGATTGCACATCCATCAATGATAGCTATCTAATCTAATCGCTTGGACAACCCACGCTGATTCAATCATGTTTCGTCTTCGAGAAGAATTGTGTTATCCTTCAACCTCCTTCACTTTGTCACAGAATAATCAGGATCTAAAGAGCCTGTATCTACGGAAAACGGCTGATGATTCTTTACGGGGGACGAGATAAACCTACAGGCCATGGCAAGTTTCTTTGGCTGTGACCTCTCTTTCTGGCAGGAAAGGTAGATAGAGTGTAAAGAAAGAAAATACTTCAAAGGAGGGTAAACGTACATTGACGACCTCTGTGGCGTAGCGGTTGTGCATCTGCCTACCATGCGAGGTCTTGGATGTTTACAGGTTTGTGATGTAGCTGTTTCTGGTTCCCACGACACAGGGTATCCTAGTGTCGGGCCAGAAGCAATGTATGTGCCTGTATGTAAATGTTTTGTTTTAAACGATTGTCGACAAGGAGTATAACATTAGAATAAACGTTTTTAATCGTTGTCGTGGTATAAAGTATAGTATGCAACACTTGAATAAAACGGATTTATAGCGAGGGCCATGAATCACTCGCGTCGCTCAGGATTATAACACTTGAATTACTCGCTACGCTCAGCGACAACGCTTTAGCGACACGCAATGCAGGCAGGACGCGGATTTTGATTTGATCGTTGTGTATGAATTCATAGGGATCTTTCTTTGGTAATTTGCCGGTGACGGGAGGGTAAAGACGGCGGACGCGGTATTCATTGACAGCAATCAAATTCCGTTACCTGCCTGCGTTGCTTGTCGGTTAATGAACGTCCAGCATATGAACGCCTCTTCGAACCCAACTATCGCTAAGTCTAATCATCCTCTTGCATTCCCTTCGTATCTATGCCACATAACCAGAATACCTCACGTGAGAAATGATGCCTAGCTTAATAAGCGATGGGTGATTGGGCGATGATTGATTGCAGATAATCTACCTACAATAACATTGTCAACTAGTTGAGGAATGTTGATTAGTACACTTCTACAATAGTTACCGGATAATTAAGATTAGCTACACCAAGTCTACACCAAGACGTTCACGTTTGCTTCTGACGCAGGAGATGCAGGTTCGAATTCCAGGGCTGACTTTGTACTAATGAGGCACTCAAAACAATTTAAAAAAAAAAAAAAAAAACAAAAAAAAATGATTATGCCCTCACGAGGATTTGAACTCACGAGTACTCGCGACGCGACCTACGGATTGAGAGCCTACATCATACCGGCTGCGCTACCACAAAGAAGTGGGTTGACGCGTAAAATACTATCATATTGAAATGAGTGGGTGTATCAAAACACGTCTCTTGTATGGTGACCCCCTTTAATTTGTAATATCTCTCGTATTTCAGTATTTGTTGTTGTTGCGGCAACAGATATACCATTCTTTGATTCCTAGCTATTACGGTTCGTGCTCTAGGACCCGCTGACGGATAGACAGACAGACAGACAGACAGACAGACGGACGGACAGCGGAGTCTTAGTAATAGGGTCCCGTTTTTACCCTTTGGGCACGGAACCCTAAAAACGCATGGTGGCAATTGTGCCTTCACCTCCATGTTGTGGTTAAAATCAATGTACAATATGTATAGCTGTGCGGAATAAATACGATGCCAGTTAACAAGAGTGCGTTTAAACGACTGCGGGCAATTACTACGGTTTATGTGCGATTTATAGTCGGTACTAACTAAATCGTTGATTTACAATCGAAGTCTGACTGAAAATTGCAGAATGTTTCAATTTAAAGTCTTCACAAGATAAAAGGCCCGTTTTGACAGTTCAGGCCCATGAAGTTTTAACCCCTAATGCGTAGGTAATATATGTAAATGTACTTTATTAATAAGTTACCTCCATTTGTAAAATAAATAAAATAAAAAATAATTTTCGCACTATGATTAATTAACTAAATCAGCCTGCCAGCCAGCAGCCTGCATCGCATATATCGAGCAGCACAGCTGGACAAGCGTCGCAGCTGCTGAGATAAAAGGGCTGTTTTCACCCTGATTGTCAATAAACCCCTATTCAAACTAGTACCAGAGATCCATTAATTTAATCCGCGTAGAAGCGACGTAGATGGTTGCTTCACATTAAGTGGAATTGAGAGAGTGATTAGTGAAAACAGGATGAAGAGGCATTTTGTCTTTGTACATTATATTAAGTTCTAATCTAACGGTGATGGAAAACATCGTACAGAAACCTTCGTATCTTCATAGCTGCAGTAATGGGCTGTCCATGTCACTATATCACGCAAAATAGATTCACGATATTTGCCGATAGAATTAGAACGAGTATATAATGGTACTAAAGTTATATTTACTTATTTAATTCGACATCACCGGATTTGAAGCCGCAACTCTTCGTGACAAGCGAGCTTGAAACCACGAGTCCATGGACAACTACTTCCTTAAAAAACTCTTTCCTTTTAGGTGTGTTAAAGTTATTATTAATTTCATTAGGTACTCTTGCGAGATTATTAAATTCCTAAGAGGGTGTGCTTTGACCGAATGCAGTATCTTCAGTAAAGATGATAAAGATCGCTTTGATGAAGTTGATGACTTTAATGATGATTATGATGATAATAGAGAAAACGATGACGTCACTTACCTCAGAATGTATGACGCAAAGCGCGGACAAGAAGGCGATACTGCACAGGATTGTGACGCACAATGCTGACACAAACAACGCATGTTTCAATCTGACGCAGTATCTTCTGTACAGAGCCTCCAGTTCAAGTTCTGTGCCCTCTTCCTCTGCAGACAAAGAGAAAACCAGATGTTTTAATCCAAATTCAGACGTTTTAACAGTGATGGAAGTCAATCTGAGAAATCCTTTAAATTTCCGTAGGGCCGATGATGATCATTGTCGGTTGATCTGGCCCCCTGTGATCTAAAACTATGCTTCTCCCTCTGTATGAAAGAGGATCGTGTACTCGCGAGCTTCCATACAAAAAGCGGTAACGTTTCCACCCCCTAAACCTTGTCCGATTTTCACAATTTTTTTACATGTTTGAGATACTATGGAAAACTATGCTCGTACGTTTTGATTTTTTTGAAATATTATATATTTTAGGAAATATTGGAACTTATATTTTTATAGGGACTGGGTTATGTTCTTATATTTCCTAAAATATACATTATTTCAAAAAAATCAAAACGTACGAGCATAGTTTTCCATAGTATCTCAAACATGTAAAAAAATTGTGAAAATCGGACAAGGTTTAAGGGGTGGAAAACGTTACCGCTTTTTGTATGGAAGCTCGCTAGTACACGATCCTCTTAATGTTTATCATAAGTTGTGCAAAGATCGGCAATAAGTACTATCTATTATTTATCAATATCTTGTGGAACAAAAAGCCCGCAGGCTATAGAAAATAGTGAATTGCTGGAATAGGTGTTGCCGCAATATGATTCGATTTCTCTTACTAAAGAAATCGAATCATATCCTGCAACTATTCCAGCAGGAAAATGTATCATTTCGCTTCGAACGGAGCAATCTCATCTTGTCAAAGGATTTGGTTTACGTTCATCATAAAAACCATATCGCCTTCATCAATCAACATCGTCAATGTTTATAGCTTATTTCATACACGGTAGGTTTGTTGTGCTCGCTACAGACACGCCGAATTTATTTGGCTTTGAGCGAATAGTCAACCCTGATATCCCTGTCTCTCTCTCTCTCCATCCGACCCTATGCGAGAAGGAGAGGTCCCAGCTCACTCAGAGCCAAAGAATCTTGACGCGGATTGAAGGTATCCATCTATTTTTGTGCCATAAATAATAATAAATAATAATTTTGTCACACCTTTCTATGCTGAAACACGGCAGAAATTAAGTAGAATAGAACGACCGGTGGTGTGGTGTGAGCACGATGTGAGTCACGACGTTACAACAAGAGGAGAGTTGCCTGGGTTCCGTACTTTGAACAACTTTCTCACTGGAGTAATAATAATAAGAATAATAATAGGTTTACAATCCCACAGTTTTCTCCAAATCCTAACTCGAGATGTTTGAACTACAACATGCATCACATATGAATATGGATTTAGAATTTTCTGGCATGTTTTCGTATGATCTTCAAAGCGCATCGAATCGAGTTGACATGTTTGGCTCGACTCGTTGAATCGAATGGAATCTACAAGTGGTTTGTATCAGGGGTTGGCGGAGGTCGGCGAAATCTTCAAGTCTAGAATCTAGACTACACAGAGATAGGTTGATGAGAGTAGTCTCAGCTACGTCATATTATTGAGACGGGTTCATTATGCGCTTGAGAAATCTCTCAGAATTGAGAGTGGTTTATTATTACATGCTTCAGGAACTATGCAAATACTCTTTGCATAGGCACTCGGTAACGTACTTCCCTTTGAGTTCCTCACACTATGCAAAGAGGTCGTGTTTGTATGTAAGGGACTTAGGCGATATTGCTTGGAATCCCTTTGAACAAGGAAGGAACAAGATTGCAAGCAAGTAAACAGAAACTTTGTTTATCACTTCGGCCTGAAATATCCGCATATTTCAGGCCGAAGTGATAAGCAAAGTTTCCGTTTACTTGCTTGCAACATGCATGCATTCGACCGATTTTCACTACTCCGCAGCAGTGAAAATCGGTCGAATGCATGCATGTTGCATCACCAATCCAGGTGGCTCCACTTCTTAAATCTATCCTTTGTACCTACAGATCAATCCTGCCAAAGGACATCTTTTGTTAGCGAAACACCGTATATTGCGACTTCTAGGGCCGTCCGTGGCACACTCCGCTAGTTTGGTCATATCGTATATTGCGACTTCTAGGGCCTTCCGTGGCACACCCGCTAGTTTGGTCATATCGTGATATGGCCAACTCGACGACATGGCTACGACAGTAACATATCATGGGTTTATTCAAACATATCTACAACTAATCCCATCTCTGACTCGAACACATCGATTTATTATTATGTTGATTGAAGTGTAACAACTTTGCCAGAAAACTCCCTCATTTTCTGACACCTTCCGAAATTCCCAATCAATAAGAGACCTTCAAACTATACGTCACTCAAAACAATTACTTAGATGACACGGACACAGACAGAAGTAAAGTAAAGTAATTGAAGCAGGGCAAAGGGGCACGGGCGGCCGTTGCAGGCCCATTTAGTAAATAAACAATTTGTAACTTGTAATACAAGTTACAAGCAGATTAGGCACAAGTGAGCTCAACTAACTTGTATCTTTCAGCTAAATAAATGGGCAAGGAAGCTAGTACATCCGCAGCATCAGGGAATGGAAGGGAGTGGTGAAATAGATATTGAGTATTGCAAATCCGATACACGTTTACCAACGTTATCAGTACCAACATAACATAGCGACACGCCTTTTCTAGGGAGAGACACAATTTATTGTGCCCACTTTTAGTCAGGTATCTAACTCCATTAGACGAAGCTAATGAAGACTGAAAGTCTCCTCACGAAATTATTATATGAGATATATTTTGTCAAGAAATGCTAGACATTAAATGATGGCAACATTGGAAGACTGCGCTTTTTTCTCTAATGACGTAATTCGTTTGTCAATCAAAACACGCAGTGGTGCTCTAATATGGCACATATGTTGCCATTATTATTTGCCTAGCATTTCTTGACAAAGTATAAGTTACCTTTTCATTCTTGTAAAATTGTAACATGTGGCTTTATCAAATAGTCCAAGGGGGTCGCGGGGTCACGCGTGCTTAGAATCAGAGATCAGTTGATGCAATTAGTTGGACGGTTAATTCTTTTCTTATTTTAGTTCTTGTCTAGTAGAGTTTTAGTTAGAGACACAAAGTATTTATTAGTGTATTTGTTATTGCATAGATTGCCCCGGCGTAGGGTTAGTCCCCTAATCACCCAAAATGGAGTAGTAGTAGTAGTAGTAGTAGTAGTAGTTAGTAGTGTAGTAGTGACAAGGGCACAGTAGCGCCTACGTTCAGCTCGGGGCTGATACAGAGCTAAAAGAGCAATGCTGGACCGCGTGATGCTTCAGAGTTTTTTATTTTTATTTAGCCATTAAAGTGTCCCACTGCTGGGCAAAGGCCTCCCCCTCTTTCGTCCACATATTAGAGTTTAAAGTTACAAAAAAGGTATGAACATAGGATTAAAATTGTTTTACATTCCCCAGCAAGCCTTTGGTGAAACCTGGGAACGTTTAGTTCAGACAATTATTCTTGCTTGGGGCTTTCTTGTTTATTCTTTGGGGATTCTTACGAGAAGTTTTGATTGATATATAAAAACAGACAATCTTCTATCTACCCATCAGACCCAAATGTTAGGAGCCCAATCTTGGTAGCCATTAAGCGAGATTAAAGGCCTTAAAAGAGCTTCAAAAGACGCATAATAATAAATAATATAATTGCTCTTAATCCGACTTTTCCTTTCTTGGCTGGCCATCTTCGCATTGTTTTTACAGAAGGCAGTGAGTTTTGTTAAGCTTTGTGCCACTGCTTTAAAAGATAAGTAAACAAACAAACACAATAAAGAACATAAAATATAATAAGGAATATAAGAATTCAGCAAAACCCTCGGCGTGCAGGACCGACTCGCACTTGGTTTTTATATTTCTACCTTTTCAGTATGCACGTAGGTATTTGGGTCATAAATATCATATGTATATATAAATATGTACTCCATCTATAATGTCTAGCAGAAAATGCGGTGCAGTTTACCCAGTGAGCACATTAGTCTCTTGAGTTTGCCCCATTACACCAGTAATAGGATATCCAATTTAGGGTTCCAACTGGTCCAAATCTCATTTTGAATGACAGGGGGATAGCCAAAAAATAGAGGTAGTAAGTATTTATTAATAATATTTACTGTAATTTCGCATTTCGCTCCGCAAGACAAAAAAATAAAATAACCCAGGATGGGACACTGGTTCCATCATTCCATGCCTACAAGTCTGTCCATATATAACAAATCAAAACTACTGATAAATGTCCCAGATGACAGATCGCAGTAAAAGAGGACGTTAAAATTTTTTATCGCAGTTAAGATGTGCCTAACCGAATAAAGAAAATATATCGATGACATCGATATTTTACTACAAAATACATTGACGAGTTACTACAGTAGGCAGACATGTACGAATGCGTTTGATAGAATCATACATAAATAACGATGTCTCGCCAAGAATCCGGGTTTCTCGTCAAAGGTTTCTCGTCAAATAATATGACAGAATGTATACTTAAGTATATAATCTTAAGTATTTAATAGTAATAAATGTATACTGATTTAGTCTTGAGTGTTGACAGATCTACTTCTACAATACTTAGATGTCTAAGTAGACATTAAATACCAATGCGCAAATGGTTCAAATTAATGTAAGAGAAATTATGACAAGACGTAGGAGTTTTTTGAGTGATTCCATAGGTCTTTCTCTCTGGAGTCGATCGTCTACAACCCGAAACCAGCTAAAAATTGCACACAAAAACAGGAACCTGGGTTATCTGACACACCAAGTAAGTACGCTGCCCGGCTCAGACAATACCGTTTCTTACTGAATAGAAGTATGTGGTAAAGACAGCTCCCCACACAGCGTTTCTTCAACGATAGTCAACCAGAAACCCAGCGGGGTAAAACTGAAAACCAGTACGCCAAAAAAGGCTTCAGGCAACATTAAAAACAAGAGTTTTCGTGGAATTTGCAAGTATATTATTTCCTGGCTAACCGTGGTGCAGCGGCTGCGCGTGTGTGGTATTATCGTCTATGGTATAGATCCCCGTCAGAAAACTATGTATCCCATCAAAAACATCCTGTAAAAAATACCAAGTCTCGCAGCTCTGTGATTCTACCGTAAAAAGTTGTGAGATCCATGTTATACCAAGTCGGTTAACTGATTTAGTCCCTACTTAAGGGGCCTTCTGTCTTAAGTTAATACGTAAGATATTTTCATATCTATATTCAAATCTTTTACTTTTTAAATAAAAATATCGACTTGGCCATCGCATGCTTAGTTTGTTTAGTCCTTTACAACCAGGGTCTGCTGGAAGAAATCTCTATTTAGAGATAAGCTGACCTTGGTACATGTTATTTCTGTTTTTATGTCCTGTCATGTATCGTGTAATAAATATATACAAATACGTTATCTATCACACAGAACTAAGAGCCAGAAACCTGGTTTTTCATCAAATTCCTTCCGAATGCATAAAGAAGTGAAAGGTACTGGAATTTAATGGACTGAAAATAACTAGAGCATTAGTAATTTTGTTGCACTAGTCTTCCATTTTCTATTGTTGCCGCTTGTTAAAGGTATACATATATTAGTTTTGGAACCAAGTTTTAATCGTGTAGAACGCAATTATACTCTAAACAACCTAATATAATGTAGATATGATTTCGAAGATACATTGTGCCTTCATGCGATGGCCAAGTCGATATTTTTATTTAAAAAGTAAAAGATTTGAATATAGATATGAAAATATCTTACGTATTAACTTAAGACAGAAGGCCCCTTAAGTAGGGACTAAATCAGTTAACCGACTTGGTATAACATGGATCTCACAACTTTTTACGGTAGAATCACAGAGCTGCGAGACTTGGTATTTTTTACAGGATGTTTTTGATGGGATCTCACTTCTTTTTGTAAAGTTCTACTTTTTAAAATTTGGTACCTTTGGTACTTTTACAATAACAATAAAAAACATAGCGTTAATGTAGGGGTCTCCGTGCTCGTCACAAGTATAAACTTGGAACTCTTCCCAATGTGCTACCACATACTCGACTATAGCAAGTCTAATCTCATACGACGACTCAATATTCTCATACATAGAGAATGACAAAGAATGAAACAAACACGACCCATCGCCAGGTATCCGTACAATCCGGTGTGGGCATGGTTGGTCATTCACATACACTATTTCCGAATCCATTGCGACTACTAGTTCTGGCAAATGTGCTAGATGAACAAATCCAAATAGTTAGTAAATATAATAATTAATGCAGATACAAAAATTATCAACAACTAGTTGAAATCGCTGGCGAGCAACTCCGCTACTTAAGCTAGCGACGGTTTCAAACCATAGCGTGAGTTAAAATACAGGCAGCGCCATCTATCGAGCAATTGGATTAATCTGCTACCACTCCCGTCGCATTAGAACGCAATTTTTTCTATTGATTGAATAGTTTTATTATATTTGAAGCATTTTGTCGGGAATGTACATCATACATATATACAGGGTGTAACAAAAAGGGTTTAACTCCCGGATGTATGTGGTTTGGGACATCATTCTGAGCAACTTTTACTATGGGACCAACTTGATTAGAGCAACTTGATTTTTCACTCCCCATACATTTCGGTCTGGGCGCTCGGCTGATTTATATGGAGAAGTGAAAAATCAAGTTGCTCTGATCAAGTTGGTCCCATAGTAACCACATACATTCGGGAGTTAAACCCTTTTTGTTACACCCTGTATATAAAATTCTCGTGTCACAGTGTTTGTCTTCGTAGTCTGAGAATCGGCTAACATCTATTTTTCATACCCCTAAGTGTTATAATTATTTATATGGCAAAACAGCGTTTGCCGGGTCAGCTAGTAATATATAATTTAAGCATAATGGTAACCAAAGGAAACGAGGGATGTATGCCTGGACCGTGGTAAGTGGTGGTCCCTGGTGGATGTACGTATCCCTCTTCTAGGAAACAGGCGTGATATTATGTATGTATTACATAATATGTTTATAGAATCTTGTTTGTAAAGGCATATTTTCCTAGGGGCATTCAATGATTCATAAACTGCAAATGTAACTTTGTAATCCTATACATTTTATATAAGATTACAAAGTTATTGATGCAGATGGGTTTTCTGGAAAACTATAACATAAGCTTGAAATGTTTAAGTTTTCCCTTGATAAGAATACTAATTACTATTTATATCCCAAATTTGAAGGTTCTATGTCTGCTAGAAGTGCCTGGGAGTTTTGATGATCGGTCAGTCAGTCAGTGACAAAATGAGGAAACTTTGACATGTTACAATTCTTAAACTACTGGTTCAAATTGAATAAAAAATTTAATATATCGTGTTGATATAAGGCCTAATTAGTAACAGAAAAATCAGGCTTCTTGTTTTATCCACAACGAAGTTTTAGGGGGGTCGAATATGGCCTGAATTGCTTCGAGAAAAGGATGGTACGGCTGTGCTTGCTCGACTTGGTGGTGCACTGCCGTGCACCCAGATACAGCTGCAAATTTGGCTATAATGACAAGTGGGCCATATCTTAGTAATTGACCGAGCGAGCGAAGCGAGCGAAGCGTCTCCGTTTCAGGTTTGGGCAAAAATGCTTTCGTATGTCCGGTTGTTCTCCTCTACAGGTCGCATTTATGAACCGATTCTCGTGAAATTTTGTGAGCAGGTTGGAAAAATAAATAGAATTTTTACTCGAGCCAGTTTTTTGATTTTTTTCAAAATGGCGGAGATATGGGGTTTTAAAATGTAAAAAAATCGCTACAACCCAAACGGCTCGATGGATATTAACAAATGAGGTGTCGTTGGATTTGTAAAGACCATGAGAGTGAAACAGATGAGCGAGCGAAGCGAGCGAAGCGTCTCCGTTTCAGGTTTGGGCAAAAATGCTTTTGTATGTCCGGTTGTTCTCCTCTACAGGTCGCATTTATGAACCGATTCTCGTGAAATTTTGTGAGCAGGTTGAAAAAATAAATAGAATTTTTTACTCGAGCCAGTTTTTTGATTTTTTTCAAAATGGCGGAGATATGGGGTTTTAAAATGTAAAAAAATCGCTACAACCCAAACGGCTCGATGGATATTAACAAATGAGGTGTCGTTGGATTTGTAAAGACTATGAGAGTGAAACAGATTATATAATTTTAGTAAAAAGTCAATAGGTTGTATAAAAGATCGCGAAATGTAGTTTACAAAGTTATTGGTGCGGCTACTTTCATACTGCATGTACGTAACCAGGTACATTCATAAGTTTGTATGTGTTATTGAAAGAAAATTATTTGGGTTATTTTTTTTATGTGTGTTAGCAGTTCAGCTTTCCCACCGACATACTCGCGAGGTCTACAGCTCACAGAGCCACTAGTTAGAGATCTCTTTTTAGAGATAAGCTCGCCTTTGTACATGTTTTTTTGCAATATTAAGTGTCTGTAATATGTTTTTCTGTGCAATAAAGTATAAAGTAAGTAAGTACCCCGAATTATTCTTTATTTTTCACTTTTTAAAAAAGAAAAAAATATATGTATACATAAATTTTATATATTTCTATAAAATAAGTAAATAAAAGTAAATTGCAAAAAAATAAACTAGATTTTTTCAAATTTTCTCCAAAATTATTATACTTTAATTTTCTATTTGTTGTATTTGTATATGAGGTGGTAGGCATACAATTAATTACAAAATCGTATTACGGGTAATACATATATAAATTGTTTCATATCGAACCATAAAAGTTAATTACAATGAAAAAGCAGACTCGTCCTTGGTACCTAGTTGTTAAAAAGGAATTATTTATTTAAGCCTATATCGATTTTCTGACTAATAGTTTGTTTGGCTTAAAAAAAGGTGCAGAGGCATAATCATGTCCTTATAAGTCACTTGTTCTAAACCTCCGACGACGATAAAAAGGGGTGTCTGTTATAGGTAAAAGCGTCTTTCTGGCTGTCTGTCCATGGCACTCTAGCGCCAATTAGGTTGTTTCCAAGATAATCAAATAAATCCTAGGACAAGTCTGAAGTTGAAGCGTTATGTACAAAATGGCTTGAAATTTTCAGAATTGTATATTTATCTTATAAGGTCAATTTTGTGCAAAAATAAACGGTTAAGTGCGAGTAGGACTCGTGCAACAAGGGTTCCGATCAAACTTGGAGAGCGTTACACGAGTAATTACTTTAGGTTTCCATATAAAAATCTAAAGTGATGTCATTCATGTAAACCAAATTGAATATTTTTTTAGAAAGACAGAAATTTGCAGTTTTCAGACTTTTCCCTTTCTAGTGCTATAAGACCTTGCTTTGTGCCAAATTTCATGATTTTAGGCCCACGGGAAGTACCCTATAGGTTTTGGGTCCATTGCGATTGCTATGAAAATCCAACAATTTTACAGCATAAACGGTCGTATCGTTCGATTGCGTTGACAGAAGGTTGATTTTTTCACAGTTTTATGCGATTACAAACCTTAGCAATTGTTATTTTCAGCTTGATGCGTTCACGCGTTCTTGGTTTAAAAGGTTGGGACACACGGACGGACAGACAGACAGACAGACGGACAGACGGACGGACGGACAGCAAAGTGATCCTATAAATAAGGGTTCCTTTTTCCTTTTAATGATTGGAACCTTAAAAAACATCATTTATCATTTGATGCCACACTCCACATGACGTCACTTTGTGATATTTCATAGAACTCAGGAACAAAAGTGCCGTTTTGACAGTTCCTAAAAAGTATATTGCACATGTATATTTCCGATCAATTCCTATTATATAGTGTGTTTTTGTTAGAATTTAAGGTTTAGTAGGCATTTCATTGAATCATTTCTGTCTGAATTAAACACTCCTAATTTACATTGGGAGACTCACCATCCGTCCGATCATTCCATATTTCTAATACGCGATTAGAATACTCACTTGAGTAAAAACGCCACCGCTCATGATAGACAGTTGAAGGTAGGAGAGCAATTTCAGCGAAGGGATTTTTTACAGTAAATATTATATTTTTATGTTGTATCTTAGCAAAGAAGATAGCAATAAATGACACAAGGTACATCTAACTAAATATCAGTCACTCAGAGTCAGTCACATGACGCTAAAACAAACAAGGATAACAGTTGCTCATAACATCGTATTGTCCTTAAAAAGCTACACGATTGCCAAGTTTGGGTATAAGAATCAGATACGCGTAAGGTAGTCTTGATACATATCAGTTGTATTTAATGTTTTTGTAGCACTTACCAAAACAGACGTCAGGGCCAGTTTACATTGGTCAAGGACAGTGGACATTGGACAGTGGCGATATTATATGAAAGCCAAGTTGACCCGCCACTGTCCTATCGGTTTACACCACTGCACTGTCCACTGTCCACTGTCCACGGTCCACTATCCACGGTCCACTATCCACGGTCCACTGTCCACTGTCCTTGACCAATGTAAACTGGCCCTTACTCCTGTCAATAATTTGAACGAGCAATAATTTATTTCTCTACAAATCTGTGCGACAACAATCGCTTATAAGCTAAAGCTATACCACACCTCGTACACTCTATAGAACGCTCGTAAAATAATCACCTATTACTACTACATAGCCTAATGACATTTGTACACGTGCTAAACTCGTTCGTTTGTGAATGTGTGCGTTCAGCGCCTAAACAAAGTGACTCCCGAAGAGGCTCCCCGACTCCGGGTGAGGTGCGGTATCTGACTCCGCGCGGGGAAGGGAGTGGCCGTTCTGTACGAAGTACTATTATCTCTTCTGTGGCTATACATTGAATGAATGGATATTGTAAATATAAGTGATATAAGAGGAGATCACGCATAAACCACGCAGGTTTCCGTGATCGCTCCGTAAACTTAGTTTATTTAAAAAAAAACATTTTGTAGCAGGGATAATTAAAAAAAAAAAAAATTTAAAATAAAAAATGTATACCTACTTATTTATCTACCAAAAGAAAACAAAAACAAGGAAATGATAATATAATCGACACATTTGTAACATTATAGATTACACAATACATAATTAATACAGATGTAACATGTTTATTAGGGTGGAGCGAATTTCCACTTTTTCACAAAATGGATAACTAAGGGGTCACAAAAGATGCGTATTAAAATAATAAGCATGAAAAAAATACATAAAAAAATATTTAAGACTTCCTTTTACCCCCGCCAAATATTTAAAGATTTCAAGTTTGTATGAAAAATAAATAAAAAAAATACTTTTTTTGAAAAATTTTAAATTAAATATTTTCGTTTGAAATATCAAAAATCCAATATTTTATCGGTAATCTGTATTGCAAATCACGTACAAAACTTGTAAAAAAAATGGTTTTTTTTTCTTTATTTTTTTTTCTTTATACAAACATGAAAACTTTAAATATTTGGCGGGGGTAAAAGGAAGTCTTAAATAATTTTTTATGTATTTTTTTCGTGCTTATTATTTTAATACGCATCTTTTGTGACCCCTTAGTTATCCATTTTGTGAAAAAGTGGAAATTCGCTCCACCCTAATGTTTATCTTCTTAGAATCGATGCTATAAAAAACATAACGTTACCACGTTTGACGTAAGCTGTGGCGCAGGCATAGTTTTCTTGATCAGATCCTTATACAAATGGGGCCAATGGGAAGGAAGGTCCGGATTTCCATTTGTTTTTTTTTAAATGGACATCGAAGCACATTAATGAAATAAATAACCGGCCAAGTGCGAGTCGGACTCGCGCACGAAGGGTTCCGTACCATTATCTATAAAAAACCGCAAAAAAAATATATTTGTATGGGAGCCCCTCCTAAATATTAATTTTATTTTAATTTTATTATTTATTTTTTAATTAAATGATATACTCGATATATTGAGAACATTTTAAGCGTCTACCTGCTACCATTATCAATATCGAGCAAAAATGAGCAAAAAAATCACGTTTGTTGTATGGGAGCCTCCCTTAATATTAAATTTCTTTTGATTTTTAGTATTTTTTGTTATAGCGGCAACAGAAATACATCATCCGTGAAAATTTCAACTGTCTAGCTACCACGGTTCATGAGATACAGCCTAGTGACAGACAGACGGACGGACGGACGGACGGACGGACGGACGGACAGCGAAGTCTCAGTAATAGGGTCCCGTTTGGCACCTTTCGGGTACGGAACCCTAAAAATCATAAACCGCCCCGACTACGCTGACGAATTTGTGGACCTCCTCCACAAAGTAGTCGATAGTAGTCCACATGAAAGCTGATCTGTGAATCCTTATTGCATTTATTTTGTATATTTGTTGGTTAAAAATTACATACCAAATACAACAAAGAAAGGCAAATATTCACAGATTAGCATTCATGTGGATTACAGGCGATGCTGTGAGCATACTCAACTCAAACAGCTGACCTTTTAACTTCATGCATATATTTGCAGTAAAAGGTAACAATTGTCCCTGAAGTACAAGTAAATGGATGAAGTTTTTTTTTTCAGAAAGTTTGGGCAGAATAGTAAGCAGGTGGTGTGATATAGCGACTCCGGATAGGCACAGAACTACGTCAGATATACATCTATATCTGTTTATATCGTCGGTTAAAAAAAACTGGCCAAGTGCGAGTCGGACTCGCGCACGAAGGGTTCCGTACCATTTTATATAAAAACCGCAAAAAAAAAAAAACACGTTAGTTGTATGGGAGCCCCCCTTAATTTTAAATTTCTTTTGTTTTTTAGTATTGTTATTATAGCGGCGGCATTAGAAATATATACATCATCTGTGAAAATTTCAACTGTCTAGCTACCACGGTTCATGAGATACAGCCTGGTAACAGACAGACAGACAGACGGATAGACGGACGGACAGCGAAGTCTCAGTAATAGGGTCCCGTTTGGCACCCTTCGTGCAAAATGTTATTTGTAACTAGCTGACCCGGCAGACTTCGTACTGCCTCAATTTAAAATTGACTCTAGAAAACGATTGACTCTAGAAAACGTTTGTATGGGAAATAGAAAAGGGCTGTTTTTAGGGTTTTCCTGGAAATTATTCGATTTTTTCTCGCCTTTTAAACCTTCCCTAGGCCTCCACGAACATTTCAAGACTGAGATAAGATAAATCCGTTCAGCCGTTCTCGAGTTTTAGTGAGACTAACGAACAGCAATTCATTTTTATATATATAGATTTTGTATGAGTAAGTATACCAAGCCTGAAATAAATGTTTTCATATAACCTTTTATAATTTTCTCGTTATCTCACTACGTCTCGTCGTCGGTTCTCTGAACGTGGACTCTTCCAACTGAGGCGTGAAATTGCAGTCATTTTCTACGAAGACTGTTACAAAGTTACAGTTCAGTTTAAGAGTTCCCAGCAAAGGTTAAGGTTGGTAAGAAACCAACGTGCTTTCTGTTTGATTGAATCTGCACAACTTTCGGCACGCTTTGATTTTTATCGGACTTTTCCTAATTTACTTACTTATGCGGAATAAATATTAGCTTTGTTTCGAACATGAACAGAAAAAAATATAAATGGGTATGGGTTCTGTTAAATACTTATGTAGGTATATGAATATGTCATTTCATTTCATTTAAATAGGCTACACCACGCTGCCGCGTATGAGTTATGATGTGACCCAAATTTAATGACTCGCTGACTAATCAGCTATTTGGAAAAAAACGCACAATAATTGGGAATTATTTATCAAAATAAACACCTCGAGTTGCGGACTGAACAAGCTCTTATACGGTGAAACTCATTGAAACCCGTAAAGTACGAGTAAGTAAGTATTGTAGTAAAAGATCAATTTCTAGATTCAGACTCATTTATTTGTTGCCATGGCAACCATGCCATAGACATACTACATCTCCCTATCAAATAAACGACGCCTCACACCTCTCGATCTGCTTGCCGTTGACGATGCCGCAAACAATCTGATCAGGAAACGGGCCATCCTGCAGCTGCTAGTTCGGCCGGTGGCCGTGCATGCTCCCTGGTTTGGCTCACACCAATTTTTTAGTTTTTCACGCTGTCGCCATGTAGTAAAAGATCAATTTCTAGATTCAGACTCATTTATTTGTTGCCATGGCAACCATGCCATAGACATACTACAAGTATATGGGATTGTCAAATTTTACGAGTTTAGAGTTAAGCACAGATTACCATAAGTGTTAAGTAGCTAACTCGACCTTAGACTTCATTTTCTAAATATTTTCCTGTATCTGTTTTACTTCTTTTGTGAACAATTCTGCTTATTTCGTGACCAGCAAAGGGCAAGTTCCAAAAGGCAATTTTTCATGTAATTTGCCCAGAGGAGTGGCTGGAAATAAAGTGGCCATTTCGTTTATGGCCCCTATTAGGGGTTGTCGGCGAATGTAGCCCAGGCAGGCTACAAGACCACTTGTTGATTGCAATCATGGCGCTGCTGATGTGTTGGGAAGGTTGATTAATTTTGTGAAAAGTGTGGCATATAAATTACTCAAGATAAGACAAAGAGTTTGGTTGGACAGAGTTCGAGAGGGTCTTCTTTTTTAACCGACTTCACAAAAGGAGGAGGTTTACAATTCGTCGGGATATTTTTTTATGTATGTACACCGATTACGCCTAGACGGAAAAACCGATTTGGAAAATTATTTTTTGTTTGAAAGGGTTTACTTTCCCATTGGTCCCATTGACACCGGGTCAGGATCTGATGATGGGGTCCTGGAGAAATCGAGGGAACTCTTCAAATATTATAGGCAGACCTATAGTGATTTTTGTGTTTTTCATAATAACTCGTGCAAATGCACATGGCATAATATTGTGATGCGGAACTGATGATGAAGACCACACATGGCCACCAGAACTGCTCAATACTAGGTACAAATACAATCTACTATGCGTGGCTGACGGGCGACGCATAGCCTAAACCGGTGGACCTAGAGCCATGAAACTTTGTACAGGGGTTCCTTATGTAGCGTAGGGTAGCACTAAGATGGGATTTGACGAAATTAATTCCCCAAGGGAGGAGGGGGGGAATAGGGGGTTACAGTTTGTATTAAACTCAAAAAGCACTTGACGTTGGTTTCTAATCAAATAGGGTTTGTGGAAGTCAGTTTTTTTTAGTTTTAGTTTTTGTTTCAATTATTCGTTATCTAGATAATGTAGCGAGGCGCCACCACCCACGCCTACTGAACAGCAATGAGTTTCATTGACCTGAAATACAATACAAAGAACTGACAGCTGAAATGACGTTTTCATAGTGACGTCATCGTCAGTAGTTCCGCTTTGGCCGCTTAGTTACCTTGGTGGTTCTGTATTTGATAAATCTTAATTTATCTTTGCATAAAGGATCTCTGACAGGTCTGACACAGCTTTAACATCGATTTACAACTGTCAAACAATTTTTTGGCGTGCTGTGAAACCGACGATTTTTGACAAGATTACTGCATGAGGTTGCGTAGAAGTGACGCCCCATGTAAATGTCACTCACACGTCGAAAGATTGTTGTATGAAAATAGCAATAATCCCGTATTAATATTATTAGATAACATTCCATAGAAAAAGTTAATGACAAAATCCGAATCTATTGGGTATTTCGAGTTATTATCCGGGTAGTACTAAGTATATCTCAAAATAGCCGCTATCAGCTTCAGTTTGATACCTATTTATCGGAAAGATTGCCTCTATTTTCAAAGGTTTTATGGTTTCACCATACTTATTATCTTTTATAGTTTTCAGTATTTAAATTTCGAAATTGTCAATTTTCTATACAATGCAGACTTCAGCCCTATGCAATTCCAAATGAGGAGACAACAAATGAAGGAGATTCTTTAGTGACGTTAAATCTATGGGAGAAACCAATCAACAAGTCAGGAACACCCTGAATCACTCTATTCACAAACACACACGCGCAAATAGACCTTATCATAAACAACTTAACCCGTAAATTACAACGTCCAACATCTTCCACACACTCAGAATCATCCAGTAGGCGATACACAAATTTAGACCGTTCTTCAGATTGGACAGAAGTTAAATTCGTTTAAACAGTTTCCCGGAGGTAGCTAGTTGCCAAACTGTTTCACTGTCAGTGCCAAAGTCGTGAAGGCAAATGACCGACCAATTCAACTAAACTGCAATGAATTGTTGAGAACAATAAACGAAGTTGGACGAAATGGCACGAAATTTTGTGGACGACTAACATGTTACGAAATACCTATGTATACTTACTCTACAATTTTACTTTGTATTTGTAATAATAACGTAAGATTTGCTCTCGTTTTTAACAAGGTTCCGTGTTACCCGATATCATTGCTTTTGATATTATAGTAGGAAAATATAAATTATCCTTGAAGCAAAATTTTTCGTTGTTAACACTACTAAAATTCGCCGGTAAACGATAGTTTCGTTTACCGGCGAATTTTAGTAGTGTTATACATATCATTGTTTAATCCTGACTCATCCTTGATCTTGATATTTAAAAATAAGTTGTATTAAAGTTTAACTACCTACTTCTTTCTAAGTACAACTTTTTTGGGTTTAATTTGGGTTTAATCCTGAATCCTTCAAGATATTTAAAAAAAATGTACTTACTTATAAAGTAGTAGTCCTTAACTTAACTCATAATTTCTTTATTGTATTTTTTTCTTATATTATTTGCTGTTTCTTTCTATGTATATTGCTTATCGTTTAACCTTGTTAATACTTATGGTAAGAATCAAATGGCAGTCAAGGCGACGACGATGACGGGACTTTACTACAAGTCATTAATTTAATTGTTTGTGTGTTATACTTACAACATCGTCTCTGCTCTGTATTACAACATCTTCTCATACTACCTACCCATGCATAAAATAATTGTGTAAATAATTTGTCGTGTCCAACCATGTTTCTATGTTATGCCGAATTTCTCCATTGTGTGCCATGCCTGATAGCTGTAAAAAAAGGATTTTCATAAACTAATTTACACTTACCCTCCATATTCTCTTCTTTATCGCTGTCGCCAGACTCAACCATCGCCTCTATTTATTTAGGCACTCAAACAAAAACAACAAACACAACGCATAATCGTTCACAAAAAAAAACCTACAATTAAAACAAAACGCAAATTAATAACCACGAATACAAACTGAAATCTGATGAAAACCACGAATACAAACTGAAAACTAATGAAAGACCGCTGAATAAACTTTTTTTTTCACGACGCGAACTTATGGCGGCGGGAATCAGTGTAGAGCGCGGGAGAACCAGCCTTCCCGTCAGGCGGTCGTCGCCGACTGACGTGTGACGTAGAGGAAAATTGAGCGGGAAAATGTAACCAACCCTTCGTCGTCGTCGAAAGCAATAAAAGCCCCATGCGGTCGCTCTGTTTACCTTTATGCAAGATTTTCTGTAATCTATTGCCTATTTGTAAACTTGAATTTAATGCAGTTGTATGTTTAATGCTTATAGGAGTTTATAGGAAGGGTATGGCTCCGGAGAAAAACTCACGTTCGCTTCGGGTCCATGGTTTATCACCATCTCCATCAGAGACTATATATACAATTGACTGCACCTTCTGCGGGGGAATGCGGCTCGCCAAACGTTTGTTGTATTCAACATAGCATCCTATGTACGATGACAGGCCGCCACAGACAGTTTTGCAGCGGGCAGCGGCTGAACAATCACAGCTCTCTTACCTCGTCCCCCGCGCCGCCGCCCCGCAAATTGGTGAGTTGTGTTTCAAAGTCATGGGCCTATTAGACTACGCTGTCGGCAGGGCCCTGTTCTGACTCACTGTCTCTTTCTAGTCGTTCTATTATGAGTGAGACGTCTATACAAATCGTGCCCTGCCGACAGCGTAGTCTAATAGGCCCATAAAATGTATCTATGCTCTCTCCACTGGATAAGTGCTCCCTGATCTCCATAAACAAACATCGATCCAGTTTTCGTTGCATTATGAACTTATATTACAGACTTCTTAAATAGTGCCGCTTTAAATATTCTGTTACTTGTTAGTCATTGAGCGAGACACAGTCGGCATTTTGAGATTCAGTCAAACGTTGAGTTGACGATTGTGTATTCGGGTCTGAGTCTCGTAACCTTAGTTTCCACTTCGGTATACTTAGGTACTTACTTATCACGACTACATTCAGTAGTATAACCCATATAGCTTCTTAGGGATCACATCCTGTGTACAGAAAATTAATTATAAGTAGTCTATTGTGTATCCTTAGCGGAGTGTCATCGTCGTCACTGTCGGTCGATAGACAATAGATGTATGCCTCAGATGAACATCGCAATGCAAAATTTAGCGATCTCGCAAACTGACACAAGGACGAATTGCGGATTCATCTGAGATTCCAGTTTTTTTTTTATAATATCCTAGGGCTAGGGCTCTAGAGCATGATTCTCGCGCATTCGATATACGATATCTACACCTATATCGAGTGATTTTTAGGGGAATCTGTCAATATAGGTCTCGATATCGACGGACGGACGGACGGACGGACGGACGGACGAAGTCTTAGTAATAGGGTCCCGTTTGGCACCCTTCGGGTACGGAACCCTATATACACATCGAATGGCTAAAGATATTTTAACTTAAATTATGAAAATGTATGTACCTAGGTAGATTATGATGAATAAAACCATTAATCGTTCATTAATCGTCTGCGTAAACAGTAAAGTGCTGCCCACTGCATCCTGAAATAAAAATTGGCCTCGAGTCCAGAAGATAAAAATACTTAAGTATATTAAACTATACATACCTAATAATGTCATTGGCGTGGCATCGTCATGAAGGTGAGCTTTTGATTAGGAACTGTAATACTATGTTATCCCACTGATATTCTAGGCAGGAGCCTCTCCTCCCCTCTTCCACACATTTCGCTCCCGTCCTGCCTGGCCGATTCCTACCAGTTCGTAATTTCGTAAATTCGTACCGTTTTCAGTACTTCACAAGACAGATATACTTACAGAAAACTTAATATAGATACAGCATGTACAAAGGCGGGCGTATCTCTAACAAGAGATTTCTTCCAGCAAACCGTAGGGAAAGGGAAAGTTGATCGCGGAAGACATGGATGTAATTTATACAACTGTATAAAATATTAACAATAAATACGTACACATTACTTTTATTTCCCAAAAATATTTATTTTAATGTGTCGTGTAGAGGTGACTTGTGACCAGAATTGAATAAGTTCAAAACCTATGAAAAAACAGAATAAAAGGTCGTGGTACGTTGTGACATTGTTATGTTATGTTATTGTTGATATTTTGTGGACACTGGACGTATAAGTACCAGATAGAGTAAATTACTACTTACAATTACAGTAAAACTGAAGAGTAGATAGATGTTGGTAACGTGGTTTTGATTAGTTTAATACTTTCTAGTTTGACTGAAAATAAACAATCCTATCGTCACGAAACTGTCTGCAATACGTTTTTCGAATACCGACAAATGCAATATCACGTCACGGCCACTTAGAAAATGGTTTTATTGCGGCAGCGGCGAAAATGTTACTCTCAGCTCTCAGGAACAATTAGTTGCTCCGCTTAGAAACGTTCATATCCGAGATTAGGGTATGTTCTCATTGCTCGGCCATTGAGCGGCCGACTTTTTCGCTTCCATAAATAGGAGGAAGCAAATGTTCGTCCTCGTGCCACGGATTTAAATTTTCACGGAGTCACACGTATATCTCAGTAATATAGATCTTGATAATGCCTTCCGCATTGTGATTGCCGGGAGTCTGATGATCTTCAACTACTTGTGTTATATGCCTTCCGTACATATGTACTGTACCTATATATGGGGTATTCAATTCATACAAGAGTTTTTCGTGCAAAAACAATGTACTACCTTTCTCTTCCATATTAAATTTAAGTATTTGTATTTATGTATGTTTTATTTACTATTTATATCCATTAATTCTGCTATCTATGTACGTAGTTTATATTATTATTATTTATGTATTTCTTTATTTTACTTTCCTAGGAGGTTCCTGTTACGGCAGCCTACGGCGGCCTAAGCCAAGTGCATGTGATGATGATATTAAGTTATTGATGAATTCCCCATGAATTTGCGGACGATCCTGCATATGTTCAAGATAACGGCCTTTTGCAGAAGTGTAAATGTGGATGGATGTAAGTGTATGGTTTTTAAGTATGTGTGTAATGATTTAGGAATGACGCCGGTTGCAGATATTATTATGGGTACTGTTTTAACTGATTTTACTCTCCATTGTGCTTGGATTTCTATTGAAGATCAGTGTATTTAGCTATCTTCGTAGCTTGCGTGCTGTTGACATTGTGAGTGTTGGGTGTGGCAATGTCTATAAGGTATACAGTTTTCTTGATTATGTCTAGTACGGTTATATCAGGTCTATTGGTGTATTGTTATAACGGTTATGATAGATCTATCCCAGTATATTTTGTAACGTTCGTTTTCTAGTATGGTTGATGGTTAATATTTATGGTAAGCATTTTTTTCATTTATAAGCTTAAGATCATAGGCTATGTATTGGTGTATTGTATAATCGCAGCAACTTGGTCATGTCTATGTTCATAGTCTGTTTGAGCTAATGATGAGCAGGCACTGGTGATGTGTTGGATGGTTTCGGAGCTTCTATGGCATAGTCTGCACAAATCTGTAGGTAGGTTGGGTAGGCGGATTATGTGTTTTGGTAGTTTTTATTATTATTATTATTATTTTATATATTTTGATGTTGTACACTCGGATCTACCTATTGTTGATACATTTATTCTTTCCATCCTGGGTTTGCTGGAAGAAATCTCTTGATAGAGATAAGCTCGCCTTGTACATGTTATTTCTATTTTTAGTTGTCATAATGTATTGATTTGTGTCCAATAAAGTTTATTGATATTGATGTACAGTCTTCCAAATATTTTTGGCTGATGAGTGACGCTTACAGCTAGGCGCCAGATCTACGCAACTTGAGGCAACAAACCTGTGCCTGTAGACAAGTGACATCGCTAAGGATAGCGAGTCGAAACGATAACTTTTTATGTATGCGATTTGATATTTGGAATCGCTAAGGTGACGTCACCTAGCGAATCTAAATGTCCAATCGCATACATAAAAAATATCGTTTCGACTCGCTATTCTTAGCGATGTCACTTGTCTAGGCCCCCTGTCATCAACACAGACCTTTCATTCCTCATTGGTCATCAAGCGTCAGTTCCACCTGTCACCGCCTGCCAAAAGATCCTTGGTAAGCTATAGGTATATTGTAGCTGGTGATGATGATGATGTGGTCCGACCGATTTCGGTTACGACGACCGCTTTAACTTGTCGTCTGCAGGCGCCGCTCGTGGGTTCGCAAGTGGCTAATGCAGCCAATCTTCCCAGCTTACTTCCTTAATTTGTAGGTACCTACCTAATTAGTGTCAAATCTGTGTGTATGTGCCTCTATGATGTAAGTTTGTGTTTTTTTTTTCAAAGCCGTTTGCGACTATCTTTTGCTGGATGGAGACCAATAATTTGCGTTCCTTTGCTGCGTTCGCCGCTAACCAAAACTAGTCATTTGTTGAGAACGAATCCTTAGGGTCGAAAGAACAAAATTTCCTTCAGATTTGTAGAATGGATGGATTTGAGAGAATAACGCTAAGAACACTTAGCAAAGAATAGCTAGGGATTTCTAAAGATAATTTTAGAAACGCTTGTTTTCTTTTGAGTATTTATTTGTGCTAAGTACTTATTTAGCTTGCGTGTAACTTTTGGTCGTTTTGGTGGTGTCTGGCAATTATCCGCCTTCTAAGTTACTCAAAGAGAAAAGGTAAGCAAAACTGAAGGTCTTTTTGGGTAATTTGCCCAAATAGTCATTGATAAGGAAAAAGGCTAAAAGGTCCTTTTAATTAGGAGCGCTAGTCACTTGATGGATGTGTTACCGTCTAGGAGTGAGCGTTTCGAAGACGCACCGTTTAAAAATACCGTTTACGTTCCAGGAACGACAAACTAGTTTTTCGTTCTCAGGAAAAGCAGTTCTTCTAAACCAGTCGGACGGCACCAACCGGTTAAGCGCCGACCGCTTTGAGCTCATTTGTCTCGTCCGCGTCCGACTATTTTCGCGCCGACCTGTTTGGGATGGACCGGTTTAGCACCGACCGCTTTCGTTTCGTCCGCGCACCGACTGTTTTCGCTCCGACCGGTTTAGGCCGACCGCTTCGAGTTCGTTCTTCAAATAAAGAACCAGTCGCCAACGAAACCGTTTTGAATACCCGTTTTCGAATCGGGAAAACTAGTTTCGTTTCGTCTTTGAAAAAATGGAAGACGACCCACTCCTATTACCGTCAAGTGTGAAATCCATCATTACACCATTTTTTACATCTTGCACCATTTTTAGGGTTCCGTACCCGAAGGGTGCCAAACGGGACCCTATTACTGAGACTTCGCTGTCCGTCCGTCCGTCCGTCCGTCCGTCCGTCCGTCCGTCCGTCTGTCACCGGGTCCGCCTGCACGAACCGTAATAGCTAGAAAGCTGAAATTTTCACAGAATGTGTATATATGTTGCCGCACCAACCACAAATACTGAAATACGAGAGATATTACAAATTGAAAGTGGTCTCGGTACAAGATACGTCTTCACAACACGCTTTAAAAGTTTATACCAAGGCCATTTTGTTTTGGTAGGTAAGCCTTCTTTTAATGAAACTAAATTTAAATGATATGGCAATGTCGTCCCCGGACTTCTACAAAGACTTTAAATATTAATTGATGAATTACGACGTCTCTATTTAGTCTGTAGAACTTTTAGAAAATAATTATAAAATTAATAGTTTTTAATTACTTTTGTTTTCATACAAATCTCAGAGCTCAGAAATTATTTTTTTCCTTTTGGCCACTTCAAGTTTGGCTGCCAGTGATGTTTTAATTAAATACTCTTTGGTGCGTTGAAATGATGTATTGCAGTCTGCATGACATTGACATAATGAGTGAGTGAACCTCATTGTACGGAAATTGTAGATGGGTGTCTCACGTTTTCCAGTAGGAGTAGGTTGTAGACAGTGCTGCTTACGGCGGCGTTTAGTAGGTACTAAAGGCCCTAAAAGCGCGGCAAGCTTTGAATCAATTCAAATGTTATTTTTCAACTAGCTACAAAGTTATTCTGACATAAGATGATAATTTGAACAAAACTTTTTGGGTATTTCATGAAAAATACAGTTACAGATCACACATATACAGGGTGGAAAAAACGAATGGGCCCTGGAGGGAAAGTACCTTAAAATCTCAAGATATCCGTCCGTCCGTCTGTCTGTCACCAGGCCGTATCTCATGAACCGTGGTAGCTAGACATTTGATATTTTCACAGATGACGTATTTCTGTTCCCGCTATAACAACAAATACTAAAAACAAAATAAATTTAATATAAAGGGGGCTCCCATACAATTAACGTGTTTTTTTGCGGTTTTTTTAACCGACTTCCCAAAGGAGGAGGTTTACAATTCGTCCGGGATGTTTGTTTTTATTTTTATTTTATTTTTATGTATGTGCCTCGATAGCGCCTAAACGGATGGACCGATTTGGAAAATTAGACCGATTAGACCTTTAATGATTTTTGTGTTTTTCATAATAACTCGTGCAAATGCACATGGTAAGCATAATATTGTGATGCGGAACTGCTGATGAAGACCACATATGGCCACCAGATCTGCTCAATACTAGGTACAAATACAATGCGTGGCTGACGGGCAACGCATAGCCTAAACCGATGGACCTAGAGCCATGAAACTTTGTACAGGGGTTCCTTAGTAGCGTGGGGTAGCACTGATATGGGATTTGACAAAATTAATTCCCCTGGGGGGGGGGGGGGGGATAAGGGGTTACAGTTTGTATTAAACTCAATCTAATCAAATAGGGTTTGTGGAAGTCGGTTTTTTCTATAGTTTACTTTTTGTTTCAATTATATAGATAGATAATGGTACGGAACCCTTCGTGCGCGAGTCTGACTCGCACTTGGCCGGTTTTATTATATTGTAATTACTATTGCATCATTTTTATTTTATTCTTTAGAGTTCTCGTGACTCGAGAATCTAAATATGGCGAGAAAACGAATACCCTAGTAATTACACAGCGAGCATGCATGCAGTACTGCATGCACTGTCCCCGTAACACTACGTACTGACTGCATGAATGCCCACTGGGTAACATGTAACATTACACTTCATAACGTTGCCGTTGGTCAGTTCCCAGCTTTAGCATTAGAAACAAATAAATGACCATCCTATGAGATTCTTGCGATTAAATCAGTAAGGTGACAACCTTATGGTACTTATTTCAACATAATTTCGTGCAGCTCTCGTTGTTATGATTATGATAAAATAAGGCTACTGATCGGTCAACTGAAAGAAGTTGGCAAACAGCAATCTGAAAGCTATCGCTATTGACATGACAGATACAGAAAACAGATTAGAGCGACCGTATAAGAATGTGACATTGCTGCCATCGCCGCAACTCGCGATACGTCAGGAATAAATATCACCCAAGTTCATAGTCGAGATCGAGACACTTGGCCCGGAGCCAAGGAAGAGCATTGGACGTGGTGCGGTAGGATATTCCCTTTGCCCACTTGTTCCTGATTCATACTTTCTGTTTCTGTTGTTTGAGGGGTTCTGTATCCGAAGGGTGCCAAACGGGACCTTATATATTGATATAGCTTTATCAAACAATTACACAACATAGCTGTCCGTCTGTCTGTCCGTCAGCGGGCTGAGCCGCATGAACCGTAATAGCTAGAAAGTTGAAACTTTCTCAGAATGTTTATATCTGTTGCCGTTACAGCAACAAACAGGTACTGAAATACACTAAAACGGGTGTTTAGAATTAATAATATAATAGCGCCTGACATTTTTTCAGAAAAGACGTATAGGTAATTTTTTCCGTGCTTTGTATGGGACTTACCATGAACCACAAAATCTTTCAAGGCAGATAGTTGTAGATTCGCAGTGTAGTATCCTGTAAAATCACAAACTAGGGCTGGCACATGAAACCTGAAAATGCCTCCACTTGAATGGAACCAAAGTAACGAAGTGACAGTGCCTGCGATTTGGGAGGCAACATGAACTATACTAACTAAACTAATTAAAATGGTGTGTTTGAAAATGGAATCTGTGGCCACCGCGCAAGAACTGTCGGATTTGAAGGTTGCCAGTTTAGTGCCTTTAGTTCCTCTAGTTTAGTGGTTTTGACACCTCCCAAATAGCCCCCATTGACAGACCAGTGTAATGTATGGAGAGCTGGCATTAGTGCAGAGGCTAGAGGAGGAAGAAAACGACAAAGTTATAATAAGATGCGAGAAAACTTCTTGGATTTTCCATTTAGGTATTAACTCCGTTCACATTGACACATCTACATACCACACCACCTCGCTCGTGGGGTCTCTTCGTCACGCTAAATTGATACAAAAGTGGCGTCGGCTGTTGCTCTATCTACGACAGCCATTTATTAAACTAATTCAAGACACTGCCGGCTTCAGCCGACTGTATGCAGATATGTGCACTTGTCAGGAAATGCGCGTTTTCCCATACACCGGCACCGGCACACCGGTTTAGTGGGAAACTAAGGGATAGAACTATAGCTCTGTCTTTTACTTTCGCACTAATCCGTTGCCGCATACCGGCGCGCGGGGCGGCCTCGTTGGCGTATGGAAAAAACAACTAAGTGATTTGCTACATTACATTCATAATTCTTTATTTTTACATAATTACAGGTTTGTATACATTTCGATTAAGGTAATAATAATTAAATGAAAATGTTAATTTAAATAGAAAATTTGAGCCAGATCACTGCCGCCGTCGCTGGGCAAGGTGCCCAGAAGGCTGGCGGCGTTGCCTCGCTGTATGGCAAGACTCAGCCGTTGCCCAAGGTAGGCTCCAGCCTTCATTACATAAGTAGGTAGTATTTTTTTTGTCCTAGCTTAGTGTTGCTTGGCAAAGGCGTCCTCATTTCGAGTCCACACATCTCACATCCATAGTAGTACGCACACATATTGAAGCATGTACAAAGGCGAGCACGTCGGTAACAGAGATTTCTTCTAACAAACCAGGCGTGACAGGAAAAAGAGTAGTGGAAGAACAGCAACAGACAGATGTTGAGAAGGGATTGTGAGTAATTGAGAATAATTTAGCTCCTTTATGAAAACTAACCACCAACAACACCATCGTGAGGAAACCTTCAATCTCCAAAGCAGGGGCGATGGGCTAACCCCTGTCTCGCAAAATGGAGTATCGAATAACTAGCCAAAATCGTGCTTAGTAAAACCTGCTGCATAAACGTTAATTTTAAGTAAACATGAGATCATTTTGCAGTACAGGGGGGCAATTCTGGCGCTAGCGAGATCATGTCTTTGGTCGAAATATCGTTTTCGAGATACCGAAATCTCTATCATAAACAAGAAAAAGCTATTCTTACGACTAGCCTTTCGACCAACCGAGATATCTCGACCCGTTTTCGATCGAAATAAATATAAATCGAGATCGTTTTCGACGGATTTATACGGTATCAAAACCGATATCTCGACTAGGGAGATGATCTCGATAGCGCGAGATTCGGGGGTCGGAATGATCAAATACATACGTTATGTCATACAGACCGTGTTTTATGATACAGTTGACTAAACGGTACATGAAGCAATTTCATACCCGCATTGAGAAGGAAATGGCATCTCGAAATGCTGAGTACCCATTCAGTTGACGGTCGATTTAACTGAAATCGTTTATTTAGTGCGGCACAAGCAAGCAATAACCGTAAGAATACGTTATCATAAATTATCCAATAAATACATGAATGGGGAGAGCTAGCTGGGGATATAAGTATATTGCTTCGATTTGGGAAGAGACACGAACTATACTAACTCAACTAATTATAATGGTGTGTTTGAAAATGGAATCTGTGGCCACCGCGCAAGAGCTGTCGGATTTGAATTTTGTCAGTTTAGTGCCTTTAGTTCCTCTAGTTTAGTGGTTTTGACACCTCCCACATATAGCTCCCAATGTATATAAATTTAATAGCATTTTTAATAGAATTTTTGGAAAAATGCTAATAAAAGACACTTCGCAATACGTATACCTAAATATCTAATATCTAGATATGTTTTATGGTGGCACTTAAATCGTCCCTGAGAAGCAAAACGTGTTCCAAATTGTGATAAAGTGTAATACTCGCGCGTAAGCGAAAATAAAGGAATACGTGTCTCCACACAGTACAATCGCCCAAATGCTGTTCATTCGCTTTCTAACTCCTATATCAAAAGCAATAAGACCAAAGTGACCATGAACGATCAAAGAACATACAATGAATACAATACAACGCATACAGTAGTAAGTAGTACATGAATCTCGTGCGAGACAGCTTAAACACCGATGAATCTTCATTACTACACGCAGAGATTGCTGGGCGTTATAACCAAAGCTAAGAAATAACTGGAGCACGGAAGAAATGTATTGCATGAGGTAGGTTCGATACTCTGGAAACGTGAAAGACTCTTCTTAAGGTCGTTTACACAAACTGTTGCTCAAACAGAGTCCCGCTTAAATGTATGATAGCTAGACGGACTGGAGACCGGAAACTGCAACCGCAGAATGCAAGCGACACTCACTACTGGTTTCCAATGCATCTCTATGAAATTTATTCCAAGCGCGGCGGCACTGCGGTCTGCAGTCGCGTAGCATTTTCTATGGCGGTGGTGTTGCGTTGCCGCAGTGTCGCCTGCGGTTGCGGTCTGCAGTCCGTCTCGGGCGACTCTTCATTCCCGAACCCGATTGAGAGATAGAACAAGACTTTGAGTGTGTGTTACAATTTGAGTTGTCGGTTGATCATGCGGGAGTAACAAGGTGCAGGTTCGTGACAAATCCTAAATAACAACAGCAGTATAACATTGCTGGTAAATTATTTAGGTACAAAGATTGCACTAAAGGCTTTGCCATGAAATACATTGCATCCATTACGCTATTCCCCTACTCTAACGAAAATGCATTGCATTCAGACAAAATGGAAAGTTTTCTAACATTCAGTTTTATAAAATAATTAGATTTTTGAAGTAAAACTTCTTGGGGCACGGGGGTAAAATTTATTTAACCTCTCAACTGTGGGTTATTCATATATTTGCTTTTCAATTGATACTAGCCGGGTGCTATCACGAGTGGCTAAGAAATGTAACGGAAATTGGAATCGGTGACGTCAGGGTCGGCTGAAGACTTTTAAAACCGCAACTATTTTCAATACGGTTTTTAACTAATCAGATAAGATAATAATACATTCGTACAATAAAGAATGTTAATTAGTGAGAGAAAAACCTGATGAAACGTTAACAAATAAAAATTATTTTAAGCATTCTTCCACGAGTTCTTGATTTCCGGTATGGCCAAAACCAGTGACGTGACCAAAAACTACTTCGTTCAACCTCTTTGTTGGAACCGGAACTTATGTTTGACAGTTGTGCGATGCGATCCATACAGTTTGTAAGAAAAGAGTTTCATCAATGTCACACGGGTCGATATGGATTTCTAAAATGATGAACGAATCGTTTTGTGGCCGGTAACTATGGAATAGGTACCTAAAACGCGCTGCGTAGTCGCGCAACGGGCAGCTAGTAATCGCATAAAGTCACTTAGAATCATCCAAATGTGATATTTAGTTTTCAAGCAAATTCTTATGTGATGGATGGCTGCATTAAGACTTCTTGAAAACAATAAGTAGGTACCTAGAACTGTTCTAAAGCCACTTTTTATTATATAGTGCAGTTCAAGTCACAAATTAGCAGTTTAGCTACTAAGTACGTGTTATACCTACCTATTTAATGTTTATCTGTAGTAAACGGCCAAAGTGAGGTCTACAGCTTACAGAGCCATAAGTTTAATGGCTTATTGTTTCGCTTATTTGTTTGTATGTAATTTTTGTAATACATATTTTAAAGTTGAATTGTTGTTATAACTGTTGAAATGATACGATTTTGATTTTAATAAGCTTTTGTAATTTTAAAGTTAATGCTTTATGCCAGTCAATAATGTTGAAGTAAAATATCAAAATCGAGGTATGTCGTATGGCGGACTAAGGAAATGTCAAGAATATAATTGAAACAAAAAGTAAACTTTAGAAAAAACCGACTTCCACAAACCCTATTTGATTAGATTGAGTTTAATACTAACTGTAACCCCTTATCCCCCCCTCCCTTGGGGAATTAATTTTGTCAAATGCTATATCAGTACTACCCCACGCGACTAAGGAACCCCTGTACAAAGTTTCATGGCTCTAGGTCCACCGGTTTATGCTATGCGTTGCCTGCCCGTCAGCCACGCATTGTATTTGTACCTAGTATTGAGCAGATCTGGTGGCCATATGTGGTCTTCATCAGCAGTTCCGCATCACAATATTATGCTTACCATGTGCATTTGCACGAGTTATTATGAAAAACACAAAAATCACCATAGGTCTGCCTATAATATTTGAAGAGTTCTCTCGATTTCTCCAGGATCCCATCATCAGATCCTGACCTGGTGTCAATGGGACCACCCTTGAGGTATTACCTATACGCCGAAAAAAGATTTGTTCAAATCGGTTCATAATTGGCGGAGCAATCGCGTAACAAACATAGAAAAAAAAAATACATACGGGTCGAATTGAGAACCTCCTCCTTTTTTTGAAGTCGGTTGAAAATAATTGAAACAAAAAGTAAACTTTAGAAAAAACCGACTTCCACAAACCCTATTTGATTAGATTGAGTTTAATACTAACTGTAACCCCTTATCCCCCCTCCCTTGGGGAATTAATTTTGTCAAATGCTATATCAGTGCTACCCCACGCGACTAAGGAACCCCTGTACAAAGTTTCATGGCTCTAGGTCCACCGGTTTAGGCTATGCGTTGCCTGCCCGTCAGCCACGCATTGTATTTGTACCTAGTATTGAGCAGATCTGTGGCCATATGTGGTCTTCATCAGCAGTTCCGCATCACAATATTATGCTTACCATGTGCATTTGCACGAGTTATTATGAAAAACACAAAAATCACTATAGGTCTGCCTATAATATTTGAAGAGTTCTCTCGATTTCTCCAGGATCCCATCATCAGATCCTGACCTGGTGTCAATGGGACCACCCTTGAGGTATTACCTATACGCCGAAAAAAGATTTGTTCAAATCGGTTCATAATTGGCGGAGCAATCGCGTAACAAACATAGAAAAAAAAAAAAAAAAAAAAAAAAAAAAAAAAAAAAAAAAAAAAAAAAAAAAAAAAACATACGGGTCGAATTGAGAACCTCCTCCTTTTTTTGAAGTCGGTTGATTAAATAAGAGTTACGTCATCGCTTCGCGATGAAGTAACCCTAAAAAATCCTAGCAAAGTAGGTATGTATAGGTTAGCGGGGGTAGCATAAGGCACGCCAGTCACCCCAGCCACGCATTTTGTCACAATTTAATGTCATATCATAATGAATGCGCGCTATTTTATCAACCGACTTCAAAAAAAGGAGGAGGTTCTCAATTCGACCCGTATGTTTTATTTTTTTTATTTTTTTTTCTATGTTTGTTACGCGATAACTCCGCCAATTATGAACCGATTTGAACAACCCTTTTTTCGGCGTATATTAATACCTCAAGGGTGGTCCCATTGACACCAGGTCAGGATCTGATGATGGGATCCTGGAGAAATCGAGAAAACTCTTCAAATATTATAGGCACACCTATAGTGATTTTTGTGTTTTTCATAATAACTCGTGCAAATGCACATGGTAAGCATAATATTGTGATGCGGAACTGCTGATGAAGACCACATATGGCCACCAGAACTGCTCCATACTAGGTACAAATACAATGCGTGGCTGACGGGCAGGCAACGCATAGCCTAAACCGGTGGACCTAGAGCCATGAAACTTTGTACAGGGGTTCCTTAGTAGCGTGGGGTAGCACTGATATAGGATTTGACAAAATTAATTCCCCAAGGGGGGGGGGGATAAGGGGTTACAGTTAGTATTAAACTCAATCTAATCAAATAGGGTTTGTAGAAGTCGGTTTTTTCTAAAGTTTACTTTTTGTTTCAATTATGGAGAAACATCATTGAGACGCGAAAGGAGTTGGCAATTTGGCAAAATGACTGTCCCAGACATGTACAAAGACTTCTCAACAGTCAATTAATAGCATTTAAATATTCTCTCATAAATTACTGCGTCTTTAGTTAGTTTGTAGAACATGAAGGAAATGATTAAATAATTAAGAGTTGTCACTTCATACTCTATGATTCCGCCATTGATTAGTGACTTTTGCCATCGTTAAAAATAACATGCAACATAATTGCCAATTGCCAACTAGCAAAACTGTTGAAAACAGGAGGTTTCCAGAGGAGTGGCTAGATGGCGTTATGTTGCATGTTATTGCAAAATGGTGCTTATTTCTAGCGACGGCAAAGGTCACGGAATCATATTGGAATCACGGAGTATTGAGTAACAACTCTTATTTACCTATATTTAATTATTTTTTTCTTCAAGTTCTACAAACTAAATACAGACGCATTAAATTAAATTTATGAATGAATATTTAAATGCTATTGGCTGTTGAGAAGTCTTTGTACATGTCTGGGGCAGTCGTCCATATATTGATTTAGCCATCTTCTTTGTCATTTATCTGCGCGACTGAGGTGAGTGGCAAGCCTTATGGTAGCCCCGCAGGTACACATTAACTTGGAATAGTTGAAAATACGTACTCGATCAATTAAATAAAGGGACTGGGCACAGAGACAAGCAAAGCAATGCATACATTTGAGCGAGACGGCTTAAAGACGTGACGTCAGATGGTATATAATCTGAGCGAGATGCAAATAGTAGTGACACTATTGAATGAGTTAAGTATATCACCACGAGCGCGACAAATTGTAGATAAGGAATGGTGGGAAATAAATGACATGACGTATTAAAAGTAAGTACAAGTATAAAATAATTTCAAATAATCGGACGTCTGAAACATAAAAGTAACTTGAAGCAGAGATTGGATCTCAAAATTGGAAATTTAAATCTCTTTTAGTATAGGTAGGTATAGGTGTATAGTATAGGTACCACTTAATGATCTAGCTACAGAAGTTTTACTTCTAACACGTGTACGGTGCTACACGCGTATTTTTTTTTACAAAACTTTGTACTTCATATACCATTTTTAGGGTTTCCCTACCCGAAGGGTGCCAAAAGGGACCCTATTACTAAAGCCTCCGCTGTCCGTCCGTCGCGTCTGTCCGTCAGCGGGCTGTATCACACGAACCGTAATAGCTAGAAAGTTGAAATTTTCACAAAATGTGTAAAGCTGTTGCCGCCATAACAACAAATACACGAAAAAAATAAGAGTGTATGAATTAAATAGTATTACTTAAGTCAATTTAAATTTTAATAGCGCGTGACATTTTATATGTATATACTTAGCAAAATTATGAGATGAAGATCAAATCAAATCAAATATCAGGGTTACCCTTCCTCTCAGAAGCACACCGCTCGAACGACCGAACAATGGTGAACTATTGTTGTATAAGATTTGTCGGCGAACCAGTTAAGCATTATACATAGTTGCTTGCAGACTCCACACTAGCTATAACCTGTCTCGTGGAGTCCTGACCTGAAGATATCTTCGCAATAACTGTCAGGCACTTATTTCTTGTACGATAGGTGCGGAACCCTTCTTGTGAGAGTCCGACTCGAACTTGACCGATTAAAATATTTTTTTGGTAATTTCTGCCAAAGTTAAATAAAAACCCTAGCGCTCTAGTCACGCGAGACTAGTCACGGACGCGTCGGATTCGGGTACAGGAGGCCAATTCTCGTTTCTAAAGCAAAGTCGAATTCGACAAAGAGGCGGTGCTTCGTATTTCACTAGGCGAAGGACTAATCGCGAAGGACCTTTGCTTATTGAAAGACGAAGCACCGCCCCTTTGTCGAATGCGCATTGAGAGTCTAATGGGTGAAAATTGGCCTCCTGATGGATAACAACCCAGTAGTTCAGGGTAATTACCCAGCAATTCCACTGAATTACCCTTTGGGGTATATCCATATGTGTGAGCCTCCATTGAAATGTAATGTGTGTGAGATAAATACTTCTGACTAGCTACTCTCCAAAAATCTCGTTTAAATATCGTCGCCTAGTGCAAGAAGGGCCTTTCTTGTTAGAGCTAGAGTTATCTCGGGAGACCTTATACATATTTCAGTATTACAGCAGCGAACGCTAAATTCAGCACATTCTCATTTATTACTAAGTCGGATACAGATTACAGACTTTGATGAATGTGACTTGCATAATCAAATAAGGTTTGCGCCCACCCAAGATTATATTCAATATACGAACAAATCGATGTTTTATGATAGTTCTCTTAGCTTGGTGATACCTTATTTATTTTATTTGAATTGGTACAAAAGGCAGTAAATTAACCCGATTTAAATATTTCTGCCAATTTTAGCCAGCTAACAGACTGAATTAAACATTTCTACAGAATGTAACGACGTTAATGTTAATCATGACCTTCAGTTGGACGTAGATTGAGTAAGATTTAAGTGTCAGTAACAGTTAAAACTGAGGCTTTTCGTTGTAGAAATTTGGTACCTACTTAGATTATTCCGAATAGTAGTCTAGGTATAAGGTGAGAAAATACCTAGGCGTAGAAAACCTATTAGTAACATCAAAGCCTACGTAAAACAGTAGATTTATAATACAATTTCGTTTCAGTAGGCGATGATCTGTCTTTCTTTGAATCCCCAAAATACACAAAACAAAATGATTTAGGTAGGTACTTATTTATTATTTCGCCTGTTGCTACACACCTGTGGCTGAACCAATAACTCATGATGATTGTTATTTTATTTTTTAAACAGACTCACGGAAGCGCGATTGTAGTGCGAATAATTTAGATGTTTAGGGATTTGTGTAGTGTCGGAGTACTATTATCTCTTCTGTGGTGGTAGTGTCTGTGTATCTCTGAACTCCTCACGAGAGAAAATCAAGTCTACGGGATGTTACATCTAACATAAAGTCGACGGGTGCATACGGTAGGCACAAGGGGGAAAATCTTGCGCTATCGCTCATCTCCATGGTCGAAATATCGATTTTAGATACTAAATATCTCCATCGAAAACAAAAAAGTTATTCTCTTGACCCGCCTTACGACTAACCAGGATACCGCGACCCGATTTCGAGATCGTTTTCGACGGAGATATGCGGTAACGAAATCGATATTCCGACTATGAAGATAATCTCGATAGCGCGAGAATTGGGGGCCTGACCCCCGATTCTCGCGCAATCGAGATCATCTCCCCAGTCGAGATATCGGTTTTGATACCGCCTAAATCCGTCGAAAACGATCTCAATTTATATTTATTTCGACTGAAAACGGGCTGAGATATCTCGGTTGGTCGAAAGGCTAGTCGAAAGAAAAGCTTTTTCTTGTTTTAGATAGAGATTTCGGTATCTCAAAATCGATATTTCGACCATGGATATGATCTCGCTAGCGACAGAATTGCCCCCCTGGACCGTGATGATTGGCGCTAGAGAAGAGGCCTATGTGGATTATTGTGGATCCATGTTAGATAAGCATTATCATGATGATGGTGAACAACAAGTACTGGGAACTATAATAAAACCTTTTGGAGTAATTTAAACTGATTATGAAATCTGCGAGACACAATAAACGTACCGATTCTGTAGATGTTTAGAATTGGTTGTACTTTGTTGTTTACTGTAGAATTGGTTAGATCCTTAGAAATAGTCTAAGGTTGGATCCATCTTACAAACCAATTTCCAACATTGAACTTAGATATGCTCGCAGACAAAATAATTCTTAGACAGCTGTTGTCCTCAAATCCCTCATCAATTTATCGTCGAGAATAGATGTGAGAAGATACAATAAAGAATCTTATTAAATTGTCACTTCTAATAAATGTCGCACAGTTGGTAAGATAGTAATGTAGGTAAGCAGGCAAAAGGCCAATATTATGGTTACAACAGTTATTGGTGATGTTCATTAAGATTTGGTCAATTAGTGTTTCGCGCCAGTACAAATGAGAGTTCGCAAATTAGGAAGTGGGTGCACAGATTAATAAAGGTGGGTGATTAGGGGACATGTCGGTTCACTCTCAGAAGCACACTGATTGAACAAACGAACAATGGAGAACAATAGATAAATAAGATGTGTCGACGAAAGGGTTAAATAGAATCGATGTATGGGAACTGCTGCTCCACTTGAAAATATATGTACTTGAATACAAGTAGTTGTGCAACCTGGGCAACAGTACAAAGTACAACGGTTGCCCTCGGACAATATCATTTGTTTTGCTTACTCACAACTCACAACCCTTATCATTCGACTCGACGAGGACTCAAAAATTACATTTCACATGTGTCGTGAAGGTAAGAGCTCCGTGGTCTAGTGGGTTTCACGCTTGCTTCTCACACAGGTAATGCAGGTTCGATCCCGGTGCTAACCAATTACCGTTACCAATGAGATAATTAATTTGTCTTTTAAGTACATCATCGGCTACTATCATTATACTTGGTAGTATGCAGTAGTCGTAAAACCCCTCCACCAACCCGCACTGAGCCAGCGTGGTGGAGTGTGGCTCTATCTTACCCGTGTCCGGGTAAAGGCCCGTGCCCCTCGGTGGGGACATTAATGGGGCTACATTTACTTATGTTTTGTGAAAAGTCAGGCCATTCATTTCGTTGCAAGTCTCAAATTGCATGCATTTTCTGTGAGTCGAGTCGAGTGACCGGTCTAGGAAGGGCTGTTTTTTTGTCGAACTAAGCAAATGTAAGTATGGTCGCCTGCGCCTAATAGTATACAAGCCGTATAAGCGGGATTCACTCGTTACTCGTTAATATGACCTGCCCGTATACTTTTAGACGCAGGCGACCGTACTTATTATTTAAGAAAAAAATCTTTCCTTCAGGACCTCTTCAGAAACATTAACCAAAATCTATATTTGCCTACGAGAGTAATCCGATAAAGATCAATGATGTACGAAATCCCATGAGAGGTTGTTAAATTTTCTACCAAAGACATGAGCCACGTGTGGTAATGTTGTATAAATAAGGAGAAAAAAATAAACTCAACTCAAGATAAACATTTTACGACTTTTTGCTATACCGGTACCTACCTTTATTAGACGTATGAATATGTACCTAGACGTTTTAGTACGTTAGGTATTATTAAATTAATATCTTTCCAGCGTCAGTAGTAAGTAGTAGTTAGTAGTAGATCATGCAAGCACGATGGCTAATAACTAATACTTAACTTACCACCGAAATCGTTAGCGTGGTGCTCCACATCGGAAGCCATTACTAGCGCAAAAGTAAATATTATTGATGATTGCAGCTATTCCCGCGCCAGAGAAAATGAGTCGCCAATTTAATAGCACTTCGTCATAAGCTTCCAGATATCTCTGCTTATTTAATAACACGCATGAGAAAAATACACTCCGCGCTTCATAGACACCTACAAATTCGATCACGACATGAAAGAAACCAATAAATATAATCACGACGACACACGAAAATATTCCCAAAATAAACTCATCAGCATCACACTTCACATCACAGCATCACAAAATAATTGTGGCGGCAAATATTTTCTGACAAGTTTTCGCGCCAATAAAACGGAAGCGTTCGAGTAATTCCGTGTCGCGAGAGCTCGGCTATGCGATTCGCGCGCGGACACAAACTGATCTATTTTCAGTTTTTCAAGAGCAAAATAGCCGGAAAAGTTTTCTTTTCTTCGGAAGGACAATAATGCGGTAGGTCTCGAACCACAGCTGAGACGTAAACCTTCAGTTTTTCTTAATTTAGAATCGTCTCTTTGAGCGCCTCTTGAACGACAAAGTTATTTATTAGGGTTCCTTAGAAAGGGAACCTTAAATATTCCAGAAATAACTTTTCTATACGATAATTGTATAGTATCGTTGACATTTTTCCTTAATGATACTATGTATACTTGACAAATATTTGCAGTGTGTTTAATTTCGTGTACTTTCTCATTCCAATAATTTAATAGGTAGCCATAGGCAAATTTATTTTGAGCTATTTAAAACGGGGGTCGGGGATGCCGCTTAGCGTGGTGATGTCTGGAGAACTACTTTACGACGGAATTTTGGGAGGAGAAGACCCACCCATTAAAAGAGAAATAAAAGCGTAGTTGTAAGTCGAAAGTTTTGTGGTGCATGGAGAACAATTTTTAAGACGGGGGGTAATGATAGAGATAATATACAATATGTAGTATATAGATATGTAGTAGATATAGTGTAGTTGGAAAAATATACCAAGTGGCTTTGTGGTACTCCAAGAACGATGGATGACCGGGGCTTGGGGTCAGAGCAAGTTATTATGTTTTTTTTTCATCCAATGAACCCTTCAACGTGGCCAGACGTTGGCGAAGCCACGGGTTAAAGCTAGTTTGATATAAACAACCATTCATCCCTTTCTGAGATAATTCACCAAGTTAAAAACTAAAAAAAACCGACTTCATGACCACTCAAATCACTTAAAACCTGTCCGCGCGGGATGCGATGTCATCTATCAACACAATACCTAATGAGCCTACGAAATCTGTCTTCTGACTTCACAATTCTACACAAAATAAACAAATATCAGTCCTCACAGGGTTCTCACAGCCAGAATTAATCTCAAAGATAATGAGTGTAAACGCCACAAAGTCACATAAAGGCAAAAATACGTAGTTTTGGTTACCTGGATGACAGTCTTTTCTATGTAGAAACCTAAGTCCTGGACCGATACCTGATTAATTTAAAAAAATGGGACCAACCTGAAGAATTTCCCTTTCATATAAAAAAATAATTTGAAATAGGTTCATAAATAATACCAGTTTAGAGGTAACACACATTAAAAAAAATAACACAAGCTATTTGATGACCCCCTCCTTTTTTGAAGTCGGTTAAAAAGGGTCTTGACAAACAGACACACTGTCAGACAGAGTCAACGGACAACGAAATGATCCATAATTTCCGTTTATGGAGCCCTAAAAAGACCAAACTACCGTCACCAAGACGACCCAAAATCAGAGACTAAATAAAATAAATAACCGGCCAAGTGCGAGTCGGACTCGCGCACGAAGGGTTCCGTGCCATTATCTATAAAAAACCGCAAAAAAAAATGTATGGGAGCCCCCCCTAAATACTAATTTAATTTTAATTTCATTATTTATTTTTTAAGTAAATAATATAAGTACTCAATATATTGTGAACATTTTAAGCGTCTACCTGCTACCATTATCAATATCGAGCAAAAATGAGCAAAAAAATCACGTTTGTTGTATGGCAGCCCCCCTTAATATTAAATTTCTTTTGATTTTTAGTATTTGTTGTTATAGCGGCAACAGAAATACATCATCTGTGAAAATTTCAACTGTCTAGCTACCACGGTTCATGAGATACAGCCTGGTGACAGACGGACGGACGGGCGGACGGACGGACAGACGGACAGCGAAGTCTCAGTAATAGGGTCCCGTTTGGCACCCTTCGGGTACGGAACCCTAAAAATGTTACTGGAGCTGCACATGCAGAGCAAATCAGGCTAACCGGCTACCCGGCAAAGCAAAAAGCCAAGCAAGCCCTTGATTGTTCGTCGTAAGTGCCGATGCCCCGTGCCAAGTCACCCCGAATTTGGGGGGCACCATTATAAAAATAACGTTATTCGTTATGTAAAAGAGAACAATTTATTTTCACGAATGCATCTTCTTTTTTTTAGGTTGGCGCTCCTGCTAGAATGTCAAACAAAATTGACAAATAAACGTCAATTATAACCTGTGCTTGTTGTTTGTCGCAATATTTTGTAATAATTTTCCCGATTTCCAACTGAAAGCATCGAACATATTACCAAAATCCGCAACTTCTCACCTTCACCAAAGTGTTGTGTTAAAACCATCAACGTGCGATGGCTGACGACGATCCAAATCTTCATCGTTTGGAGGGAAGCTCAAATAACGCTCCAAGCGGCTTAATCATCAAAAAGAAGGGCAATGAAGGAGACTTCCAGTTCGCCAGGCCTTCCTTATTAGGTCTGGATAAACTAGCAGCCGCCAAGAGGAAGCAGAACCGCCTTACGTGCATAGACGATGAGGATAATGACGAGGAAGATTCTGGTGGACCTAGTAGTTCCTCTGGCTCCAATGAACGAAAATACCGCAAGCCGAATGAGGAGACGCCGACATATACCGGTGGGATATCGGAGCAGGCTCGGGAACGTATGATGGAGAGGTTACAAAAGTAAGTAGTATTTGTATGTGTAATTTTCATAGGCTTGTTTTTTAGGGACCATACCCAAAGGGTGACAAACGGCACCCTATTACTAAGCCCACGCTGTCCGTCTGTCCGTCTGTCTGTCTGTCCGTCAGCGGGTCCTAAAGCACAAACCATAATAGCTAGAAAGTTGAAATTTTCATAGAATGTGTACCATATCTGTTGCAGCAACTACAACAAATACTAAAATACAAGAGATATTACAAATTAAAGGGGGTCACCATACAAGAGACATGTTTTTAATATTTTTTTTTGTTTGTTTTGTTTTGAGTGTGTTGTGTTGTACAATGGTATGGTACCCTTCTTGTGTGATTCCGACTCTCACTTGATCAATTATTTGTATCTTTTATCTGTGTAGCTGACATGAGAATTCTACTGATTTTACCTATTATTTCATTAAAATATACTATGTTATCTGGGCTGTGATTCTGCAAGGGCACAAAATTCTTGTTTTGGCTTGTTGACCGAGCCAAGTTATGCTACAAACAAACCAATATTTCACACTCTTGCTATAGAGATGAGAGAGAGAGATTGATGAGATTTGCTTGCAGAATCTGGTGCCTGTTTGCTAATGAAATGTACTTATTTACTTCAGGAAAGAACAGGAGAAATCAAAAGGGTTCCATCACTCAACTGAAGAAGAAAAAAAAGCCCGAAAGGATGATGAAGATGACAAGCTCTATCGTCGCTACGACAGGAGAGACCGAGACAAAGATAGGCAATATGATGACATGAGAGACAAGGATAGAGACAGAACAAGATCGAGAGATGAGAAGGGAAAAAGTCAGGACCGAGATCGGGATCGACGGGATAGAGAGGGTGATAGGAGAGACAGAGAGAGTGATAGGCGAGGCAGAGAGAGTGATAGAGATAGAGGCAGTTCAAGAAGGAGCTACTATGAGCCGAGATTCAAAGACGAACCAAGGACACCGAAGTTAGTGTACTTTGTTCTGATAATTGGAAAACATTCCTAGGGCCTTATTATGTTGTGCAAAATGCATAGACAGAGTGTATTGATTGATTGCTCCCAAAATGCAATAGGTCGCCTGTCAGTGGCTCCTATGTTCGGAAACTAACAGCCAAATATAACATTTTGTGCGCTTCAGGGCAAACAATGTGCTTGATGCATTTTCTTTTAGAGATACTTTATACTTATACTTTATTGCACAGAAAACATAATACAGACACTTAATATTAGAAAAAAACATGTACAAAGGCGAGCTTATCACTAATAAGAGATCTCTTCCAGCAAACCTAGGATGGAGAGGATAATTTAATAAAAGGTAGACCTACATAAGTGCACAACGATAAATATTAAAATAATAGACTACTTACTAATAAATACATAAATACATATAAAAACCAAAAACATAATATAATTCCCAGTGCTATCAGGGACAGTCCCTGATAGCACTGGGAAGTTTGTTCCAAAGTCCAATAGCACGGAGACGGAACCCATGTTCATATGCGGATGTGTTGTGTTGCGGAGTTATAAGCATATTACCTATTTTACCAGATACCTATTTTAGCTTAGAATATTTATGACTCTATCAGAGGACCAGTTGCATCTTCATAGAGCCAATAATTCCAAAGTCTAGCCTATTTGTTTCAAAATATTGTCAATACAACCAATTTTTTGTTCTCTTCAGCACTAAGGCCCTCAAGCCAACAGACAAAACTGCGTGGGACGATGATGATGATGAGAACTTCAAGGCGCCGCTCCGTAAGTCCAGCTGGGACTTCCCGACCCCAGTCCCAAGAGGCCGGGAAGCCGGCGGGTCGGAGCGGTCGTTCCGGGCTAAGAGTGAAAGCTCTAGGAGCGGGAAGCCCTTGAGGGACCATAAGGGACGGTTGTATGACAATACACCGAGAGCATCAATGCATAAGTAAGTAATCATAATAGAATTGGCTATTGGACTAGGTAGATAGTCAAATTCAAAATAAAACCTTTTATGAACTGTCAATATGCTTTTATAACCAACTTCAAAAAAGGAGGAGGTTATTAATTCAGTTGTATGATTTTTTAATATATTTTTTTCTTTCATATTCATTTTCATATTCTTTATTGCACAGTAACTTAATAATAAATTTAAATAACGTATAGTGCGCAAAAAGGCGAGCTTATCTCTTAAGAGATATTTCTACCAGCAAACCTAGGCAGGACAGGAAAGATGGTGCTGAAAGGATAGTCCTAGTGCACAAAGATAAAAATAAACTGGATGTTTGTTACATCGAAACTGGTACTATTTATGAACCGATTTCAAAAATTCTTTCTTTGTTCGAAAGGGAAGCCCAATAGATTATTAAAATATTTTTTTTAAAATGGTGGTTGACTGCTGCCATAACTTGAAATGGATCAATGGATAACTTGGATTGGTCCCATTTTTTGAAAATCAGGAATCGGTCTAGTAATTAGGTTTTAACGTGAAAAGACTGAAGTTTAATTTCTTTTTACCTGGATGACATTATACATCCAGTATTTTTGGTGTTTATAGTCATTGCCGGGAGATAAATTATTTGTTTATATTATGTATATGTTTTAATACGTATGGACTCCACTGTCAGGAGAGAGACAGATTTCACAGGCTCGTTTTCGGGTCTATAGACGACATTTGTGTACCAAGCGGGGAGGACTAAGTGATAGGTCATGAAGTCGGTTTTATTAAGTTTTTAACTTGGTGAATATTGCTAGTCAGCTTTGTAAACATTGTAACTAATCTATTGTTAAAATACAAGACACTGATAGAAATATACATATGTGATATTCACAAATAAATAATTATTCTATTACTTAGCTAGTCCAATGCCCTATTAAGAAATCCACAAATCCACAATCCAGAAAAACTGTGGGTCTTGGAGGATTATGACATTTGGCTCCTACCCTTCACATAGGTCCGATAATGTGTTTATTTATGTCTTTGGTTGCTAGCATCTTTCTCAAAAAGTCGGCAACTTGGGCGGACTATATTACACCTTTAATATTATGTTTAAACTACAGATGGGCCAGTTCTCGACGCGGGCATGACGCCGACGATTCTGAGTGGAGGGACGCCGAAAGGAGACTGGACAGAGAGTGGTACAACATGGGCGAAGGTGGGTTGTGTGTTTGTATTTGTTAGGGTTCCGTACTCGAAGGGTGCCGTCCGTCTGTCTGTCCGTCAGCGGGCTGTATCGCACCAACCGTCCGTTTCAACCAATACTGAAATACGAAACAAATACTGAAATACGAAATTAGTATTAAATAGTAATAATAATCATAATAGGGCCTTTGCCCAGCTGTGGGACACATTACAGGCTACGTAAAAAAAATGATTATTTCCAAAATAAGTATAGTCAACCGGGTAAAAGAGCACTTCCTCTCTCTTTCGTGATAGATATTGTATGTACGTATTTATGTAGTTAGGTGTATTTATTTGCATATTGTGAATTTATTTAGTATTTTTGGTATAGGTACTTATTATATTATGTTTGAAGTATATTTATTTAGTCATTTATTGTGCACTGACTTCCCTCTCTGTATCTGTTTTTTCCTGTATGCCAAGGTTTGCTGGAAGAAATCTCTTTTTAGAGATAAGCTCGCCTTTGTACATAGCTTTTTGTAAATGTTACGTGTTTTTTATGTTTTGTGCAATAAAGTATAAATGAAATGAAAAGGAGTCAATGGGGCCAATTCTCTAGGGCACACTCACTAAAATTACTTGACAATATTAGCTCCGACGTTCTTATGTGGTTGCCATAGATTCCATTTTCGAACTCACATTTGAATTAGTTCATCAGTACATTAAAATAATTCAAAAGTGAGTTCCAAAATGGAATCTATGGCGACCGCATAAGAACTGTCGGCCTTAATGTTGTCAAGTAATTTTAGTTAGTGTAACCTAGAGAATCGGCCACAATTTCAATATAATAGCGCCTGACATTTCTCGGATAGCAAAATGACGAGATGAAGATTGAACTGTCAGGTACTTGTTTCTTTTACGATGGTACGGAAGCCTTCCTGTGGGAGTCCGTCACGCGCTTGACCGATTTTTTACTTCAGGCTGGCTTGTAAGCCTACATACTGGGGCCAATTCTCTAGGGCACACTCACTAAAATTACTTGACAAGCTAGCTAGCTAGACGACGCTCTTACGCGGTTGCCATAGATTCCATTATCGAACTCACTTTTGAATTAGTTCATCAGTACATTAATTTAATTCAAAAGTGAGTTCGAAAAACTATAACTTTGGGGTAAATAGGAACGGCGGGGTAATAAAAATAAAAATCGGAAATTCTAAACCATTCTTTAGCCTCGTTACTATTTATGATAGATCAACTAAGAGCTGAGCATACATCCTTAGGTAACCTAGAAATACTCTGTGGAACCTATTCACCCCGAAGTACGGTATCCAACTAAGGAAGGAGGCCGTGTTGCTCTCTCATTCAATATTAGTGTGCTCTCAAAAGACTTGTTTTGACAGATGGATGCAGAATTAATTAACATTTGGAACGTAATTCTACCAAACAAATTATATTGGTAGATTTCAGCAAAGATATAGTGTGAGAAAGAGTTGTTTTTTCTCCTCCTGCTCCTGACACACAGGTCGCCCAAGTTTGGGAGTTAGAGCCACAATTATAATTAGGAAATAAGAAACAACACAATAAAAATATATTTTATTTCATTTCATTTCAGTATTTGCCGTAATAAGCCGCTTTTAGCTGTCACGTCGCGTCTGTTACATTACTGTTGTGTTTCATTTAATTTCATTTATACTTTATTGCACATAACATAAAAGACACGTAACATTTACAAAAACGTATTTACAAAGGCGAGCTTATCTCTAAAAAGAGTTTTCTTCCAGCAAACCTAGGCATTACAGGAAAAAACAGATACAGAGAGGGAAGTCAGTGCACAATAAATGACTAAATAACTTGCCATGTTTGCTGCTATTTGTTGTTATTATCTTGTTATATTTGTTAAGTTTCTGTTATTCTGTTGAGTTTTTTCTTGTTGACTTTTCGTGTTGTGATCGTTTGTTGATTTCTAGGGTACCGTACCCGAAGGGTGCCAAACGGGACCCTATTACTAAGGCTCCGCTGTCCGTCTGTCCGTCCGTCCGTCCGTCCGTCCGTCCTTTTAAGTAACTTTTAACTTAAACCCCCTTAAAGAAGAATATAATACAAGATGATGATTATGAAAGTGATTTTAGTATCAATGATGATTAGAGATTTTAATAAAAATATGTTTTCTTTCCTTCTACTTTTTGATTGTTTTGTGATGAAAAGGGTGTGACGAAATCATCACTCGCAGTAAATCCCCTTTTGATTTGGTGTGCTGCACATAATAAAATGGATACATTAACTAACAAATAAAATGTAGACTCAGATGTTCAGACTCTTATTTAAATTGAAAAACGTGCCCGGCCAAAAAGGTTTGTAATCTCTGACATGTCAAAAAATGATAGCTCTGTCAGAATTCTACGGAATGAAAAAGGATATTAATTATTATAACAATATGTAGCTCATTACTGTCATCACTCTTACTCATTCGATCATTTCCCTACAGGCGAGACAGACGAATCGGACCCGTTCGCCGGCACTTCAGCCGAGTACGTGGCGCGGAAGGAGGAGCTCATAGTGAAGCGCGCGAACCGCAAGGTGTCGGCGCAGAGGCAGCAGATAGACAAGGACAACGAGCTGTGGGAGAGGAACAGGATGCTTACGAGTGGAGTGGTGCATTCTATCAACGTTAACAACGATTTGGACGAGGTAAGTTTGAACTTTCACTTTCATCCAGAATGGAGGTTCAAAAACTATGTCAAAAGCGGTCTATTAAAGAAGTCTTATTACAGTGTAAAATAATATTTAGATGACAAAACTGCGTGGTCTTTACCATCTCGGCGCACAGAAATCCAAAGAGGGGCGATGGACTGAGTCAGTAAGTCTCTCTTCGGTGTATTTCCTTAGACTTACGTAGAAATACATAAAATTGTATTTTTTAAGGCCCTCACATATTTCAAAAGAGGTACGGGGGAGTTTCTTGCCCTTCTTTGATCCATCCCTAAGCCCATAACTTCCGAACGGGCGGTAGTATACAAAAATATTAATATTATATTGACGTTGACTAAGCAATCTGTATGATTTTATGGTCAATAAAAAAAAATACTAGGCTTTGACTTTTGACATTTGTCAATGAATTTATGCAATTTTATATCAGCCGGCCCGACTTGGACGTGAGAGGTCGTCGAACGCACGAAAGGGGAGGCATATGTCCAGCAGTGGACGCAAAATTGTGTCGCTTAGAAACAAAACTGGTCAAATCCAAAAATAACAAATTGGTTTTGAACTTTATTGGCAAGATATGAGAGAGAGATGAAGATGAGACAAAAAGAGAGAGATTTGAAGGCCACTTTGAAAACAGATTCTAGCCTTTGATTCTAACCTACACAATTGCTGAAGAAGAAGATTTATCTATAATTTTCACTTGAATTATTTGAATCACACATTACAGCACCTCTGCCACCCCGTACGGGAAAAGGCTATGTTATCTCGTTGTGACTTTCACTTTCATTTCCGCCTTTCAACTCGGTCGTGAGCAAGCCGCGTCCATTGTTTTCCTGCTATCCTAACTAAACATAAACATTTACATACAGGCACCTACACTGCTTCTGGCCCCACACTAGGATACCCTGTGTCGTGGGAACCAGAAACAGCGACATCACAAACATGTAAACATCCACGACCTGGGGGTTTTTTTTGGCCCCTGGATTCGAACCCGGGACCTCTCGCATGGTAGGCAGATGCGCAACCGCTGCGACACAGAGCTGCGCAACAGTGTCGTCAAGCCTTCATAATCTATTCTTAATCAAGAAAACACAAGTTGCTGGTTCAAAACATTATTTCTTTGTTTCAGGAAAGTGTGGACCGCGTCCATTTGCTGGTCCACAACATTGTGCCGCCGTTTCTGGACGGACGCATCGTCTTTACAAAGCAACCTGAGCCTGTTATACCGGTATGTCTACAATCAGGCAATCACGTGACCCTATGTTTATTTTTAACCGACTTCCCAAAAGAGGAGGTTTACAATTCGTCCGGATGTTTGTTTTTTTTTTTATGTATGTGCCTCGATAGCGCCTAAACGGATGGACCGATTTGGAAAATTATTTTTTTGTTTGAAAGGGTTTACCTTTCCATTGGTCCCATTGACACCAGGTCAGGATCTGATGATGGGATCCTGGAGAAATCGAGGGAACTCTTCAAATATTATAGGCAGACCTATAGTGATTTATGTAATAACTCGTGCAAATGCACATGGTAAGCATAATATTGTGATGCGGAACTGCTGATGAAAACCACATATGGCCACCAGATCTGCTCAATACTAGGTACAAATACAATGCGTGGCTGACAGGCAGGCAACGCATAGCCTAAACCGGTGGACCTAGAGCCATGAAACTTTGTACAGGGGTTCCTTAGTAGCGTGGGGTAGCACTGATGTGGGATTTGACAAAATTAATTCCCCAAGGGGGGGGGGGAGAAGGGGTTACAGTTTGTATTAAACTCAATCTAATCAAATAGGGTTTGTGGAAGTCGGTTTTTTCTAAAGTTTACTTTTTGTTTCAATTATGTCTACTTCAAGCACTACGGAGTACTATTATCTCTTCTGTGCTTCAAGTTCAAAATTAACCCTCCCTCCCACGTCCCTCACGCAATAGCGTATCTAAATGGTATACATTTGAGGATCAGTGCTACTTGTGAGAGAAAATCACAATTACTCACTTTAGTCAGTTTAGTTGTGACGCGTTTGCAGTGACGTGTGTTTCTCAATGTTAAGGGCATCGTGAGGTAACCTTCATTACTCCATTGTTGCGACGATGGGCTAGCCCGCTGTCACGCCAAATGGAGTATCGAATAACTTACCAATCGTGGGCAAAATTGAAAGGGCGAGACGCTATGTTACGTTGCAACAAGGGTTCCAACATTTTTGAATGGAGAACCTCATTCTGGACGCAAAGACAAGTTTTTCAAAATGGCGGACTGAAGTTTTAAGAAACCCTTGATTACTTAGGTTTTGAAAATGATTGCGCCCCCGAATAATAGATTTTGGTATGCTGAAACTGATATAATGTGTGACAATGACAATGTGTTATACAAGACATCTATTGTGAGAATGCTGCGAGAATGAAAGTGTCACACACCTAGATATTCATATGGTTTATTAGCGCCCCTAACTTCAAGTAATTGAACCACTTATAAAGGTATTGATTTAGGTTGTAATTGTGTGTACATAGGTGGCGAACTGGTTCGTACTATGGAAGGCTAGATGGCGCTGTACAATGAATTAATCTCGAATTAATGATGTCTTTTGACAGGTATCTAAAAGATGTAACATACTTTGGATTTACGTCACATTGTCCCGTATTCAGGTAAAAGACCCTACCTCTGATATGGCGCTGAACGCGCGTAAGGGTTCTGCCCTGGTGAAGGTCTTCAGGGAACAAAAGGAGAGACGGAAGGCACAGAAGAAACACTGGAAACTGGAGGGAACCAAAATTGGTATGATCTTTTCTAATTGGGAATAAAAAACACAACAAACAAACTAGACCACGTAGGAACGCTTCAGAACTACCAAGTTATCTGTGAAATGTCGGAATTCAGAATTACGACCGCCATCTTTGAAATGCCATTCTATGCTCGGACGCAATTCCCAAATATGGCAATACTAGAAAGACACTAGCGACACCCGTCATTTCACAGTTAAGTTGGCAGATCTGAAAAAGTGTTTGTCCAAATATCCAACATACATAGATCAAGTATGCATAGAGTTTTGATCATGTAAAGTTACAAATGAATCGCAGAGTACCTTAGTAAGTAAAGCAAGTTTAAGCAAATAATTTCATTACAGAACTTTGATATTGACAATGTGTCACATGTAACAAACTCAGAGTGCCCTCCAATCACCAATCACCATTGAAACTTAAGATTTTATTAGTGAAATAAAAGAAGGTTTAGGATCGTCCAAATCGTGAAATTCTCGGGTCACATCGGGCCTTTTGAACACACGGGGTCACCAATTCGGTAGGCTAGCGCGGGGCAATGGACTAGCTCCTTATGTCTGTGTTCTAATGTATAAATAATAAAGATTTTAAATTATAAATGCAAGACTTTTATTCCTTTCGTAATCAATTACCAGAGAGCTCTAAGTGACAGCAAATGACATATCAAAAAGCATAGATAGCCAATGATATCGTCGACATACGAAACATAGACACACGCCACAAAGATATATTTAGTAAGTGTATTAATATTTGATTTCAGGTAATATCATGGGTATACAGAAGGAAAAGGATGAAGAAGATGACGGGCCTACGAACGAGGCCTACAAATACGCTGACGCCATGAACCAACCAGGTGAATACTGAATTTTATTTTTGGATTGGTTTCAGGATTGGGCAAAAATGCTTTCGTATGTCTGTCTGTCTGTTCTCCTCTACAGGTCACATTTCTCAACCGATTCTCGTGAAATTTTGTGAGCAGGTTGGATAAATAAATAGTTTTCTTTTATCGATTCAGTTTTTGATTTTTTTTATGGCGGAGATGTGGGGTTTTAAAATGTAAAAAAGCTACAACCCAAACGGTTCGACGGATATTAACAAATGAGGTGTCGTTGGATTTGTGGAGACCGTGAGAGTGACACAGACTCTATAATTTTAGTGAAAAGTCAAAAGGTTGTATTATAAATCGCAAAATGTAGCTTACAAAGTTATTGGTGCGGCTACTTTCATACTCCATGTACGTAACCAGGTACATTCATAAGTTTGTATGTGTTATTGAAAGAAAATGCAGTCGGGTTATTTGTTTTTATAATAATTCCATCTGTTCATCCGATAAACTTCAAGCACGATGTGAGCGGTGAGGGGATGGAAAATAATAATAAAAAAACTCTTATTCCTGGTGTCGCTCGCGGGGTCACAGAGCCACTCGCTCTAAATGGAGTATTTAATCACTGGCTAAAAGTGGGCTCAGTTGTGCCTCTGCCACCCCGTATGGGAAAAGGCGTGACGCTGTGTTAACACTATTCACCATTTTCATATAATTTCAGAAGCAGAGGAGCCAGAATCCAAGTCAGATTTCGTCAGGAGGAAGACGATCTACGAGCAGAGACGCTACTTACCCGTGTTCGCCAGCAGAGAAGAGTTGCTGCAAGTTATCAGGGAGAACAGTGTGGTTATTATTGTTGGTAGGTTAACTGCGGCCTTGGGCTACTCTACTCCTCTGTCACTCTAAGTTTCGGATGACTGTTTAAGTTGCTTGTTCAGACACAGCGGGAACCGCACGTTAACCTAACCGGAACCGTTTGAAAACCGCGCGGTTATGTCTGAACGGTCTAATAAATATGTTCATAAATAAGACTCACGTGGCTGCCGCAGGATTCTGACACTGGGCGGTTCCCGCTGCGTCTGAACTGAACAAGCACTACAAGTGGACACAGTTGTGCCGCTGGGCTCACCAACGCCATCTATGTGTGCACTTCACAACTCCTGAGACCTTAACGCCATCTATTCACTGTCACCAAGTGCTATGCATCGTGCCGCCGTACAGATGTTTATTTTTTTTCTCTTTATTTGGTTCACTAACAATGTTTACACTAAACTTACATGAATAAGATTTAGGACTAAACAGAACTTAATGCACAAATCAATTACAAGTGAACACCACATTCGTAAAGCGTGTCAAGAGTTGCAAATACTTACTAACTATGAACTAACAACTACGAGTATTTATATTAAACTAGCAAACTATAGTTAAATTTTGGATTTCTAAGGACAAAATATGAAGGTATCAGGTAAAAAAAAAAGAAGAAAAAAAAACAGAAACATGTTATTGTGTGAGAGAGCTTGGCGAGAATATATTCCTTAGTTTGCCTAATGAGTCATGAACTATGTCAACTTGTCTGAGTATTCGTTTAGGCTACGGCAGAGCCGCGGGACTGCGGAGTTTGAACCCAGTACTGTTCGACGTAGAGGAGGGCAGAGTGGAGGAGTGGGCTTACGAGGGCATCTGCGGGGCACCCTTCAATTGAATTTGGATAGTAAGGGAGGGTAGTTTATGGTGTCATTTAATAATTTTATGCCCAAATGAGAGGTCGTTGTATTCGAGGCGCCTTGATAATGATTTCATTTTAAAGTAATCTAGTCTCTTTTCGTGAGATTTTAATTCTTTGGCCACACCCTGTGGAAAAGCAAGGTGCCACATAAATCGTTTTTGGATACGCTCAAGCCTCAGCATGTGGGTCGCATAGTGTGGGCGCCACACAACACTGGCGTATTCCAATACATCATGGAATTATGTATGGAGACCTCCATCGCCGCATCACAACCGCAGAAACCTAGTCAGTGCACAGTTTAGTGCCGCTATTCTGGACGTTCGCGTGGCAAAGTTCAAAGTTCAAAAGTAATTTTTTTTATTGACCATAAAATCATACAGATTACTTAGTCAACGTCAATATAATATTGATAGTAATATTATTTCATTATTATTATTGGCAATAGCTAAAGCGAGGGCACAAAGTACTGGTTTGTTTGTACCCGTCGCGGCGCAACTCGGCGCCGTTGACAATTCAAAACCGGCATTTTGCGCCCTTGCTGTTGCCATGCGATTCGCTACAGAATCGCCATATAAGCACTCGCTATAGCTATTGCCTTGCGATTCTGTACGCGACTCGCCCAGCACTAAGTTGAACATTGCGATCAACGCCATCTGTGTCTGCACTACACAACTCGCGACCCTAACGCCATCTACCGGCTTCCAGGAGAGACCGGCAGCGGCAAGACGACGCAACTAACACAATACTTACACGAAGAGGGGTACAGTCGGCTCGGCATGATCGGGTGTACGCAACCGAGACGCGTGGCTGCTATGTCGGTCGCCAAACGAGTGAGCGAGGAAATGGGCAGTAAGCTGGGTAAGCTATGATCTCTGGGTGGGTCTAACAGATGGCGCTAGTAGAAGAGCCGACTAACATTCTGAAGGCGTCAAAACTGACGGTCTTGTTTTAGTATTACTTTAGTTGTGACGCTTCTTAGCAACGGTATAGAAGCCTACAAGAGGAAAGTTACTGTATCGAGCTATCTTGTTGCCTCTGGGTTAACGGATGGCGCAACTAGCGGAGCCAACTAACCAGATACATATCAGCACATAAGCTACTCAAATAGACACACCCTAACAAACCAGGAACAACTACAGAGCGAAAGCACGCCAGGTTCACTTTAAACAAATCAGCGAGAACAGCCGCACACACACAGCTACATTGCATTCCGTATAAGCACGCGCCGCCACACGCACACATTGCCGAATCTCGCGTCCTTCGCGTGCTACGAGACAGGGCTATGCAAGCAATGCATGCGACGAGTCAACGTCATTCGTCCGGCCGCGGGCGGCACGTGTTAACTTAGCGGCGCTAAGCGACAACCCTAGCTGTTTGAGCAAGAGTAGGTAGTTATCATGCGAACAGAGGCCTAGTGAACTTACTATTTCTTATTTATACTATGGCGAAAGTGTCAAAATGATGTGAACATCCATGTTAACACAGGGGGTGTTTAGATAATTTTGGCTGGCGGATGAAGGCGGTCACAGCGGCACTGACGCCCCGTTAGCGTTGCTGCGCTCGAATGATGTTCCTTATCCGCCAGTAAATAAGGGTGACGCTTGCGTCACTGACGCAGCGATGCAGTGACGCACGCTTCGAACGGCCACCTTTAAGGTGTATCTATTTGAGTAGCTTACGTGCTCACATGTTTCTGATGCTGACTGTACATAGCTAGTGTACAGTCTGTTTGGTGTGGTATACCACAGACACTATAATATTATACTGGATTCGACCAACAAAAAGTTATCCGGAGAATAACTATCCCGAGGATAACTTGTAATTTTTTCATAGGCACCAGTGACACCTACAGATCACCTCATTTGGAACTGTCATTTGTCATACAAGTTATCCCCGGGATAGTAATTCTCGGTATCACTTTTCGTTGGTAAAATCCGGGCTCATTCAGATAGACCACTCCAACACCACCTCGCTTGTGAGACAGTTTCGAACCGCAACAACACTGGGTTTTCCCTACAACTATAATAGGCTTGTGGCCTAGGTAATCCAATAAATCTAGGAACAAGTCAGTTGAAGCATTATGTACAAAATGGCTTGACATTCTCAGAATTGTATATTTCCAGCAGATTTATTTTAGAAAGTCAATTTTGTGCAAAAAAAGACAGCATTTGATGGCACTTTTACATGACGTCATTCTGTTGTTATTTCATAGAACTCAGGAACAAAAGTTCCGTTTTGCCAGTTCATAAAAAGTATCTATTTTGACTTGACAGGCCACAAGCGTATTACTTACATTATCGAAGACCTCTGTGGCGCAGCGGTTGCGCATCTGCCTACCATGCGAGAGGTTCCGGGTTCGAATACCGGCTAGGCACAAGAAAAACCAGGTCTTGGATGTTTCCATGTTTGTGATGTCGTTGTTTCTGGTTCCCACGACACAGGGTATCCTAGCGTGGGGCCAGAAGCAATGTATATGCCTATATGTAAATGTTTATGTTATCTCTATCAGGTGAGGAAGTCGGCTATGCGATCCGTTTCGAAGATTGCACCGGACCCAATACCGTCATCAAGTACATGACTGACGGCATCCTGCTACGAGAAGGTAATTAAATAAATATACTAAATAATCTGTAAACTCATTAGTGAAGTACTCTGATAACAGATGGCTCTGGTGTCGTAGACGTCATGTAGGAAACTATAGGCAATAAGGGAAGGGGGAAATCTTGCTACCCACAGATACTATAATATTATACTAATACAGATAGACCACTAAGAAAAAAGAATGTTACCGGCGTAAACTGAGCTGCTACGGAAGCCTCTTTAGTTCGAGGGTTTTATCGCTTGGTGCAGCACCATCGAAAAATTGCAAATACCACGAGATGGCGCTAAGATATATAGGAATTATTCTAAGAGTAGCGCCACCTAGTAGTATGTTAACTGAAACCTTGGCGTTTAAAGAACAAATATTTCTCGTAACGCCATCTCTTTATTATGAAAGGTTACTAATTCTAAGCTCTATGGAATGAGCACCCTGTGCTATAACTCATTAGTGATGTAGTCTAATAAATAGATGGTGCTGCTGTTGTCGTAGGCGTCATGAAGGAAACTATAGAAATACTTGGTTCCAGGTGCTCAATGACTTGGCCAAATTGTGATTTTTCTAATAATGACACGCGCAAAACATCCCTCAAAAGCACGCTATTTAATAAAACATCCGATGACAACTCTACAATCCCTAACTACGGTTTCTACGTTTCGCGTATTAGTAGGGAGGCATACGCCCAGCGGTGGGTGATGGGTCAATCTGGACTGATGATGATCGATGATGAATAATTGTCTTCAGGCCTCCGCGAACCAGACTTAGACCATTACTCGGCCATCATCATGGACGAGGCCCACGAACGGTCGCTGTCTACTGACATGCTGTTCGGTCTACTCAGAGAGGTTAGTGGTATCTCAATATTACAGCACAGGAGCCATCTTCTTTGTCGGGGGGTCACCTACACCTGGCCTTCTTGAGCGGGGCCTCTGTGCATTTCCCCTGCGCCTGCACTTCTATTTTTAACCGACTTCCCAAAGGAGGAGGTATACAATTCGTCCGGATATTATTATTTTTTTATTATTTTTTTTTTTATGTATGTGCCCCGATAGCGCCTATTCGGATGGACCGATTTGGAAAATTATTTTTTTGTTTGAAAGGGTTTACCTTCCCATTGGTCCCATTGACACCAGGTCAGGATCTGATGATGGGATCCTGGAGAAATCGAGGGAACTCTTCAAATATTATAGGCAGACCTATAGTGATTTTTGTGTTTTTCATAATAACTCGGGCAAATGCATATGGTAAGCATAATATTGTGATGCGGAACTGCTGTTGAAGACCACATATGGCCACCAGAACTGCTCAATACTAGGTACAAATACAATGCGTGGCTGATGGGCAGGCAACGCGTAGCCTAATCCGGTAGACCTAGAGCCATGAAACTTTGTACAGAGGTTCCTTAGTAGCGTGGGGTATCATTGAGATGGGATTTGACAAAATTAAGTCCCCAAGGGGGGGGGGGGGATAAGGGGTTACAGTTTGTATTAAACTCAATCTAATCAAATAGGGTTTGTGGAAGTTGGTTTTTTCTAAAGTTTACTTTTTGTTTCAATTATATTTTATGTATTTATTAATTATACAATACAGCAGTACAGACAAACATTACAACATATAGATTAGACCAAACATTTCCGTCTGCAACGCCAAAAGCATGTGTATACAGCATTACTGACACACTTTACAGGGAGCAAATATAATAATACAAATCTAAGTAGCTACTTATTTAATGAATTATTAAAGGTTCTTTAATATTAAGTATGCACATATTGTATGTGCATGTATAGCAAGAGAAACACTTGTTAAATAAACAATTTTAAAATCGTATATTTAAAGCATGGCAGTGAATCGTGATAGATGTCAAGCCCGTTGGATCATGATTAGCAGCGACTGCGTTGTGTAAACGACATATCCGCACCATTGGGTTGTTGGCGCTGACGTTAATTGTTGGCGCTGACGTTAATTGTTGGCGCTGAAGTTAATTGTTGGCGCTGACGTTAATTGTTGACGCTGACGTTAATTGTTGGCGCTGACGTTAATTGTTGGCGCTGACGTTAATTGTTGGCGCTGACGTTGATTCAATCATTCTAGCTCCTGCACCAGCAGGAGTAGGAGGCTTGGGTCTTCGAGGAGTACCGAGGTAGTGTTGGTGTTGGTCGCCTAGAATTGCTATACTGGTCTCTATAGTGGAGGGGCACGCAAGCAACATGTGCTCCCAGGACTTGACCAATTTGATGCATCCCCTGCAAAGGGCAGCACCCTTAAGAGCCTTACCCCAACCTTTTCAACGATTCAAATCCGATAGTTTAGTTACACCACCATAGCAACCATTTTCAATGGAACACTCCATAGTGAGCTTTATTTACCAATAGCATGGACAAATTATACTACAACTGACAACCGCATACAAAAAGGTACCTTGCTACTTGCTCGAAAGCCAGAATTCTGTTTTATTCCTAGATGTCACTATTGTTCCCGTCAGCTAACCTCTAGCTCCAGGCTAGCATAATTCATAGTAATATCCACGAAAAATCAGAGATGGCGCTAATTGTCATACTACCTAGACCGTGATACTACAAACCGAGAAAATCCGATTAACTCTACTGTTTGAATCTAGTACTTAGCTCCATCTAGCTGCAAAATTTGAAATACAAAATCGTGTTACGCTTAAGTATGTAGTTTGTCAATCATCTAGTATAATTCAGCCAACAGCAAGTGCTGTTAAGACGGTCATAGTATGGTATTTTCCGGATCTGAGTATCTAATCAGCATCGCTCAAAAGTACGGCCCCAGGGCCGTTTTATACACTGAAAGATGGGCAAAAATACTTATTCCACCACTAGAGCGGACGCAATACTAGCAGCGACTCCAGGCGGCCATGTCCGGCCATCTCCGGTATCGGATTCTATAGTCACAAGTAGAGTCTTCCAATCACAGATACTATAATATAATACTAATACAGATAGACCACCTAAAACAAAATATGACACCGGCGTAAACTGAGATGCTACGGAAGCTTCGAGGCCATTATCGCTTGGTGCAGCACCATCGAAAACTTGCAAATACCACGAGATGGCGCTAAGATATAGAGGATTTATTCTAAGATTATTCGCCACCTAGAAGTATGTTAACTGAAAATATGGCGTCTAAAGAACAAATCTTACTCATCACGCCATCTCTTTTACGAAGGGTTACTAATTCTAATTTGTATGGGACGAGCACCCTGTGCGTCCAATGATCTTTTGGCTGTATTATTCAGTACCTACCAAATAATTCAGTACCTACCAAAAAGTTTACCAAATATACGTTAACGTCAAAGTATTCGACATACGCTTTCCAAAGATATTTTGGTTTGCGTTGACATGTGAAACTACCGCTTTTTGACATTTGGTTGCGTAGAACTGGCGCCCCCTTGTAAACCCACCTTGGTTGGACATCTAGTAACATCTAAAGGGTTATCCGTGCAATATGATCATTAATTCAAAAAAACTGTGAGTAAATATTTATCGATACGATTTCATTCTGATTTATGTAAATTTACACAGGCAAAACATCAAATTTTCACCTGTTGAACTACCCATAAATACCTTTATAAAGTGCCTCTTTTATCAAAATAGTAATCTACTATTAGACATTACTTTTTATGGCAACCCATATGTTTACACAGATAAAAGCTATCGGAGGGTGGAAAGGTCGGCACTTAATTATATATAAAAAAAATACATGTCATTAAATAATAATTTTATTATAAAAATTCTTCATTATCATTATAAATAGCATTTTAACTTAACAAATACTTTCACAACAGTCGACCACAAATTCCATGTCTCTTAAAATTAAAAACATAAAGGTAAACTTACAACATTTTTATAAAATTGTGAAGAACGTTTTATAAAACTTCTGCCCCATTTCCAAATGTCATAGGACAGTCCTCTTAATCAATATCTTTTTGAAAAGATTTAAAATAAAATTTTCTCTTTCTCATATCATTTGAACAGTCTTATCAATGAAAGAAGTGTGAAAGAAAGAGAAGAAAATGCCTTATTTGCCTTTTTTATTTTCGCTTTCTATTTCTTTATTATATTTGATTTTATTCAAAAGGTGTCTCATTACAGGAATGTTTTCTTAGCCAATTCTCTTAATCGTACAGCTTTTTTATGCTAAACACAAAATTAAAGCTTTTCTTTAACATTAAGAATACAGAACCAATACATTTAGCGAATACCAAATTCTTTATAAACGATACAAATACTGGCAGGACAGGAAAGGAAAATGAGAGCTGAGTTAATAAAATAATCTTAAAAAGATATTGGGCTTGTCTCATCGACCGAATACTGAATACGACATTCATTATTGTAACAAGAATCGATCCATTAAACTTTATCGATCAGTTTATACAACCTCTGTCGATCCGATATTCCATAACCGACATCTACCAGTTACTTTAACCATTACGGACCAGTTATCAAAACCTATTCGACCAGTTATCAAAACCTAAATCGACCAGTTATCAAAACCGATATCGACCAGTTATCAAAACCGGTATCGACCAGTTATCAAAACCGGTATCGACCAGTTATTTCATACGTTATCAATATCACTTGGCCCCGAGAAACAGCTGTAGCACGAAGCGGAGGTACCAGCAGCTAAGTGGCTGCTGGTAAGTGGAACTCAGACTGACTTCGCCTTACTCCTTGCTTGGTTTTGGCTGACCAACATGACACCCATGTTCATGCCGATGTTACCCCATTTCAGTGACTCGCTAACCTGTAACAAGAGAAAATGAACTTAGTTTTCGTTTACAGTAAGGCTTTTGAATAGCTGTGCTTATACCGCGTCGAGTGGATGAAGGTTTAGTCACAATATTCCGTTGCTAAGGGGCGAAATCATTTATTGAAAATTTTGCGATCTCGTAATCTTTTCTTGAAGTAAATAACTTGCAAATTGATTCACCAAAACTAGGTTTTAAATAAATATGTGTCAATAAACTGTATTGTATACGCGGCCTCGTTGACAATGACATTTTGACCTTAAATTAATCTTGCGTTTAATTATAACTAAAGATATAAAGAGCAAAGTCTGGAGTTCAATCTAAATATATATCACATAAACAATGTATTTATCAGTCACCAATTAATTACAAGACACATAATTGAACAAACAAACATAATAATGAAGTAATAGCGAAAGTCGTTGATACGAAGGTTAATAACTATGAGAATATAGATTAAAATATTACAGCGAACTGACTATCAAGACACACGAAACAGCCGATGGAATTCTGAAGGCGAGGAAAGTACTCAAAAGTCACTATAAAACTAAACTGACAACTTGAAATCAACAGCCCTTGTACAGTTTAGGTACAGTAGGGTCTATTGTTGAATCATTCAAAAATGCGACGTCTCTAGAATCCTTGTAGCTTCGCTTTCATTTGAAATTACCGCTACAACATTTACTTCGTCGCTTGTTGGCAATTACAACGATTTAAGGTCGTACAAAAATAGCGACTTCGAATTTCATGTTCAGGCTGCAAACTCACAGGGGTTTTTCTAAAAATAGGTACCCTTTTGCAATAACTTACAGCAACAATTTCTTACGTAGCAGTTCTGAAAACCTCAAAGTTAAGAGCTGCTACTTTTGTTATGACGTCTTGTGACCAACTGTACAAACAGTATGTTTGCTCTTGGCACTTCATTATAAAGGGATTTAATTTATGCGGTCGTTGTTGAAGATATTTTCATGTTGAAAGTCTTTTGGGGCTTATTTAGTCATAAAACTGACTACAGTTATGTTTATAGGATTGAAAATTATATCTTTCGTTAATGTGATACCTAGTATAAGTAGAAACTTTGTTTGACATGAATAATTTTATCATTGTTGATAGATCAGCAGAGCTAGCGTAAACGTTATTTCTTCATGTTGCGTTAAAGGCGATTTATTCGCTCTAATCTTCTTTAACTATTTTATCATTGATTATTTCCTTGATATTATAAAATTTATCAATTGTACGTTCAGTCACGTGCGGTCTTATCTTAACTTAAGTGATTTGCAAACACGTATTCTTACGTGATGATATTAGTATTTCGTCAAACCGTTGTTATTACAGAGATTGCTTTAAAAGGTATGTTGCTCTTCCTAGTGTACTTAAATTACATTAAATGAGCTTTATGTGTGGATTGGATATAATACATGAATGCGTTCTTCTAAATATAGAATAGTATAGCACATAAACATTGAGATTCAATTAGTTGCAAAAAGTACTTCTCGATCATATCTCGTTCGATTGAGACTCGATGTTTCCATATGATGATCCAATGGTTTTAGCAGGAAGTACTTTTCACCAATTAAAATAAAACATAGATTCAAAACAGAAACCTCAAAGGGGCATACAATATTGGGTACATTACATGGTAATTGTCTCATAAGCCTCACCGTAATGTCTATAGTTGTCAGGAGATCTCGTTCAGCCAGCATAGGACTACCATCAAAAGATGATAATCATTGGCGTTTTGGACGTTGTTAAGCTGATCTGCAACAAAAGGCTATTTTGTGCGATTCCGTTTTTGTCATCTTCATCTCCTGGCATGCGTTGCCCGGTGTTGCCCATGTTGCCCCATGCAAACGGTCGCAGGTGATACCTCCATCTCTCTCCACCATGTGTTTTGTACCCGTGATATTGATTTGTGAGCCCCAATGAAGAAAGTAGAAAAAGGTAAAGAAAATCACATTAAGCTGAATCATCGGTGAATTATTCGATTTCCAATCGTTTTGAAATGAAATTATAAACATGCAATCGATAGTGATGGTCTAAAACCGATTCATACGATTATTTTGCTTTCAAAGGTCATTAATAAACCGGTTTTGTGCAATGAATTATTGATTCAGTATTGTAATTTATACGTTTCTATTCGCACGCGAGCGGGTAATGCATATTAACGGTTCTAGAATTTTCTCTCAAAGCATTTATATATAACAAAATGAGGCGTTATATTTTTGAGAAAACGTGCGGCAAAAAAGAGGTTTTATTTACCTGTCGCATGCGAGCTTCTTGGGGTGTTTCTCCGTACCGGCACCAATGTACGAAGTGCAGAGTGTTGTGCCAATTTCTCTCGAAGCGCGATTTCGTCGCCATATCCAGCTGGAATCAGTAGAAGCCTCCTTAGTAGCTTTCCCACCATTCAGGATACTGATGGGTATCCAGACCTCGAAAGCCACGCTTTCGCTATCTGAAACGAGAGGTTTCCAATTCTGACGCAAACCTAGCTTGTGCAAAATTCAAAGGAATTAACCGCGAGAATTCGGACAGATTTAATCGGCAGTGAAGTAGAGAAAATTTGAGAGCGTTCGAAATTACAGTGATGTATTGAAAATTGGGATCGTAAGACGCAGCTGCGCCGTTTAAGAGACAATTACATTTACAGAACCGTTAAAACAATTAGACTACAAACAATATGGGCGCAGGCAAGTGCTAACATCTAAATGGGTCACGACAATTTGCATTCGAAATTAATCTCTCAAGGTTGAATCGGCAGTAAAATCTCGATCCTTCCAGTTTTTGTAAACGGAAATAGTACAATAGAATCAACGGCCAGTGTTTATAAAACAACCTAGGGGACCTACGAGCGATTCTTTATGTGAATCTGTTGAAAGTCATTGATAATTATTGTGAAAATACACGCTCACCTACTGTTCATTTGAAGGTCGGTTGTATCATGTCATTGTATAGGAACTTTATGACTGAATATTTATTTATTGAATTACTCATTTGATCTTTTGAGATCTTCAAGATGATCTTGAGTGGCTAGGTTAGTTATGGCACTGAATTGGAAACATTCTGCTTCGTGGTTATTTGTTCTAGTTACCTTAGCACGGATATCTTTCTCGACGTTTGGCGTCTCCTGTTTGTCATCAACGTTGTTGATGCGTATCACTGAGTTTGTCTTCCAGAATGCGCTAAGTGTAGTCTTGATGACACGCTTGCGAACACCCTTCTGTTGGACAGTGTACACGTCTATCTGTTCCGGGTTCTTTGTTTTTTCTGTGGACAAAGAAACATATCTTTAATAAATATCCCAAATAGTTGACTCTCTGAGCATACGACAAATACTCTTCATAAGTCTGACTGATCGAATTAATGCTCTATCATCATTCCTAAAACTCTGTTTATATTTTTTTAACAAATCATCATAGCCGTGTCAAATCGATAAGGACCATTCTAGAAAGAATGCGGATACAAGATTGTCTACGCAGGTGGCAGCTCCATAATGTCTCTACAATCATTACACCCTGATCGAGCTTGAACAAAAAACCAGACATCGCTGTCAGCACAAGTCATTGACATGAATTTAACTGTTTCACTTGCCATGCATTGGATGCACCAAATGAATACCATTAACATGAATCCTTGAAAGAATGCGCGACTCGTTTAAAAGATGCTCTAGAGTTGAGTCATTATGTGATTCATTAATAGAGTCTTACACCTATATAAATGAATCGATGAAATATCAGATTCTTTGTTGTAAATAATGTTAAGAGGGTCGTTATCTGATAGGGGATTTTATTTATTTATTCGAATGGCAGAAGTCGTCGAGTCGCTATTATATAAATAATGTTGATGTCTGCAGCCATTCTGATTAGGGATAACCCTATCTATTATGCCTACGTGTTTACGCCTACCCATGTAGATTTCAGTGACTTCCGTAATTTAATATTCAAGTGAATACAATGCAGGCATATTGAAAGTCTCCTGCTGATTTTTAAACTGATATTTAAATTTATGTAGATCTATCCACGTGTGGGTTTCCGCATTTTTGTGTGGGAACGCCCCGCGGCTATTAAAATTTTAATCACCTCTGAATGGAATTTAAAATAGTTTACGATTAAACCACGTGACCTCATCAGCATCACAAAAGTAAACGAAACGCACGCGGTCACATATTTACTAATATAAAAACGCATAGGTAATACCTGCTATTGCATTGTTCTGTCAAGTTTCTGTAGATACTCTACATACCCACGTTCTGTTCTTCGCTAGCTGTTTTATCTACGTGCCCCAATTTATTTCTGATAAAACTTAACGATTCTAGCAAATGCAAGGCCGCTACGGCTTTATTGCAGACCTCTGCATTGAATACTCAAAACAGGTACTCAAAACGTCCTTGTAGAATCCATTGCTTGCAAAAGTCGTGAGCGGCATCGCATTCCGAGCGTTAAATCTTAAGATAACAGTAAACTTGTCTTGTAAAATTACCCAAACATACCTTTACCCTTCTTCCACATGGCGACGGCGTACATGTGGTAATCTGGGCACAGGGTCGAGTCCGGGGGTAGGGGGTCCTCCGCCTTGACTTCAAGGATGAACCCGCTTTCAAGCACAGCGCAAAGTATGTTCTGCTCGTCATGTTTGAACCACTTGGTTTCGCGGAGCTTGTGTATCGCCACTGATGATCCAAAGCGCGGCTTTTTCGGAGCGAAAAGGGCTTGGGCCTGACTACCGAACCTCGACAAGAGCCCTTTCACCGTTGGCGGCGCCGGCGCCAGGCTCTTCTCCGGTGGCTTGATCTGCTGGACACTCCGGCAGGTCACGAACCTCGCTTCCATTGAAGCCTATCTCTCTTTATTTATCAAAAAACCTCCCTCCGACAACCAACCACTCAAAAACGACTGCTGACTGAACTCGAGTGTGGAAGCCGCTTCAGCGGTCAGCAGTTTCTGTGGGTCTGTCAAAATAACTCTCACTGCTCGTGAAATCACGTATGGGCGGCACTTTCACAATTTTGTACGCGTGCGAGCTCGCTGATCAGAGGACGTGTCGACACGACGGCTCTGTAACGTAAGACGCGGCGCGCGCGTGGGGGCCGGCTTATATAGAGCTGAGGGGTGCCGGGGGGGACGCCGACTGCTGTCTGACCTCAGTAGTGATGGGCGACGCGCTAGCAGCATTGCGGAGCTGTTTGCTCTGGTTTAAGTTTTAGGGATTTTCGGTAGGTCTTCAACCTCGAAGTTTTGTCATTTATCTATTGTTGTTAGGTAAACAAAGAGTAGCGTCAATTGATACTATTAAGTGCATCAAACGGCGGCGCTTCATTTTGATTACTTTAGATCTTTGAACGTTGATCGCGAAATAGATCGTTTATTTAAAAGATATAGGAAAGAACCGCCTTTTGGTTTTAGTAAGGTAGATATGACGTACCTAGGTCTAACTAAATGGTGACTCTATCTTAGCCTCCTGAGTTCCATCCAATCCAAGGTAGGTATTTTTTTGAATTCCTTATGGCATGGTGCAGCATACTTCGGACAAAATATTCAATTATTTGGATGTTCTAAATTAAAGACAGAATCACTCAGGAGGATAGGTAAATAAGTGGTCGTAGTTACAGTGGTTTGTTTAATCACATGTGTGTGAGTCACGACACGTAACGCTATGGCACCATTAAATAAACCACACATAAAATATGCTGAAACTTTCAAATAACTGTCATCAACTAGTAACTGCTATTGTGCAGTTGTAAATCCCCATAAATACCGCTATTCTCACAGCGCCGCCCATCCCTAGCCTGCATCGTTGACCTCAGCCCCCCCCCCCTCCACCCCCCCACCGCGCCCCTATACGGCGCCAAGCTTGCCGGTTGCGGCGGTTTTTTTTTACGATCGCACGACCAACTGTTCGTAATTCAAATTACCTACTATTAGGAGCTGTTGTAATTATTTTCTTCCGATTTGTGCATCGGAAGTTCTGATTCGGCCTTGAGGCAACACTTTTCTGTGATCGTAGATTGTTTTGCGTGCATTTTCTTTATTTCTTCATTATTGTGTGGAAGCGTTAAATTGTACATAAGTAGGGTATACTAAATTGAATTAAATTATATTTTTCCAAAATATTTTCTTTACTGTTGTACCTACTGTGAATGCTTACTATTTTATACATGCAGGTGAAGTTGTATAGTAGTAGTTGTTACGTCGTGGTCGTGATTGCTTATTGTTGATATTTGAGGCGTAGGTTTGAAAATCCTTGAGATTTTTGAAGTAAAACTTCTTGGGGCACGGGGGTAAAATTTATTTAACCTCTCAACTGTGGGTTATTCATATATTTGCTTTTCAATTGCTAGTAGCCGGGTGCTATCACGAGTGGCTAAGAAATGTAACGGAAATTGGAATCGGTGACGTCAGGGTCGGCTGAAGACTTTTAAAACCGCAACTATTTTCAATACGGTTTTTAACTAATCAGATAAGATAATAATACATTCGTACAATAAAGAATGTTAATTAGTGAGAGAAAAACCTGATGAAACGTTAACAAATAAAAATTATTTTAAGCATTCTTCCACGAGTTCTTGATTTCCGGTATGGCCAAGATGGCGCCACCGCCGCCGCCGCCGCTGGCTGGGACAAACAAAATCAACTAGCATGACTCAAACTACTTCGTTCAACCTCTTTGTTGGAACCGGAACTTATGTTTGACAGCTGTGCGATGCGATCCATACAGTTTGTAAGAAAAGAGTTTCATCAATGTCACACGGGGGTCGATATGGATTTCTAAAACAAGCAAAGCAATGCATACATTTGAGCGAGACGGCTTAAAGACGTGACGTCAGATGGTATATAATCTGAGCGAGATGCAAATAGTAGTGACACTATTGAATGAGTTAAGTATGTCACCACGAGCGCGACAAATTGTAGATAAGGAATGGTGGGAAATAAATGACATGACGTATTAAAAGTAAGTACAAGTATAAAATAATTTCAAATAATCGGACGTCTGAAACTTAAAAGTAACTTGAAGCAGAGATTGGATCTCAAAATTGGAAATTTAAATCTCTTTTAGTATAGTTAGGTATAGGCACACCTCGGACACTCCATAGAACGCTCGTAAAATAAGCACCTATTACTACTACATGACTAAATGATGTTTGTATACGTGCAAATGTGTGCGTAAATATTGCTAGGGCTGGTAGCGTGGCAAATGCAGCGATTTGCGTCGGGCGAACCGAAAGACGACGGCGCGACCCGAACACAAGCGTTTGCATTATTATGAAGTAGTGTTGCCGAATAATCGATCGTATATCGATTATTAATCGATTATCCTAAGTACATATAAATAATCTAACAAATCGATCTAGAATCGATTTAGTCGATATAATCGATTGGATCGATACTATCGATTCTCATAATTGTACCAATATAATCGACACAATCGATTTAATCGAGGTATTGTTTAGATTATATTGTTGTGTAATCTGTAACGTAACAATATAATCTAAACCGATACCTCGATTTAATCGATTGTGTCGAAAGTATCGATTTTATCGATTATATTGTTTTGCTTCTCACCATCGATACTATCGATATAATCGACTTAATTATCAGAAACAGCAATTACAATCGATTAATCGATTATAATCGATTATATTGGTACAAGTATAAGAATCGATAGTATCGACCCAATCGATTATATCGATAGAATCGATACTAGATCGATTTGTTAGATTATTTAGGTACCTACTAATCGATTAATTGATAATCGATTATCCGGCAACACTATTATGAAGTGACTTTGTAGGGGCGCTCGCTGCCGTTTAAACAGGTACCTGGTCGGGTTCTCATTGAAATCCTAAAAAATGATAATGTTCACTTTGATCCTTCATACATTAAGTTACAAAAATGGAGTAGGTAGGTATCGAATAACTGTCTAAAAGTGGGCACAGTGCCTTTGCCACCTCTTATGGGAAAAAAAGACAGCAAAGTGTGGGTAAAATAGTTGATTGACCCACCTACTACCTACTTTTCAACTCGAAGTGCTTCGTTCGCGTTGTTGAATCGCACCAACAACGAATAGCACGAAATGAATACCTATAATAAATGTACTTAATTGATAATTATGTATTACGGAAGGTTTAGTACTAGGTATCTTAGAAAATAAAATATGAAAGAGAACCTTTAGAGAACCTCTCCTTTTTTGAAGTAGGTTAAAAATAAAATATTACGACACTGACTTATTTATTATCAATTATCGTAGTCAGTAGCTAGTAAGTACTACAAACATATAACTCTGTCTCTGTCTCGCACAAAGTCTGTCCTTGTGAGAGAGCGAGACACACACAGCAAACGCTGACCAAGTTACATTCCGGGAGTTAAGGTATTAGAATTTTTATTTCTCAAAAGAACAACAATAGAGTTGCTGTTGCTTACCTTCTTTCATCAGTCGGGAACCGAAAGAATCTCCTGTCTTTGGTGTTTCTAGTTGACGACAGACACACAAATAATGCACAAAACTTCACCATATTATATTACCGGTTATTATTCACCGTATACGCGCGGTCACTCGTCAGGCGTTCAACCGCGTCTATTGATATTTCAACCAGTTCCTAGACGCCAGGGGTGGGGTGCGGTATCTGAATCAGCGCGGGGAAGGGAGTGGCCGTTCTGTACGGAGTACTATTATCTCTTCTGTGGTATAGGTGTATAGTATAGGTACCACTTAATGATCTAGCTACAGAAGTTTTACTTCTAACACGTGTACGGTGCTACACGCGTACTTTTTTTTAGTACCTACGCCTTCTTACGGTGATCCACTTTTAGACTTTATTGCTCGGAGAGAAGGTTTTTTCCGGCCTTTTGCTAGTAGTACGTACTAAAAATGAATAATGTTCTGTCCGACTTTTGGTTTATAATCGTAGGTAGGTATGGTCAGTATGTGTAGGTTGGTGTGATGTTGGCTTCTTATATCTTCTTATATTCATAATGTCATTCATATTATACTATATGTTTTGCTTATAGCCAGTAGCTACATATAATTATAATTACATAGTTGACCGAGCGAGCGAAGCGTCTCCGTTTCAGGTTTGGGCAAAAATGCTTTCGTATGTCCGGTTGTTCTCCTCTACAGGTCGCATTTATGAACCGATTCTCGTGAAATTTTGTGAGCAGGTTGGAAAAATAAATAGAATTTTTTACTCGAGCCAGTTTTTTGATGTTTTTCAAAATGGCGGAGATAAAATCGCTACAACCCAAACGGCTCGATGGATATTAACAAATGAGGTGTCGTTGGATTCGTAAAGACCATGAGAGTGAAACAGATGAGCGAGCGAAGCGTCTCCGTTTCAGGTTTGGGCAAAAATGCTTTTGTATGTCCGGTTGTTCTCCTCTACAGGTCGCATTTATGAACCGATTCTCGTGAAATTTTGTGAGCAGGTTGAAAAAATAAATAGAATTTTTTACTCGAGCCAGTTTTTTGATTTTTTTCAAAATGGCGGAGATATGGGGTTTTAAAATGTAAAAAAATCGCTACAACCCAAACGGCTCGATGGATATTAACAAATGAGGTGTCGTTGGATTTGTAAAGACTATGAGAGTGAAACAGATTATATAATTTTAGTAAAAAGTCAATAGGTTGTATAAAAGATCGCGAAATGTAGTTTACAAAGTTATTGGTACGGCTACTTTCATACTGCATGTACGTAACCAGGTACATTCATAAGTTTGTATGTGTTATTGAAAGAAAATTATTTGGGTTATTTTTTTTATGTGTTTTAGCAGTTCAGCTTTCCCACCGACATACTCGCGAGGTCTACAGCTCACAGAGCCACTAGTAGGTAATAGGAATAGGTATCATATCAACGCATAACTTTCATTATAGTGTCTATTCTATTGTGTCACGTAATCATTGTTTTATCATAATGAATAGGCTTTAATATAGTGATGAACTACTCGATATTATGCAACAAAAATCAATTGCTATTGCGACTATATTTTCTGATCTATAAATAATCATCTAACTAATAGATATTCTATGACTCTACATAAGTATAATTGAAAGGCATATGTTCTTAGTTCTTACCAAGTATCTTTTTCTCTATGTATTGTTTGTCCTGTGTGAGCCTGTGTGTCTGTTTGTGTCCAATAAAGAAATTACTAAATTATGCCTATATAAATTATGTAGATCCCTTCTGTGGCACAGAACAGGGAAGTGTGGACGAAAGAGGGGGAGGCCTTTGCCCAGCAGTGGGACTTAAAAAAAACTGAATATCTACATTCATAGCCCTAAAGCCTTGTTCATACAGGGCGACAAAGGCATGTTATGGCCCCATATTTAGCCAACAATGAAATTCTACATTTTGCGTGATAGGGTTTAGCCCATTGTCGTAGCTATGGAGTTATAAATATTTCTCCACAGTGTTTCCCGTCACTTTTATTTTTCAATTACGGAACCCTAAAAACAATAAGAATGGTCGTAGGCACTTCCTTCTTCCCATATCCATTTTGAGTAAGTAGCTGTCATTCTTATAGTAGGCAGGTACAATTACCATCAGATAAATATTTCTGAGCAGCATTAAATTTCAATAAATTCGGCACACTATGAGGGCTATTTGGGAGGTGTCAAAACCACCAAACTAAAGGCACTAACCTGACAACCTCAAATCCGACATCTCTTGCGCGGTGGCCACAGATTCCATTTTCAAACACACCTTTTTAATTATTTTAGTTAATATAGTTCGTGTCGCCTCCCAAATCGCAGGCGTATCACTAAAACATCAGAACATTCAATTCGACATAAATATACCTTCTTCCGCGTTAACATCCTGCAACCGTCTTCGCATGGACCCACTGTATGACACTTACGGTATGTTTTCCTTAAATGTTCAGATCTTTATGGTCTTGATCACCCTGGCCAGCTGCTCTTATATTTATGACGAACTGGATGTTCTGATGTTTTAGTAATATATATGTGTGCCTAACTTATTGAAATTTAAGAAATAATTGAGTACCTCCACCGCTACGATATATCTAATGGTGACTGTACTTAATGTCTGATTGAAAAGCTGAAGGTCATAAAGAAGACTGTATTGTTTGATGCACGAAGTCAGTTTAGTATAGGAGTAATATTATAGTTATCGCGGGCTTGGTTTCCGCAACTCGACGACTGTAATTTGCGCCCATTTTGCGTGATGCGGGTTGGGGGCACTACTCCTGCCAACCCAGCTCCTGTAGGAAGTCTAGTCACGCGTCAGGAGGATATACGAGTAAGATTGATCCATACTTCATCTCATCACGCTTGAGATGAAGTACGAAGTAGAACACACGATACCAAATTAAAATATGAATAATAATGTGCATCATGAGTTATTTGAGAAAGTTTCCATAAGATTCTTACATAAAATATAATACCGCTTTAAATATCTTTGTCTCTAAACGAAAGGTGCGAATGAGAAGATGAGATGTCAAAAATAGGTTAAGGCGGGATGAGAAAATTACGTATAGAGCCAAAGATGTTTGGTGCGATCTGTCAGTAAAATAAACACTTGAGCATGACAAGTATTATCGATAACGTATGATGCACTGATAGATAAATATATTGATGTCTGATAATGGTAAATTATTAAGAAACTGTCAGCGACAGGAGTCGGAATAAACTAAGCAAACTAATTAAAATTGTGTGTTTGAAAATGGAATCTGGGACACCACGCAAGGGCTTTCGGATGAATGGTTGTCAATTTAGTGATTTTAAGTTTAGTGCTTTTGACACCTCCCAAATCGCCCCCTTCGTTAAACTAGGTACAGCAAAATATACACAGATTCACTGTGCAGCACACGCTTAGCCAATCAATACTCCACTTTGCATGACAGGGTAGCCCAACCCAACGTGGAAACTACGGAGAAATGGACGCTTCCTCACATTGTTCCTCACATTGTAAATGAGTACTCTATTATATTATATTCTAATGTCCTTAAAGCCTTAAACTAATGAGTTAATACTCACGAAAACATATAGTTTAGTTAATTTAAATCATTAAAGGATTACAATGGTCAATAGCATCATAGGTACGACGATAGGCTAGAGACGACACCCAACCAATCAATCATAATCTATTTTATTAGTTATCTGGAGTCAGATTACAATAAATCGAGTTTATCCTATAGAGTAGATTTGATTGCAATATTATTATTTTTTAATCAATGCTTACATTCCTAGATACGTAATATTTTTCATGAATGCTAATACTGATAAGAATTCCTTATTAAAACTAAACATTTAATAAAACCACAATTATTGCTTCTGCCCCCACACTAGGATAATTCAAGTTCATACTGTTAAGTTCTGCTATTTCCATTGTTCAAATAACAAAAGACTAATGTACTTAATCATTATTTTTAATTTTATTTTACTTACCTATCTACATACAGTAACAGTTTTTTTCTCTTCTCTACATCGGGCCACCTTTGAGAAAAGAAGGGCGAGGAAACTACCACAGGTTTATTTTTAGATCTCTCTCTCTATTTGAGAATCTTGCTCTATAACAATGCTGATTGTGTGCTACCAGTCGTCCTATGAGTATGCGATGCGATAACTAAAGTATACCTGTTAACAAAACTGGTTGTCTGGCTATGGCCATTTGTTAAAAAAAAAGTAGCTATTATACTGACTACGTCAGAGTTTGCGTGCCTCCGGTCACGTAAGCTCTCGAGCCCTTCTGTCGCCCAAATGGCTTTGCGAATTCTAGTTCTAACTCCAGTTCCAGTTCTACTTCCAGTTCTAAGTTCGTAAAGATCGAGTTTTGAATAACTTTACTTTTGGGCTTCACCGTCTCTTGATGAGGTTATAATATAAAACTGTTTAGTATCAAACGTATTGCGTATTGTTTTTTTTTATTTACCTTAAAGCAACTTATGTATAGTCATTGTCTCTTGTCTGAAAAATAAATAAATCACCACCACCTCCATTAATCTCACTAGGCGAATTCAGCTAGATTGGGCAGCTTTCAAGAAGCTTGAGAATGTATTTAGGGATCGAAAGATACCGCAATGTCTGAAGATCGAACTATTCGACCAATGTGTCCTGCCTTCCATGACGTAAGGTGCCGAAACATGGACGCTTACAAAGGAACTGGTGAAACGAATGAGAGTAACCCAAATAACCATGAAGCGTTCTATGCTAGGCATCACACTCCTAGACTGAGTCCGCAACACAGAAATACGGCGACAGACTAAGGTCCAAGACGGCAACCTTATCACTAGACTCAAGTGGAGGTGGGCAGAACACTTGGCGAGGCGAGGTGATGACAGGTGGAGTAGATCCTTGACCGAGTGGTGGCCGAAAGAGGGAAAGAGAAGCGTGGGTCGACCGGCAGCCAGATGGGTCGACGACATTACGCATATTGCGGGGAAGACCTGGATTCGATTGGCACAGGACCGGATAAGTTGGCACAAAAGGGAGGAGGCTTTTACCCAGTAGTGGGCGGAAACAAGCTGCCGATGTTGATGACGATGAATCAAGTCATGTGAATTCCTATGAATATGAATACCTTTAACATGACGCCAAACAGTTTCTATATTTTCAGTCCTATTCCATTGTAAATACAGGCTATCTGCACTAATGATAACCCTGCGGTAATAGGTTTGTTTGACGCAATTAGAGGCGGGTTCCGTACGTCATGTGGTGATACAATTTTAATACATATTCATTTGTAGGGAGTATGAATACTGTTTTATTGAGTTGTGTGCTAATAAATTGCTTCTTATTTATGACTTACCATATTGTATACACGCACATGCAGTCTCCCAATGATCTTTTGGCGCGTGAGTGACCTAACAACCCCCTAAAATATGGCTACACCTTTCTGCTACACCCTGTATACCTACTAGGAAACCTATTTAATTACATCAGTCTGACGGACAAAGTTATACCTGCACGTGACTGTTTGCTATATTAATTAGACAGACCCTGTGAAAAAAGTATCGCTCGCTTTTACGTCATTGACTCGTGACAATGGTCACAATCTTGTCTAAATAATGGTAATTGTCTACGTTATTTGCACTACATACATCTTTTGTAAGAATTGGGTTTGTGAAGGAATATTCCCGTTGATCACTTGTGTACCAAGTCAGGGAAAATCTGTGAAGACTTAACTACATCAAACACCTTTATAAAGGAAAACCGAGAAATGATACCTCAGGGTTTTCCTAACGATGACGCCTTCATTTCAATGTGATTAATTTATTGTTATTGGATATTTTTTGGCATTATCGCGATCGGACGCCGTGTTTTGGCTTTTCTGTCTTTAGCTGTGTTAGAAGATAACTGTATCAATAATTTTATCATTAGCTACAATCTGAATAGTTTTGACTGTGGAACATTCGACTCAAACATCATTAGCCACACGATATATTATACGCAATAGAAAAAAAATAGGCCACTAGACGACACGCAAGGGGATGGGGTCAATGTCGTAATTCTACCCTCACATCCTAAATACTCTTGAGGCCTTTTACTAATCTAGGTCAGCAGCTAAAAGCATCTCGTCTCATATATGACTGAGTTTCATATATCACTAAGTGTATTTTGTTGTTACCTTCTCAAACAAAAACTCTAGGTTTTCTAGGTTCTCTAGGCGTTCGGTTCCACAGTTCATGGTTTTAGTATAATACCTTTTGGTAGAATTTCGTCTCAAGCAAATCGGCACTCGATCGCATTTCGTCCCGTTAGCAAATCATCCCGTTCGCGATTGGAGAGAGTTTCAAGTTCCATATTCTGACTTAAATGTGAAATCGTTGGTCTTAGTCCATAAAATTATTTTTGTATTTACTTTTGTTGATTTGATGTCATCCGGCCCAGCAATGAACGACGTGTCAGGATTCAGGTCAAACAATTAGTGGATCTAAACTAAATTCACACTCCATTCTTAACGTGTCAAGGCTAAATAGTGTCGAGAACACAAGTCACTGAACTTTGGAACTTATTTCAAGATCGTATGATCCATTATTGTCTGTAGAAACTATGAAAATGTACGTAAATCTTTGGGTAAAAGAAATGGGAATGTATTTCCAAGATAGAAGACACAGATTTGAATAGTAGAGATGGTATTGACCCTGAAATGGGGTGCCCTTCGGGTTCGGTTTAATCTAACTTGAGGGTATGTTCGAATTTATTTCTTATTCCCGAAGGGATTCCTGTTCTAAAAATAGACTTACCCTTGAGGTCCATATATGTATATGATTGGAGTACGACTTTCTTTGAATACAAAACAAAACAAAATTCTATTCCTCAACGGAGAAACACGGAGACTCTGCACAAGGTGTAGTAGACCATTTGTCTCAAGTGGGCTGATTGACCCCATCATCACATCACCATCATCATCAGTATACTGTTACCCATCATCTGTGGTATAGGGCTCTCAGTATAGTCTTCCATTTGCTCCGATCTTGTGCCATCTGCTCTATCTCCGCCGAGTCTGAGCTCCGATGGCAGCTTCTTTTTCGGCCATTTTTTTGCATGTATTTATTTTATTTTTATTGACCGAGCGAGCGAAGCGAGCGAAGCGTCTCCGTTTCAGGTTTGGGCAAAAATGCTTTCGTATGTCCGGTTGTTCTCCTCTACAGGTCGCATTTATGAACCGATTCTCGTGAAATTTTGTGAGCAGGTTGGAAAAATAAATAGAATTTTTTACTCGAGCCAGTTTTTTGATTTTTTTCAAAATGGCGGAGATATGGGGTTTTAAAATGTAAAAAAATCGCTACAACCCAAACGGCTCGATGGATATTAACAAATGAGGTGTCGTTGGATTCGTAAAGACCATGAGAGTGAAACAGATGAGCGAGCGAAGCGAGCGAAGCGTCTCCGTTTCAGGTTTGGGCAAAAATGCTTTTGTATGTCCGGTTGTTCTCCTCTACAGGTCGCATTTATGAACCGATTCTCGTGAAATTTTGTGAGCAGGTTGGAAAAATAAATAGAATTTTTTACTCGAGCCAGTTTTTTGAGTTTTTTCAAAATGGCGGAGATATGGGGTTTTAAAATGTAAAAAAATCGCTACAACCCAAACGGCTCGATGGATATTAACAAATGAGGTGTCGTTGGATTTGTAAAGACTATGAGAGTGAAACAGATTATATAATTTTAGTAAAAAGTCAATAGGTTGTATAAAAGATCGCGAAATGTAGTTTACAAAGTTATTGGTGCGGCTACTTTCATACTGCATGTACGTAACCAGGTACATTCATAAGTTTGTATGTGTTATTGAAAGAAAATTATTTGGGTTATTTTTTTTATGTGTGTTAGCAGTTCAGCTTTCCCACCGACATACTCGCGAGGTCTACAGCTCACAGAGCCACTAGTATATTATGCACACCAAAGCATTACATGCAGGCATACACATAGACAAGGCCATCCGCATTCATAAAATGGAATATCCATGTATCCTAATCAAGATGTATGTACAACCCTGTATACTATCGAACTAAAGGTAGGTAATGTATTTTTTTCACAATTTCTTCATGCATCTGCCACCCCGTATGGGAAAAGCCGTAACGCTGTTATGTCATGTTATTGTCTTATCCTTTATCTTAGATTTAATTTTATGCCACGAACTAGTTCAGGTCCATTTGACTCCCACACGTTCTTATGAAGGACACTCTATCCAGACTTCGAGCGGGTCAAGGATACTTACCCTTTTTAGCTTTAGTTTTTTTTAGCGACCCTTATTTGAGTAGCAGTATAATGCTTATGTCTTCAAAAACATAAACAACAGGCACATACATTGCTTCTGGCCCCACACTAGGTTAACCTGTGTCATTGGAACCAGAAACAGCGAGATCACACACATGTAAAACATCCAAGACCTGGGCATTTTTGTTTTGTTTTCTTTATCCCCCGCTTTTACAACCGCTGCGCTAAAGGGGTCGTCTCGTCTGAGGTAGTTCTGTGTGAGATTTAACGTCGCAGCAGAACCGATTACTGTACAGGCTCGACCTATTTCTGTCTTCGCCAGGCCGGACCTATCACAACCAACTAACAAAGCAGATACTTAAATTGTTTTGTTTGTGACCAGTTAATCGTATAAACAAGTAAATCCTGATGCACACACATAGGTACGTAGATATCTCAGTAGGGATGATAATTATGTATTTGGTAGGTCTCGTCTATTCCAAGGATATCGTGAATTTATTAATGATTAAAAGTCATATCGAAAGTTCATTAAGTCGACGGATTATAACTTTTTGCGATTGACATGACCCTGAAGATTAGCGCTATATGTTTGTTTAGAAGAGGCCTTTAATAATCATCAGTGAGTCGATGTATTTTAGGGAGCATGCTGATTGCATCCTCATCAATAAAACTGAAAAGGAAGGTATCAAGCAACATGAAGTTGCAGTAGACGGAATTCGTACTTTAGAATTATGAACGATTAAAGAATATCACTGTGAAGGTTACATTGAACTGTGTATATTTGGTGATAGATTTTTGCTCTTGCAAATATTTGAATAAGAGTCTACGTCATAGAAAGATTTGCTTCTCGAAAAACCTTTTTATCTAGACTTGATAAGATGAGGATTTAGTGTGTAACTCATTGGAATATTCTCATGAACGATACTGTAAACTGTGGAAACTTACGTATTTGAAAGTAAATTTAGGGCAGTAAAACAGGCTTATATTGCAATAGTAACCAGCGCTGAAAATACTGAAAATATGGGTGAAATAGGCATAATAGAGGACCGATGACTCGCCTCTGTTCAGCGGGTCAATAACATTTACATATCATCGCGTTTCTTTTTTTACCATACGGGGAGGCAGAGCCTATTATGAGTCTATTTATAGGATTATTTTACAGTATTTAGATATCAATCTAGCCCTCTGCTCTACTTCCCACAAGTCTCGCAAATATCGCATTTCTCAACAAAGATCTACACTCATTACTCCAGCAGCACTTTATATCGATGCAGCAAATATCATAATGGCATGTCTGGATAGTCCAGACGCCAAAGTTTTTGCATCAATAACCTAAACAAGTTTCGATTCGTTCCCACGAGGCGGGGCGGTGGGAAATGGCAGTGCAACGTGAGATGTCTAGACAAGCTAGACTTCATATTGCATTGGATTTCGTTGTCGGTTCGGTAGGTTTTATAGTTATTTGTAAGTTAAACTTAAGAAATACGCACAGAACAGACAAAAGACAAACATTAGTATTTGTTAAAACATGTTGGAGGTAACCATGTTTAATTGAAAGTTCAACTAAATGATTGAACCACATCATTCATTGATCAAAAGGTCACATGATAGATGACACTGCAATCGTAAAAATTATTGCCTTACAGTTTGAAGCAACGCTAGTCTCCATTCCCTCATTATTATTATTATCTTATTATATCCATCGTTTGAATATAATCTTGACAGATTACAATCTCGATGCCCTATTGCGTCTTGCTTGACTGTCACAGTCGTCATTTGTTTACGCATCTAAGTCAAACGTTGCATCTTCATCGTCAAAGGATTCTAGTCCTTATGCCGTTACGTGTAGATTGTGTACACCTGCGACAGTGTTCATGATATCAGTTGCAGGAAACCATTATTGTTTCAAAACGCGCGTCATATTTTCAGTGTTTTACTAATGACGTTATCAATAACGTACGTTTAGTTTATCAATTTTATTTTGCACTTTAGAATTGGGGTTATTAATTAGATCCAAATGTTGGAAATGTTTTAATTTGGTGATTGGACAAGTAAATTCCAAGATTTTAGTCTGGCTTTGATATTGGTTTTGGCATTCTGATAATGTTGTATTCTTCATACGCATTTTCCATGTGCTTGCCGCTTATCTCCACTTGTCATTTTGGCCTTTTGTATTAGGTATATTTGAAACGCGAATGAAGTATCCAGCAAAGTACTTTCTTTACTTGAGTTCTTCAATTCAAACTAAAATAAATTGAAAACACTTCAAAGCTATCCAAGTCAAAAAAATCAAAAAGTCAAAAAAAAAATGACCATAAAATCATACAGATTGCTTAGTCAACGTTAATATAATATTAATATTTTTGTATAGGTACTACCGCAAACTTGCCATATCATCATTCTTAAGCCAAAGCCCAAAGCAAACAAATAAAGTGTAATCAACATTGCATTAGTGCTTAAAAATAGCCTGAGTGACCACTTCGTTAGGTGCCAAATCATTATAGCATGTTACATTGTGTTTGTGATGTAGAGTGTAATCTGTCTTTACTTTGGTTCTTTAGCTCAAATCTCTATCATTGACATCTACCCCCGATAAATTGTTTTATGTTTGTACGATATTCGCCAACTTACAATTTACTTTTGTTTGAGTTGTCACATTACGGGGACTAACAAGCATTAACCCCTGTAACGGAAGCTTAAATTAAAAGAAAGGAAGAGAGAATTTAGAAAAGAGTAGGGAATTTGGTGAAACCGGTCCTTATGGAATAAAAGAAGAAAATAAGATCGTGGGTTCTCTATTGTACAGATTAATATTTACAGATTTTCAGGGCTTATCTAATAATAAATACAAGAAAACTACCTACCCAAAGCCTACCTATAATCAATTTATCTAACAACTACATGTTACACTATGTTGGCTTTTCAGGATCCCTGCTGCGGTTAGGGATTTGTGAACGGTACTTCTGACACAACTATGGATACGGTAGCAACTCAAGGATCCTGACTGGGGTTAAGAATTTCGTAGACGGTATCTCTGGCACAAATAATGGGTCAGGTAAATTTGCGAATGGTACCTCTGACAAAAACTATGCATGCGGCAGCAACACAGCAGCAGGTAGAAGAAATTTGGACGCAGCCGCAGGGTAAACTTCCTCAAGACAATCGATATGTTGTTTCAGACAAGGATTCCTCTTTATAGAATTATCCAACTGTTCAATGAAATTCTTGCTAGAGTAGTTTGGATTAGTTCACTGGTAGAGAGCTGGGAGTAGGTTCCGGCAAGACTAGTTCACAATTTTTTTAGTAGTATATTCAACGAGATTTGGAAGATCAAAGACCACTCTCTTGGTGTGACATCTCTTAGAAAATCTCGTCTTGTTTTCTTTCCAGTTCCAGATTTTCTTGACGTGTGATTCTCCATAGCCAGAAATATACCATCATCCATTCCATCTAGTCCCCAAGTTAAATCAACACAAAAATAGAAAACAAGAATAACTCTCTAGAGTTACACACCAGTTACTCTTATACTCGTCTCCGACTGTTGATAGATAGATAGAAAGATAGATTTCAAATACAAACGACTTACTGTACCCTGCTCGCATGAATGCCAGCATCACGCACAAACCTCCGTTTATGTGGTGTAAATTACCTCCATTTGTTAAATAAAAAAAAAAAAAAAATAATATAGATAGAGATCTAATTACTCAGAACAATAACTAAAGCTACATAAAGCTACATAGCATGTATAAAAGGATAATTCGGACAGATTTTGACATAGATAGAAAATATATGACTGACAGCTTTTACGTCGTAACAATGAAAAATAAACAAACATTTCAAGCTTTTTATCTAAACCATGGTGAAATAAATAAAAAAAAGTCAATTGTGAAATAAAACGTGATCAAAGTCGACCACCGTATTCTCCGATAAAAGTTACAATGGAGGGAGACAAACTGGCACATCAAAGCAAGACTACATAAAAGTCTAAGACGGCATAGACCCCAGCATGGACTGAGGTGACACCAGCTACGCCTGGATCTTGGTCCTTGGTGCTGGTCTTGGTTAGCCAAATCAGATTGTAAAGTATGTAGTAGTTGTATAAGAGAGACTGATAAGAGTCTTGTAAGTCTAGGAAATGGAAACCCTACAGTGTAATCAACTAAAAATTGTTTCATACTTTTCATTAGAGCGATTAGGTATGGTTGGTGTGTGACCATCATGTGACCCTTATACTCTTTACACAATTTCTATTTGTCACTATCAAGATGGCGATGCTTGTTTATTTATTTATTATATTTGTATTTATCAAACAATCTTTCCTGTTATTATGAATTTTAAAATTCCTTATTATGGTAAGGTTATCTTTCTAATCTGCCAATGAACTGTTAAATTAATTATAATCTTTATTATTCGCGTGGGGGTATTTATCAACTTCTAGTACTTTAGTCTTATGATTATGTTTACCCATTGCACACTATCGTCTATCTTCCTTATTTCAATCATAATAGAGTTCTAGTTTGAAATCAGTCAGTTGATGTTACTCTAACATAATTATCTCTTCAACGTTGTTATCAAATACATGTGTTGTTTTTGTATGTAAATAAGGTTATCTAATATCATTGCCAGTTAAATATAACTTTTGCGTTTAAAATAGGCATCGGTTAGAAAAGCAACATTGTAAGACATACAAAATGCACAGTCTGCTTCTCAAATTCACTGCCACTTAATTCTCATACTTGGCGCTGTCATTACCAAAGCATGTCTTTATCTTTAAAAGTGTTCGTCAAATTTTATTATGCACCCGGACCTTTATTTACGATAAACTTAGTATACAGTGTGACTCATCACGTATATTATACCTATTTACAGATTAGTGTCGAAGCCCCGAGCAATTTTGACTACGAAACATGATTGAGTGGTAGAGTGCCACAGACAGATACACACACAGACAGACGCTTCAATCTCAACACCATTCTTTTTCATCGTCGAATATTTAAAAAAAAACTCTTCAAAAGACCACGGGAAATAAAGGCTCTCGTTTCGTCACGTGTGGGTCAAAAAAAAATTGTTCCACCGCGTATCACCACGGAACAAAATAAAACAAAAAAAACGCATTTGTTCTACCATGGAACAAGCGTAATATTTTTTTTATAGGAACTAAAATGATAACTACCACTAAATAGAATTTTTGATAATGTAATATTCGCTTTTGCTTTGTAAACCTGCTCCTTTTGTGAAGTCTCGGTTAAAAACAGTTGCATGGAACTTAAGCGAAGCATTTGTTCTTTTTCGGTCGGTTGTACACTAGCCCGCCCGACACCCTTTTATCAACCCGCACTGAGCCAGCGTGGTGGAGTATGGCTCAATCTTACTTATATCCTGGTGAAGGAGGCCCCTCGGTGGTGACATTAATGGACTGCATTTATTTATTTTCTGTTTTGTTTAATCGGACACGGAAGGTGTCTCCAGGTCGTTCGATGGAATTTACATCGGTTTCGTGATCCTTCTCGTGAATGGCGAGACCAGTTGTATGTTGTTCGGGTATCGAATATAAATATAGTTCTGATCAATTTAGGGCGGCTTTCACCATGATTTAAGTAACTGTTAACGCAGAATAATTGTATTAGCGAAAAACTGACAAATCGTTTTGCTTCACGCTGATTTCACTGCTAATCAGGATTTTCCAGCATTTAGCTAATTTGAGTATAATCGGCCAACTTTGGGCGATTAAGCTCTATATAAAATTCCATGTGATGGTTGTCATGGTTGCCAAAAAGACGAAGGTAGCTGACATCTCATGCTCATCTCATGCTTTCTCGCTCTGTTTTGTATCTTTCGTCTCTGTCTCACTCACTAAAATCACAGAGTAAACCGCAAGTCACTCAATCATTCATCCATTCATTCATTCTTCTAACTAATTAGAATTTAAAAGTAGTGGTGCAAGAGAAAGGCTTATTACGTCCTGAAGTTAACAAAGTTGAGTTTAATCGCCCATTTTTTTGCTAATTCGATTTGCGCTAATCAGCTACTTAAATTGTAGTGAAAGCCGCCCTAACATTACATTACACACTCACCGCCGTACTCGTACATTTAATGAACGATTAAACCTATTCCAAATTTGAATTTTCATACAAAATTCTTTACTTAGTAATCCTTAATGAATCATTAAACGACTCTGAGTACGGCCGTTAAATCATTATTTAATTCAAAAGTTCCGACCACACCACACCTAATGCTATTTACTTTTCATGAAAAATCAATAGATAATGAGTTAAGAGCAAATATTTTTCCCATAGCTACGCACTGAGCAATGTAAATCGTCTATTTCTACGAAGTCAGTGTCAATATTTGAAATACTTTATACACTGTTCATCGTCAAGACATGATTATCCTCCTAAACAAATGACGGAATCAATGAACTGGTACTTAAATAAAGTGTTGCTTAAATGACAATAATGGTCCGGATGAATAATGATAAGAATTGTATAAGATTCACTTTGAAAGATAAGGATAACTATTGAATTTATTCATATCACCGAACGAAATAAATAGGTAAGTATAGTATTTTTTCCGAAGACATGGGGATAACGACATCCTTTAAAATCATTCAGATTTATTAGGATCCTCATCTATGAAAGTATCAAAATCAGCATGGCCATGATTTCAGTACTCCAAAATAGGCTTTATTTTACCGAATACCGCTTCGTAGGATGCTAAGCTGCGTCGCTTTAAAAATTGTGGTAGCCTCATACTTCATTCGGCCAAGTACGGAAATACTTACCATGATTCCGACAAACAATGACTCCTGTACAAAAGTGCTGGACCAACCTCCATATACACACACACACACACCCACACACCCTCTCATACACCCTCACACACAACACACACACACACACACAAAAACACAATAATTTTTCTAAGAATGTTTTTCTTTTCTTCTCTTTCTCTTATTATTATTATTTTGTCTATTTTAAACTTTAATTTAAGTTATGTTAGTAAAAGTAGCACCATTAAATTTGTTAGTCAGTCACGGACGTGAGGGAGCGGGGTCTTCCGATACAGGTATTATTACTTAATAGAAGGCCCCAGCCGAAACTTATATGTATCATTTGGTCATTGAATAAACATATTTTATTTATTATTTATTTACTCTCGTGTTCAATGAACCGGCCCCAATTTCAAATATGTATGTAAACAGTTTCAGGTCACCTACCCACTTTACTCTACCAACTCCACCTCATCATCATCATCATATCAGCCCACATTGACCCACTGCTGGGTATAGGCCTCCTCTTCACCACGCCATCCGCTCCGGTCCTGTGCCTCCCGCAGCCACTGCTTGCCAGCTATAGCGATGATATCGTCCGTCCATCTGGCCGGTGGTTTGCCCACTGGACGCTTTGCTGGGTAGCTTTCTTGTCACCGCCTTAGTCCACCTCCCGTCATCTCTCCTTGCCAAGTGTTCTGCCCACCCCCACTTCAATCTCGTGATTCGTTTGTCGACATCGACGACCTTAGTACGCCTTCTTATCTCCGCATTACGAATATGATCTTGAAGCATCAATTTACAAGCAATAATAACCTCTAAACCTCCTCACCAATAAGGGCTCTAAATACTGCAGTTAAACGTCTGTTTTACTGAGTACATAAGAGTTTTAATAGGTCGCGCTAGGTCACTTCATAAATCAATATTTGATGTGTCCAATTTGTTTGAGGCTATTGTTACTACGCTTTTTGAGTGAGTGTTTCACATTTCATCAATTGGTTCTACCGACATTGCGGCTGCTGTACAATTTTTTGTGGTTGTTTAATTTAGCAATGCTCAAATTGTTTGTTGTTGTTTCTAAGGACATATTCAACAGTAACGAATGTTTATTGAGATATGACAGAAACTTCTTCAAAATTTACATACATACCTGTCAAAATCATTAAATCATACTCAATTCCCGTAGTCGGGTATAAAGTCGCGATCCTTCATTTGTAGATCCTAGAGAGTTGATAAGATTCACTTCTACATGCTAGTCATCGTGCTAACTCGGTTTCTTGGTACCCACATAACTAGCAAGGGATTGGTTCAAATCCCCTGGTTAAACCAGTACAAGTAATATTTATAGCCACCGAGCTGCGTTTGTCTTGACATTAACATACAAGTTTAACTTCCCGATTCACGTGCTCGAATCATCGAATCGATTACGAGTCTCTCTTCAACGTGAAATTGTTGATCGATCGATTCTGCTGTCCTGTTGTGTCATCAACTTAAAATTCCTCATTAGTTGCAGACTCTGCAGCTCTAAATCCTAATACTTTGTCTGTGCTTCTATGATTGTTGTAAGAAAATATTCAATCCTTTTAATCGCCGAGAGCCTCAACCAAACTCTCATAAACTAGGCCTCTCGTGGGCTTGTTATTTTGGAATACTATCAAGAAAATACAGCTATTTGCTACGTAAATGTTCGGAAACATACTCATAACACTTTTTCTAATTTCTAGACTGAAACTCCTTATAACAACTGTTGCGTGCGACTCCGTAAAACTTCCCATCCTGATTCGAACAAGACCTGAATCGGGTTATTGCACCAAGTGACAAGGCACCTCGGAAAGTCCGCTTAAGGCATGGTGGTCGGACACTCGAGCTAAAAATAATCACGGGAGCATTTACTATGCGATGCGGTTGGCATGGCACAGACAGCGCCTTGAGCTTTGGCGCTGTAGAGAAGAGGCCTTTGCCCATCAGTGGATCTATTTAGGCTGAGAATGCTGATGATAGTGGCAAACGGAATATGGCATTGCTTATTATTGCATCCTAAATCTAATTGAATGTGCAGTCTTCTGATTTCGGTGCCTACATCTTTGTGTACAAAAAGGTTGAGAACTCTGTCTCGATGACGATGAAGTGATGATTTTTGAAATCAGTGTAGGAATTGAGTTTCTTGAAATTAGTTATAAAATGTCCATGTATTTTGCTCCGCTCTCTCTCTTTTGCTACTTTTGTCTTGATTCACAATTTCCCATCAGTCGAATGGTTTGCACTAAAATCTATAGCATCTTTCTTCCTTCATTACATTTAGGAACTCGACTATTTCTGTTTCTTCTGCATCTAGATTTAATTGCCTCAGAAAAGTAATTCCGTTCACTTGCAGTGCCTTCAGTTTATTACAAACCTTTGCAATTTTTTTCACACACGCTTTCTACCACCGTAATATGTGTAAATACAAAAGCATACAATCGCAGTTTGTGTCAAACAAAATTGGAATGATAATCTATAAATCCATATCCATCCATCCATCCATCCATCCATCCATCCATCCATCCATCCATCCATCCATCCATTCAGTCCTCCAATTTCCTATCCTAACCCAGAACGCCTCAGCCATATCGATAAAATATCAGTGTTCATTGCCAGCGTATGCCAACTATGCAAGCAGACACGTAAACAAAGGTGTCACTACAAGCTACAACGTAGCGTATTTCAATCAGCCCTGTCGCCGGCTCCTCGTGGCTTCTTGCCAGCGTGTTGCGAAACGAATCTTGTGTACTGCACGGTACATTCAAATACAACATACTTACAAAACGTTCATCATCATCGACATCATCAATATCATCATACTCAGCCCACTGCTGGGCAAAGGCCTCTCAGAATTAGATCACGTGACTTTGACAATAATGTTAAATCGCAAAAAAAAAACCTAGATCTGAGTCGAATATTAAGTTAGCAAATGCAATTATGTCTTTAAGGGCGGTTCTATTTGTCCGCTCATTCTGATCTCACGTCGCCGCTCATTTTCAGGCTAACCAGTGCATTTCTTACAGTGAAACATTTCTTGTGTACATTCAGGCGTTGTCTATTGAATTCAGTGAACTTTTAGTATAGACTAGTAAAGTTCGCGCGGACGTGATTCAGAGCAGAACGAACGCCAAGCAACGGCGCCTACGCATCTAACCGCACGTAGACCTGGATTGTAGGTCAGTTGGTTCTATTATGATTTGATTTAAATTGTCATTAAATCGTGTATTTTTATCTATCACGTGATTTATTTCATTTACTTACAATAATGGTGGGCGATTAGTTGATCACGTCCTCGGAAATCAAATTGGCAGTTCTCGAATAGATCCAGTTCCTTCAACGATTCAAGTTCATTATAGTTTGCTGTAAAATATAGTTAATTGGCATCTTTATGAATGATGACAAAAGCAATGTTTTGCCATTTAATGCATGTGTTAGTCACGCATTCATTCAATTCCTCTAGTCTAGTTCATTCGCTTTTGGTCTAACTAAGCCTTTTGTCCACCTACCTACAGGGTGTACCAGAAAGGAGGCTTTATCAGCGTCACCTATCCTTTAACCAAGTGTACTGATTCTACTGATACTGAGGCTCTGTTTCCTTAAATTCGTTAACCCTTTTCTTTCTCTTTTCTCTTCTGTCTTCCTTCTGAGAGCCAACCTGTTATCACTATTGCACAGATTAATAATTTATTGATAAGATATCTGTCATATATTTGCTTGGAAGAAGCTCTAGGCTTCCTTACGTGCAAGTTAATAAAGTAATTTTAAATTTACTTGATATATCGCAAACGAAATATTCGAAATACTGGCTAAAAGTGTGCCTCTGCCACCCCGTATGGGAAAAGGCGTGACGTCATGTTAAGTTTATGTTCACAATTAGTATAGTATGCAGGAAGCGCTTCATCTCCTGCATTCTCATCTTGAGACCGTTTGTTTGAACAGCTATGCGGAAGTGATACGGAAGCCATGTGTAGGTGTTGACAGGATGTCTTATTTGTTATGTTGTCTATTGAGTCATCTAAGTATATTCATTTATTTAGGTGATGCCTGAGGGTCTGTGTTGACTTAGGCCGACTAACTAGACCGCGAGATAAACAAACATGAACATTTACACACAGGCACAGACATTGATTCTGGCCTCTCACTAGAATACCCTGTGTTGTGGGAACCAGAAACAGCGACATCACAAACATTCTGTATTCCCAGCCGGGAACCGAACCCGGGACCTCTCGCATGGTAGGCGGAGCCCCAACCGCTGCGCCATCGCCACAGAGGTCGTCAAAGAGGTCGTCGAAATAAATAAATAAATAAATAAATAAATAAATAAATTACACTAAACTCGAGATAAACTCGACAACTTTATACTTGTTAGAGTTGTTAAAGCTTACTTGAATACCTGTCGAAATAGTTTCACATAGCTAAGGTTGTATGTAAAAATAACACGATTTGGACCTAAAATGGAAAATTTGGCGGCAATAATGACGATAATTGAGGAACAAACTAATTTATAATTTACTACTGGCGCCTTATAAATGTGTTAAAAATAGCTAACACAATCATCATCAAAACATGTTACTAATGCTTTAAATTAATGATTCGGTGTCATCATGAGTCATTCATTAGGCTATGTGTCGGTACTTAGCGGTTAAGGAAATGTAGAATAAAATCTATCAACACAAGCTTGACATCACATAACCTTGGAAATATTCGTTCATTTGTTTCCATCATAGAACATATTTATTGAAGTTGCAGTGCATTCCAACATATTGTACTATCCTTCTATGATACCAAGCAAGTCTACAAGTCTTCCATACATGTCCAGTAACATTTATGTGACAGACTCATCTCCCATTTTACTTAAGTTAAGTTAAGTTTTTGATCTGTGGTTTCTATCGTGTGTTGCCACAATAATTTCGCCAATGTCACGTGATGAACCCTGCTCAACTGGGGATCACGCGGTACAGTTATTAAAACGACTCTAAGCTAAGCTGAGACTATAATCTAATATTGTTAGTAGATATAAATTTGTTTAGTAAGTTTACAGATGATGGATGAGTAAGGGAAAGAAGAAAGTTTAGATTGAGAGGACGAGGGAATTTAGGAGGGAGAATATCGTAGAGTGAAGTATGATTTATTAGAGCATTCAAAGAATAAATGATCAGGAGAACCGTCAGCCAGGCCACATTCACATAGGGATGTATCCCTTATCCTAATTTTTGCTAGAAAAACAGGAGTGCAGGAGTGTCCCAATCGAAGACGACATACGACAGATGTGACAGATTTATCCAGATCCCTGAACTTAAAGAAGTCTGGGAATTAAGGGTTGAATGGAGCCATAGTGTTTTCCTTTTATGGTTTTCGATACCTGCCATATACGGAGCCAGGAATTATCTATTCGAGATTTAGCTACAGCAGCGAGATCCTGAGTGTATATTAAAATGAGAGGAATCTCCAGACATCACTGCATCCTTTGCCAGCGAGTCAACCTCCTCGTTACCATCAATACCAGAATGACCAGGAATCCAAGCAATTACAATGTTGACGCCAAGAACATGACATCTATATAAGGCCTCACGGACCCATTTTACTTACAATAGGCGATTTTCTGACAGCTGAAATAATTCTGAAAGCTGCCAACAGATAGCTTTGTATCGAAGTATATTCATATGACACAATCTGTTTTTCGCCCACAAACGTACAATAATGACAATAATATTGACAATATGTCATAATTTTGCAAGTACTTTTCATTTTGTGTATGGTAATTTTGAAGTTCTGTTAGGCTGATTTTCGTAGCAAATTTACTTTTTGGTCACCAAAATTTTACAATTTTCATTTTCGATTTCCAGAAAAACTATGCATTTCCTCGCAAAATGAAAAGTACTTTGGTATGTGCAAAAGGGACTGCCAGCTATCAATTAAACACCTTTTTATAATCAAGTTAATGATGAACGATATAAAAGCCAACCCCACGTCTCGCCTATTACAACATCTAGTGACGAATTTCGAACTTCTGGCGTTGTTTTTTTTAAATCCCCCATTAGTACAGACAGGCCCTAAGCTCTTGTAAAATAGTAGTAGTATAGTATGTACATAGCTACTCTTTTCTGTATCTGTAAAAGCAATCCGGATAGCTTTCAGATGGTGTTATAGAATTAAGCAACATGTTAACTCAGACTATTGAATTTTTCAATTTGAACGAATTATAACGTTTTGTGTATTTGCTAAGTAGCATAATATCAGTAATCCGTCATATGCAGGTCAAAAGACGTCACGAATCCTTCAGATATCGTCTTTCGAGTACTTTCGACATTACAAGCACATAACATGACTTGCGGACGTTTTGCATAAAATATATATTAACTGTACATATGTAAGTAAATAATTCTGAAAGCTGCCAACAGATAGCTTTGTATCGAAGTATATTCATATGACACAATCTGTTTTTCGCCCACAAACGTACAATAATGACAATAATATTGACAATATGTCATAATTTTGCAAGTACTTTTCATTTTGTGTATGGTAATTTTGAAGTTCTGTTAGGCTGATTTTCGTAGCATATTTACTTTTTGGTCACCAAAATTTTACAATTTTCATTTTCGATTTCCAGAAAAACTATGCATTTCCTCGCAAAATGAAAAGTACTTTGGTATGTGCAAAAGTGACTGCCAGCTATCAATTAAACACCTTTTTATAATCAAGTTAAGGATGAACGATATAAAAGCCAACCCCACGTCTCGCCTATTACAACATCTAGTGACGAATTTCGAACTTCTGAAGTTGATTTTTTTTAATCCCCCATTAGTACAGACAGGCCCTAAGCTCTTGTAAAATAGTAGTAGTATAGTATGTACATAGCTACTCTTTTCTGTATCTGTAAAAGCAATCCGGATAGCTTTCAGATGGTGTTATAGAATTAAGCAACATGTTAACTCAGACTATTGAATTTTTCAATTTGAACGAATTATAACGTTTTGTGTATTTGCTAAGTAGCATAATATCAGTAATCCGTCATATGCAGGTCAAAAGACGTCACGAATCCTTCAGATATCGTCTTTCGAGTACTTTCGACATTACAAGCACATAACATGACTTGCGGACGTTTTGCATAAAATATATATTAACTGTACATATGTAAGTATATAAAAACACGACTGAATTTCCAAAGGGGTAGCCAGAGATGCAGGAATACATAATGATCTGTCAGCTATCTACGTCCTAAGATCTTGATTCCCTTCATGGGACATTCAATCAAATGTTTTTAGTAGATAATCGTCTCCAGCATTATGATCTTCATAATCATCATTAATATCATCATCAACATTTGTAACCAATTACATAATTATTATATTCTATTATTCATATCTACAAATACAAAATACAAATTCGTTTATTTTGCCAAACAGAGTATAATTAATATAAAACATTAATCCCATGTCCTTATGATGACTTACTATAGGATGCCAATGCAAGAATGAAATTCATATGAAAGTCAAAGTCAAGTCTGACTGAATGTATAAGAAACATTGATAAATACAGACTGATTCTGCACAAATATAAAATACAATAGATCCAGAATAAACCGACTAAACATTCCGACCATCACTGCGTAAGTGTACACATAAACAATACCAGTGCATTATCCTATCAAGTCACATACGGCATCGGCAGAGGGTCGTCAGCCAACCGGCTTGTGTAGACGTGATTTATGAAAGAGTACTACACAACAACAGTAGATGTTTTGTATATGCACGTAGCCTTTGACACAGTTTAGCTAGTGACTCTATTATCGAGGCGTCAAAGCTAACAAATTAAACGACAACTTGTAATCTGACAGATCACATGGTATTTTGACAGCCACTAAATGGAGTTTAATCGCCCAAACTTGGCCGATTGTATTAGAATTAGGTAAAATGGAGGATAATCGTAATTAGCAGTAAAATCAGCGTGGAGCAAGACGATATGAAACTTTTTTCGCTAATTCAATTTAAACTACAATTATTCTGCGCTAATCAGCGCAGTCAGTCATTTAACTCTTTAAGCGCCAGAAACATATGATTGTCAGTTGATTCTACTGCCTAAAAGGAACTTAAACATAGTTTCGTGCAACTTAGTGCCGTTCTCGCATTCCTCAGATAGCGTATATCTGTCTGTTTATCTGGGGCTTTTGACATTTCACACGTACAAAAAGTGTCAAAAAAGTTATCTGACTCTTTATCCGTCTCTTGAGAGACCCGGGCTCAGGGTAATAAGTAAGTAAGTTTATTCATGTAAGCCCAATACATTATACATTTTGTGGGAGCGTTCCATACTAGAAAAGTGTAGTGAAAAACCTTGAGAATCCCTCGCAGAGACTTGGGCAGGGCATGGCCTTTTTCCAGGTTACCAAACTGAAGCCGATAGTAAGGAGTTGAGAACCTCGCTTTACCGTTGTCATGACAACGAAGAAGTTTTGACTTTAGGTTGAAAGAACTTTTTTCTCATAAGAATATTTATTATTATTATTATGAGCCTGTAATATCCCACTGCTGGGCAAAGGCCTCTCTCCCCCTCTTCCACTCCATTCGATCCTGAGCGGTCTCCTTCCACTCTTTATCATAAGAATAAGGCTCTTTAAACCTAAAGTCAAAACTTCTTCATGAGATGGTTCATCTATAAAGAATTTGAAGAATACTATTAAGTATGTTTCAATGGGTTCCCTGACAGGCTGATGATGATGATGATGATGATGTATCAATGTTATCTAAGAGTGAAATCATCAGAAATATAATGAAATTAGTAATCGTTCATTGTAATTTCTCGGTGTATAAAACCGGCTTAGGCGTAAAATCTAAGAATATGATAAACGCATTATTAGAAGGTCACACGCTTAAAAGAACACTATCTTCCTCTACCTTAATATGTATACATTTTATACGCATTTATGTATCTTTTTTTATTTTTATATTATGTATGTATGCACTTATTAGTAAGTAATCTATTAATTTAATATTTATCGTTGTGCACATATGTAGGTCTATCTTTTGTTAATGAATCCTGTCCATCCTAGGTTTGCTGGAAGAGATCTCTTATTAGAGATAAGCTCGCCTTTGTACATGTTTTTTCCATTATCTTAATAATGACACTTATGTCTGTACTCTGTTTTTGTGCAATAAAGTATAATGAAGGTCAATAAATTCACTACATAATGTGCATGATGCATGACTAGCACATACATCAATTTGTCATTATCAAAACCATATTTCCCAAGAATCCGACCAACCTTAGTACAGCAATCTGATGACTCCATAAATTCTTTCAGTAAGCCCTTCCCGTGTGTATTAATAAAACGTCAGATGTTTTTTCTCTTTTTTTTTTGGCACAATGTAAGGAACAATTGGCACGGTCCCGAACTAAATCACTACCGGCTTGTCGGTAAAGTGTTGTGATTCCTTTGACGTGGAACATTGTATCTATAGAGAAGTTCAAGAAAGAATGCTAAGGCCTTTTTAACCACGTGGTAGGACCATGTGGCAAAGTGGTAATGAACGGCTTGCAAAAGATGCCCGATGGATTTGAGTCTATTTAACTTTATTAAGTTGCCCAGATCCATTGAGACATAAAGTCATGGACTATCGTTAGAAAAATTATAGCGTATCGTATCGTTAGAAAAAAATATTTGAATAGTGGATCATTAATTTTTTCATTTTTTTCTTATTATTGACTTTTTTGTGAATATATAATTAACAAATAACCATTTCATTTGAAAACAAACAATATATATTGCTATATATTGATTTCAATTTTATTGGTTTTAGACTTCTCTTGGAAAACCTTCTCTTTTCATTATTTATATCTGTTTGTACTTTACACTCTTAAATTGTGTTCTAATTAAGGATTGTATAGTAACCCGATGCGCAGTAGTAGTGTTTACCAGGACCCAGAACAATATCAATATTTACCAATTCGACTTGGCAGTGTCGGGAGATGACCTAGATAACTCTAAACCTAGATATGAGTTCGGAAAATTCCTTGTTAGTTTTAGATAAGTTTAAATTGTGTGCAGTATTACTAATATAATAAATGAATGACGGAATTTACCTAAATGATGCGCAACAGAAATCGATTATTTTTTCTGGAATACCATAGTTATTATATGTATACCTATAATGATATTAATGATATCTGAATAAATATTCACTTGAAACATTATTAATAAAAAAAAATATTACTGAAATCTGTTTCAATATTGATTTAAACACATAATGCCTTTGATCACACATTCTTCCAATAGGTTGGACCATAGCATTTTGAAATCCCATGTAATCTTTGGTAACATCCTGTCGTCCTGTAACTTACAAAATCATCTCTGAATTTAAATTTAGAACTGCATTTGCCATAAACACATTGCGTTTGCGCACTGTACACACATTCTTATCCGGCCTGCCGACTGCCCCGCCCGCCGGTTTCGATAAACGCAGTTCATAAACCAACCAGTTTACATTTAAGTTTAAGCTGGCAACATTGGTGAAAAAATGCACTTACGGGTTTTTTCTTGTATATATTTTTTAAATTTTAACTTGTTTCTTTGTGTATTGGTTATAACCTATCCTACATAGGATGATCTCTGACAGCTTGTCACTGTGACATTACTAGGCATGGGGATAATGTCGATACAAATGATCGATATTCTAACTAAAGTTTCTGAATGTTTCGAGCAAATCAAACAAAAGGATGTTGTTACATGTTTTTATTCTTGTTAAATCGATTCACAGCCCAAATCACCATCATCAAAGTCTGATTCGGACTCGCTGGAGCAGTTATAATTAGATCCTGGGTAGATTGGTCGAATCGTACGATTAGTCGTACATACGATCGTAGTATTTCTATTTCATATTCATATTTATATTTGTTTATTGCACGCCATAATAACATTAAGGTCTTAAAAATAGTGTAGATAATTATGGACCCTGTTGGGCACAAGCAATATTCTATCTATTATATCTAATTTCATTTACCTTGTTGTTTGCAATCTATTTTATTTACACAATATCATCAATATTCTATTATATGTTTCGAGTCAAGATCGATAACTTGTCTTACGATAAGTGTAGCACGTCACTATTTGCCAATAAAGTATGTAAATTGTCTCTATACATTTCACCGTCGAAAAATACGATACTTCATAGGCGTGTTTTGACACTGACAGCTGTCAGAGATCATCCTATGTCGGATTCACTATAGTATAATATTATGGTATCTGTGGTAATGGTTAGGATCTGAACACAACATGTGGCTTGTCAAAAACAAAACATAATGAGTCGCTCTGTTTCCAAATCTAGAACTGAAGTAAGGATGATGTTGAGTAGAGACTCTAACCTATACTTTCTGAGAGAGTGGTCAAATGTAACAACCGATTGATCAAAAAATAAATCAAAATAGCGGCACGTGTTATTCTGTAATGAGTTTGGCATGAGATTAACAATCGGTAACATTGATCGCTCTTCCAGAAACCGTTAGTCTGATAGGGGTAGCCGCCGGGCTCCTCAAGTCATCCAATCTATCCAAGTTGTAATACTTATTACTTTAAAGTTTATACTAGTTGATAAACATAATACAGACACTTAATAATGGAAAAAACATGTATAAAGGCGAGCGTATCGCTTATAAGAGAACTCTTCTAGCAAACCTAGGATCGACAGCTTCGACATTGTTGGTTTTGGCTTCCTAAATTTTTGCTGTGCAGCCAATGTTCTGAGCAGCTTGTCTCGACTACTTCTTCTTCTTTTTATTAATGGCGTCCTAACCTCTTTTGAGGTTAATTTTGCCAGTGTCAAGTGGTCAGGTTCTCATTTGAGAACCTGGAAATTATAATGTTTTGAGATGATTTGATGACTATGATGATGATGATTTGTCGCTCGTTAGCACTACCCGGGAAGGACGTGAAGGGCTGTGGGTTCCAAGTAATTCCTTCGGACGTGAGCGACTGCCTCCCCTCTCGACTACTTCGATCATCGTCGATCGACTCGACTAGCTTGTATACAATACAATACATATACAATTACATACGCCATTTAGTCAAACCTGATTACCACAAATGTACATTGAGCTGTTCGTGTTAAAGTATATCTAAATATAGATGAACATTTATATTAATTCCATTCGAGATCTTATTGATATTGGTTTTAAGTATATGTAGCTATTAATGGAGTATTTGTTCTTAAGAATAGTGCCGTAATGAATAATACTCACGTGTCCCAAAGTCACGTGAACTCATGCAAGTACTACACTACAACTAACTGCAGTGTTGTGACTAAATAATAATCGGTCAAGTGCGAGTCGGAATCGCACAAGATGGGTTTCGTACCATCGTTCAACCCAACTTAAGCACTCAAAACAATAAAACAAAAATGGGTCCTGGCAGAATTACCAGCGTTGCAGTTATCTGCAACACATGCTGAGCCAGGGCCTATTCACTGTGGAATATGCACATGTATAGTTTCTTTCTATATTTTTTTTAAGTTTTGTAAGAATCTTTATTATATTTGTGTGTATTCTTACAGTGAATAAATGGATTATCTATCTATCTATCTATCTATCAAAAAGAAAATTAAAAGCACGTCTCTTGTATGGGGGCCCCCTTTAATTTGTATATCTCTCATATTTCAGTATTTGTTGTTGTTGCGGCAACAGATATACAGATCCTGTGAAAATTTCAACTTTCTAGCTATTACGGTTCGTGCTCTAGGACTCGTGCTGACGGACGACGGACGGACGGACGGACGGGTGGACGGATGGACAGACGGGCAGCGGAGTCTTAGTAATAGGGTCCCGTTTGGCACCCTTCGGGTACGGTACCCCAATAAAAACGTTAGTTATTAATCCCATAGTTGCTAGAAAACATATAATAAAATAATAATTTTAGTTTTCTGCACAAATTCCAATACTAGGTTTTTCTAATCAAGCAGCAAGACCTCGAACATAATAATATCGTGTAATTGAACCTGCTAAGACAATGAAACAATTAGGTATAATGCAAAACATTCATCAAATATCGTACATGACAGTCTAATTCTAGGAAGCGGTGTAATAACGCATGATACGAGCAGTCAATAAATACAACCATTTTACTGCCAAGCCGACATGTATTACCGTAGAGTGTCGAGTAGAATGCAACATGTTTTGCTTATGTGGAATAGAAAACGATCGTAAAGCTGTCGAAGTAGGTAAACTTGTCTTGAACGTGACATAATATTGTAAATAATTAGAAATGCTGATGTTTGCAGACCCCCACTTAACCCTCAAAGCTTATGATGTTCTGTAGGACACTCCTTGTAATTTAGCTGAAAAAAAATTAAAAGTAAAAAAACATTTTAAACAAAGCTTTTATTTAATGCCCTAAAAAGAAGAAAATAAAATTTCGATTCAATCAAATGCGTTATTTTATTAAATTACACAATTAATACGATAACAAAGCTTGTTGCGAGATTTACTTGTGTAGACTTAATCAGGTGGTAGGGACTATTTGCACAGACTTGGAGATAAATCCCGCAACAAGCTTTTATATCGTATTAGTTGTGTAATTTAATAAAATAACGCATTTGATTGAATCGAAATTTTATTTTCTTCTTTTTAGGGCATTAAATAAAAGCTTTGTTTAAAATGTTTTTTTACTTTTAATTTATTTTTAACTTTTTAGTCTTTATCATTACAGCGAGACAATTCTGGCGCTAGCGAGATCATGTCCATGGTCGAAATATCGATTTTGAGATACCGAAATCTCTATCAAAAACAAGAAAAAGCTATCCTTACGACTAGCCTTTCGACCAACCGAGATATCTCGACCCGTTTTCGATCATAATAAATATAAATCGAGATAATTTTCGACGGATTTAGGCGGTATCAAAACAGATATCTTGACTGGGGAGATGATCTCGATAGCGCGAGAATCGGGGGCCTGGACAAAAAATCTAATCTAGAATCAGAGTGCTTGTGAAGACGAATCAATTGAGACCAAACACGATAGGATTGCGTCGTTTGGTAACAGAGTTCCCATGGCCACCTTCCGGCTTCAGCATCAGATCAACTCCATGTCATAAAAAATATTCTAGGATCAAAGTACTTGTCAATATAAATCAAATGAGCTCAAACACAATAGGATTGCGTCGTTTGGTAACAGGGTTCCCATGGCCAGCTTCAGGCTCCAGCATCAGATCAGCTCCATGTCATAAAAAATATTCTAGGATCAAAGTACTTGTCAATATAAATCAAATGAGCCCAAACACAATAGGATTGCGTCGTTTGGTAACAGGGTTCCCATGGCCACCTTCCGGCTCCAGCATCAGATCAGCTCCATGTCATAAAAAAATATTCTAGAATCAAAGTACTTGTCAATATAAATCAAATCAGCCTAAACACAATAGGATTGCGTCGTTTGGTAACAGGGTTCCCATGGCCACCTTCCGGCTCCAGCATCAGATCAGCTCCATGTCATAAAAAAATATTCTAGAATCAAATTACTTGTCAATATAAATCAAATCAGCCTAAACACAATAGGATTGCGTCGTTTGGTAACAGGGTTCCCATGGCCACTTTCCGGCTCCAGCATCAGATCAGCTCCATGTCATAAAAAATATTCTAGAATCAAAGTACTTGTCAATATAAATCAAATCAGCCTAAACACAATAGGATTGCGTCGTTTGGTAACAGGGTTCCCATGGCCACCTTCCGGCTCCAGCATCAGATCAGCTCCATGTCATAAAAAATATTCTAGGATCAAAGTACTTGTCAATATAAATCAAATGAGCCCAAACACAATAGGATTGCGTCGTTTGGTAACAGGGTTCCCATGGCCACCTTCCGGCTCCAGCATCAGATCAGCTCCAAGTCAAAAAAATATTGCATTGTCATCCAACTTACATACGTATGCAAAATTTCAGCTCAATCGGATAACGGGAAGTGGGTCAAATTCAAGCCGACATTTTTGACGCGAACCGTGATACCCACAAACAAACAAACAAACAAACAAACAAACAAACATACATACAGTGCAAGTTAAATAAAAGCTTTTAAAAAGAGTCCATAGGGGTCATAGAAATACCATTAGAGGTAGAGAATTATATGAAAGTGCATTTAATATTTCGTATTATCCAGTAATAAAGTTGACCAAAATGTGATCTTCTCTAAGTCACTGAAAACACCGGCATAATTATCTTCAAATTTATGTTAAGAAAAATAGGTACTTATAAAAGTCCTATTATTATAAGTTCCTTTAATTCCAATTGCAATTTCTACAAGGCATCTCTATTCTATTCTTGTCGTAAACTAAACCAATCAACACCCGTTCTAAGAGCAGCTTGATCTAGTTGACTGTACCGATGTTTATTTCTACTCAGAGCCACTTTAAAAGACCCGGTGGCCAACACTAGAACTACAGTTGCCATTACGGATTTAATATTCGTAGAAGCTAGCGACGCCACAGCCAGGCCATCTGAGTTTGTAGCACTGCACTCTATTTATATCGCTGTTCGTTATCTAGGCGACTGTAGGTGTGGCTCTGAATGCGTTCGATAAGAAACGCATAAAACACATTGTGGTATAAATATCGTTGACGATAGTGCTATCGGGTGCGCGGACGTTCACGGAAAGTTTGTATTCTAAACAAGTTTTGAAGGATATTTCATCGTTCGTTGGAGAACTATTTGAATATGTCCATGACCCTGTTTAAATTGTCGATGATAACGGCCGCGCCACACGAAAGTTATTGGTGGGCGAATACAAACTTCTGCACAGAGAAATACAAAACGACAAATTCACGTCCGTGGTGGCTAAAGCCCAATTGCGTTGGTCAGTTTACTCATATAACTATTTCATATTTAAGAGGCAACATTTCTAAGTAACGTTTAATACGTTTGAGTTTGAGTCAGTTTTCATGACATGGCGCTAAACATCTGAATGATTAACCCGATGCACGAAACTTTGAAATAGCATATTCTTAGCATTAGAAGCAAATATGACAATCCTATGAGATTTTCGCCAATAAAGTTAAGTGACAACTTATCAAAATCGTTTCTTGCAACTCAGGGTAAACCAATTAGATTAGGTATCCCTCAAGGATCGATACTTGGTCCTATACAATAATCATATTGACATTGAGAAATATGTCTCGGTAATTTATTCTATATCTCACGTATCGTATGTATTACAATTTCATGGTCAAAGTGCAATCTATTTATATAATGTTCCATACTCACGGCACCTGCACGTAAATTAATATCAAGTGGCATTTATGGCGACGGTTAATGGAGCGAACAACGTACACGCTTCTCACCACGTGGTCGATACGAGTAAAAATTGAGCCATACTCCTCCACGCTGGCTCAGTGCGGTTTGAGGATCCTATGACTACCATTTTATATCATTTTTCGAAACTCCTCCGTAGCAGCCTGTCACGTCAAATAGCGCAAATGGAATGGCTCAAGGTGGACACAAATGCGCCTTTACCGCCGCGTATTGGGAAAAGGCGTGACGCTTTGTTTGTTTGTAGATAACATTTGACTCGCATTTCATTAGAAATTTCTTTGGCATTGGCGATTATTCATGCGTTCAACTCATTAGCTTTATCAAAAGTGTGCGGAATGGTGGAATTCTAGAACCTTCGAAACTGATATGGGTATGAAAGTAACCCATAAAATCGGAATCCATTAATCGTAACACGATGAGATTACGGAATGTTCTAGTATTGATTTCAGCGCAATCGCTACGTTACCTATACTTTGTCATGCACCTGTTGTGTGTTGCTTACATTCTTTTGTATAGTTAAATTGGTTAAATTGCCGCGTTTGTATGAAAAATACTGAGATATTATGCACTCATCGGTAGTATTTTCTCTGGAAAATTGCTCTATTGAGTTAATGATCCCCATCAGACAAACTCTTTGTATCAGAACAGTTTTGAAATATATTTATTCTATAGATCGTTTGTGATACGGCAATGAAGAATTGAAACATGAGGTCTGTCCGGTTTTTTAGACTAATTACTTATTTATTATTCTCTTAATTGATTGGAACCATTCTCCATGAGGATAATGCATTAAAGCTTTAATACCCTTAGTTTCCACTGCTCCACAAGCGTATATCCAAATATTCATAACATACTCTTCCAAGTTTCTGATTGAGTGGTCAAATGTAACAGGCAATTAATCGAAGTTTTATCAAAGATAGCGGCACGTGACTGGCTGAACTGAGTTAGAAAATAAATTAGCGGGACATATCCCACCTCCACCCAATACAAGTGGGATAAACTAGTACCTACCACTTGTACCATCAATAGCCAATGCCAAAGGTACAACTGGTCATGCGGGATTCCGCGGGGGAAGCAAGCCAACGGGTTAGTCTTAACGAAATTAGCAGTGTTTTATTTAGATTTGATCGTTTTTTCCCAGAAACCGGACGTCGACCGAGTGCATCACTTAGGCTGGTTCACTCTCAGAAGCACCCCGGTCGAACATCCGAACAATGGAGAACAATAGATAGATAATGTGTCGACGAAGGAGTTAATGGGGTCAATTATCCACGTTACTTTTGCGATATTAATGAACGTTGTTTTATCTAGCCTGGTTTGTGTCCCACTGCTGGGCAAAGGCCTCCCCTTTCTTAGACCACTGATTCCTATCTTGTGCGACCCCCATTCAGTCAGGCAGAATTTTGTCAGGTCATCCCGCCAGCAACAACTTACTCTACCTCTATGACGGTATCCAGCTTGGTATAGGAACCCATTCGGTGGCAATTTTCATCTTTATAATGAAACTCGAGATTACCCTTATCATACTTCAATCACTTAATCCTTTATCATCATTGTCATCATTAGGTTCAACCCATACTGCCATGTATAGGACTCTTTTCAACCGACTTCAAAAAAAGGAGGAGGTTCTCAATTCGACCCGTATGTTTTTTTTTTTTTTTTTTCTATGTTTGTTACGCGATTGCTCCGCCAATTATGAACCGATTTGAACAAATCTTTTTTCGGCGTATAGGTAATACCTCAAGGGTGGTCCCATTGACACCAGGTCAGGATCTGATGATGGGATCCTGGAGAAATCGAGAGAACTCTTCAAATATTATAGGCAGACCTATAGTGATTTTTGTGTTTTTCATAATAACTCGTGCAAATGCACATGGTAAGCATAATATTGTGATGCGGAACTGCTGATGAAGACCACATATGGCCACCAGATCTGCTCAATACTAGGTACAAATACAATGCGTGGCTGACGGGCAGGCAACGCATAGCCTAAACCGGTGGACCTAGAGCCATGAAACTTTGTACAGGGGTTCCTTAGTCGCGTGGGGTAGCACTGATATAGCATTTGACAAAATTAATTCCCCAAGGGAGGGGGGGATAAGGGGTTACAGTTAGTATTAAACTCAATCTAATCAAATAGGGTTTGTGGAAGTCGGTTTTTTCTAAAGTTTACTTTTTGTTTCAATTATCTGTAGCGTCAATTTTCCTTACCATTCATTTCAAACCTATTTCGTCTTAATTGTTTATCTTATAGTCTCAATGGCACATAAGTAAGTACACCTGCTACCTATGTAGGTATGTGTCTCTAGACTTTGTTTGCCAATGACATCAGATACGCAATCACATGTGAAGTGATATTTAGGGCACGGCCTTCTCGACCCAACCGTTGTACTGATGACTTCTTTTGTGATAAAGTTTGACACGTTACTGTTTTGATTATCTTAGATTATGGTGACTATGCAGGCGGTTTTCCTTGATATCTTTGTGTGTGTTAATGCAGAGCTGACTTAGGTAATTGATCTTGGAACACCTAAGAATGGAGTTTAAACTAAGGGGTTCATAATTCATAATTTCTTTATTGCACACAAACAGTTACATAGGACAATAAAAAACATAGAAAACGTGTACAACGGCGAGCTTATCTCTAATAAGAGATCTTTTCCAGCAAACCAAATAGGGATGAGACAAGTGGATTGCTGAGTAGATGTGTACAATACAGAATGTTCATGTAAAAAAAGTGGATAAAGTATCAAAAAAAAAGCTAAAATGCATAATAAGTTAGCTCTCGTGCTAATTTCTCTTTAAATACGATTTCACATTATAAAGGTTATTAATTCAAATAATCTGTCACAGGACAATTTTAAAATAATATTTGAATATCTGGTAAGAATTATAAACAGGCTTATTGGATATCAACAACTTGAACTAAATAGATAAAAGATATTTAACCGGGGAAAGCGGAATGGAAGGCCTTGGCCCGCTTGTCACAAGAAAGTGTCTCATAAATTATTCTGATGCAAAATAAACATGCACATATTGAGGATATTTTAATAAAGCTTTCTTGGACCGAATGCACGAATGTTAACTCAAGTAAAGAGTAGCTTAAATGTAATAGGTTTATGTGATGACATGAGTCCGTAATGAGAGACAGCGACAGAATACCACTAATGGACACAAAATGACGTGCCTTCAAAATTTAAATGAAATCAGTGTTCGGTCGTACTCTCACTTCGATATCCATGCCCAGTTATCCATCCATCACAAATGGATTAATGATCAATAGATCTGCACAGCATGATTCAAGCAAACTAGAAAGCGTGACAAACTGACATTTCACTTACATCATTCAATTGTTATGTAAACCAGTTCGCGAATGCCTGTGAAAATTGTGGCTATTTGTTGACTTCCTTGAGGTTTGTATTGGGACTGCTTTGCTTTCTATAGGGAAATTTATGGTTGGCTTAGTTGATGCTTGTCAAGACCGAAGACTGATTGATAGTCAACTTCCTCGAAGGAAAAGTAAGGTCCGTACTAATAAACTGCTTTCAGCTTTGATATGAGAGATATCTTTGGCACTGGTCTCACCAAGAGCGAGTAAGCGATGAGCTTTCGACTGGTTCTTCGCTCAAGAAACGAACAAAAGATAAATATCCCGTGTGGGTAAACGAGAGAGATTTAAGTATTTATAGTTCATCGCTAGCTGTTCACACTGCCGCCGCGCCGGCGAGGACCCCTTCACTAGTATCTATGGTTGTGCCGCGATAAAAGCTGTCGACGATAAAACTCGCTCTGCGGTATACTCGCTAAGCGATGCTCGCTTGGCGGTCAGAGCGATCATTCAGTCATTCTACTGTACAACGTGGATTTGAGTGCCCGTCGCACTCGAACACTCGCTTTACAGCTGAGCGACAAAACTATCAAGACTACACACTCACTCCTCGCCAACTCGTTTCTAGTTCTAGCTTTAATCGCTTCTCGCTCATCGTCGGCGGTGAGACCAGTGCCATAGATCGCGTGTAAATGACAGATTTAGCGAATCCGTCATTGTGAAATAATAACATAGAAAACTTAACAAAACAACACTCGCGTTAATCGCAATTAAGCTTGACATATTTCATACATTTTGACAGCTGCTAAATAGAACCTTCCCCGCTAGTGCGTGAACATATATTTCCTTGACTTTGACAGTGGGTACCAAGACGTCAATTAATGTCTATTGCAAAGAAATTAAAACTGAATTTCCCCTAATTTTAATGTCAAATATTTTTCTTTTTCGGAAGAGAAGACAGGAGAAGAACGAAAAAGGGACGCTAATCGTAATTAAGTTTTTGGTGCAAATGGACCTTATTGTGGTAAACTGAAGTTTGCGTTCACAGCCATTGAGTTACCAATAGTAGTTCAGTCAGTGTGTACAGCCAAGCATATACATATACATATTATGGAACGTGCCCATGCTACGTGACTCATTTATTGCTATTTTATCCTCTCGGGAATCTATGCGTTGATATGTATTAGAGCTCCCTGGTCTAGTGGGTTCCATGCTTGCTGCTCACGCTGGAGATGCAGGCTCAAATCCCAGTGCTGACCCAATGAGATAAATAAATTTATCTTAAGTACGTTATACGGACGCTCTGACGGTGATGAAACACATCGTGAGGAAGCCTTCATTACTCCTTACCGGCAGCGATGGGCTTGGAGTATTGAATCACTGGCTAAAAGTGGGCACAGTCGTGCCTCTGCCACCCCATATGGGAAAAGGCGTGACGCTTATGTGTGTATGTATGGGGTGACAAAATCACACTTGTGACAGTTATTCGATACATAATTTGAGTGACAGAGGGCTAGCCCATCACCCCAGATAAGGAGACGTGCTTGGCTTTCGAGGTGAATGAACGCTTTATCCTGTGACGTTTTCTAAAACAAAAACTTAGCCATATGCGTTTTGTCGTATGACGAAAATAAGTACACTCGTCAATTACTGTTTACCTTTTGTTAGGGTTCCGTACCCGAAGGGTGCCAAACGAGACCCTAATACTGAGACTTCGCTGTCCGTCTGTCTGTCTGTCTGTCACCAGGCTGTATCTCATGAACCGTGGTAGCTAGACAGTTGAAATTTTCGCAGATGATGTATTTCTGTTGCCGCTATAACAACAAATACTAAAAAACAAAATAAATTTAATATTAAGTGGTGCTCCCATACAACTAACGTGACTTTTTTTTGCGGTTTTTTTATAGATAATGGTACGGAACCCTTCGTGCGCGAGTCCGACTTGCACTTGGCCGGTTATTAAGGATATTGTAACATCTAGAAATATGGAAGATATAACCGTCCGTGGGAAGTGTGGCCTAGGAAAATCTAAACTATTCCAATACATAAAGAGATGTTAATGTAAGATTTGATTTACCTTGTGGTCTGAATCTAGATAAATCACAGAATTTTTTGTTTGTTGTTGAAATTGAGCTCGGATATCATTGGTTAAAAATGTGATCTAGCATAAATCGATACCTACTGTGGCGCCGTTGTCATTTTTTACAACTTTACAAAAAGTTGTTTACGTCTATCTATAGACTTTTTTATTTTTTCGTAACTTTTTGCGCTGCTCTGGTAAAAAGTTCTATCTTACGCTTTCGCATTCTCAGATTGTATAACATGTTTCTTTATTTTATTGATTTCCTTAAATAATACTATTTTTAAATAGGTTGGAAACGTTTCACCGGTTTGTGGTGTGTGTTTTTATAGTCAATGTAGGTAGATTACCCAAGTCGTTATCGTATAATGCAATACAATACAATACAATAAATCTTTATTTCAGGACATAAGAAATCCCATATCCATATATACCTTAAAACCAGACATAAATATCTCTTCTAAGGTCATTATTCTTAAATGGCTAAAAACCCTGACTTATCGAGAAACAGAGGATTTACTGAAAATTTTCGTATAACCCGGCCCCATCCCTCCATCCCATCCCGCATCCTCTCCTTCATCATTTGTATCCATCCACTATAATTAATTTTATACCCTACATTTTCATTATTTTAGTTAATTATGTTACAAGTATGCTTTAGTTGTTCATTATTTCTCCAATATTTCATGCCTGACAGACTTTTTTTAAATTATTTAAAAATCACCTCTTGCCTTACGCCAATCATACCTTGAAAACAATTGCGATAAAATGTCAAAGATCCAGGTCCTCACGATACAGGTCTGACCTAGTGTGAGGGCCGCTGGTAATATAATTGTGTAACACATGATTCATGATTAGTAAGTAGGTATCAAATGATTAATTATTTTAAGTGAATCTGTAACCTTTTTGATAAATAAAATAAATAAATAAATAAAGTAAAGTATAAAGTAAAATATAAAATATAACAATATTCTAGCCTAGGATTTTATTCTTCGTAAAATAATAATAATATGCGTAAAAATATCGATAAATATATCGTGACCTGACAATGTCACGAAAACGTGTATAGAAAAACGTGAAGTTTTTGTTCACACCCAACGTTGATTCTTTTTCTAGTGTAATTAAAAAAATGGTCAAGTGCGGGTCGGGCTCGCACGCGAAGGCTTCCGCACCATCGTCGTCTGTGCCTTAAACGGCTATACCTTCAATCTCGTCGTCAGTCGTGTCTTGCTATTAAAAAATGTCAGGCGCTATTGTATTGAAATTGACTTAATACCTACTATTTAAATCTAAACACCCTTTTTCTTTCAGTATTTGTTGTTGTTGCGGCATTAGAAATACACATTCTGTAAAACATTTCAACTCTCTAGCTATTACGGTTTGTGCTGAAGTGCCCTCTGAGTCCTCTGACAGACAGACCGACAGCGGAGCCTTAGTAATAGGGTCCCGTTTGGCACCCTTCGGGTACGGAACCCTAAATAAGAATTCATACAACAAGCCAGCCAATAGATCGCGAGAACACGTTTTTAATTTAATGTAAACTTTTTGAATAGGTACTGGGCATTCCATTCTAAATTTAAACTTCTTCGCTTGTTTTTAACGCCACACCACGTGATTGGGGGCTTGGCATGTTTCAACAGAAAGTAAATTGGGCGAAGATTTCAGTTAGATTTTTATGATCCGAACTTCTCACAACTGGGGCACCACCTCTTCCAACTCTTATGTTCGTTATCAATAACCTATTTCTAACCTATTACTAGAGTTAAATTTGACAGTTGCGCTATGGAACTTATGTCAAATTCGACCCTATCTATCTGCAGATTGAGGAGAGATAGGTTATTGAAAATGGAAGTTAGGGGTAATCCCCACTGGACCGACAAGACAGAATCACATTTTAGGCGCACATCTGTCAAACTGTCAAATTAACTATATGGTTTTGTTTCTGGACACTTGCCATTTTCCCGAAGAGTGTTATTTTGTGTGTTTTGTGTAGTGTTTTTTTCTCAATATTTAAATCTGAAGTCTCACTTACTGTGCGTTTATTTGAATCACTCGTGGAGACCAAATAGACGTGGGTGTGATCCAAAGCCACGTTTTAACAATTGCTTATTTTAATAAGGTCATCATACAACTTTACCAATATAAATCTACATAACATCCAGATAAAGAAATCATTTCGTACCAAAAATTAATTAGTCTAGAACCTAGATCTAGACGGACTTATCACGAATTATATTCATAGAATCATTACAACTTTCGTTCAGTTCCTCTTTGTTTAGTCTTTATCAAAAGCAAAAGTCACGTACGAGTATGTATGCATTTCAGTGGTCAGCAATTAATTTATGCTAAATATGCAGTTTCATGAAACATTGTTGCGGGTGGGGTCGTTGTGATGTGTTACGTGTTAAGTACTTGAATATGTAGCAGTATTACCACTACATCTGTTTTTATGAGGTCATGACTTTCAATACAACATACATACACGAAAACGCTACTCATGAAAAAACCGCTATTCCTGTGTACCTAATGTTATTGCAACTCATAACTGCGTATGGACAGTGAAGTATCTGATTCACTAAAGACTTTACATGTTAGGTTATCATGTGCTCTGATATTTTAAAAGAGGTACGGGGGAGTTTCTTGCCCTTCTTTGCTCCATCCAGCCCACAACTTCCGAACGGGCGGTAGTATACAAAAATATTAATATTATAATGACGTTGACTAAGTAATATGTATGATTTTATGGTCAATATTTTTTTTGAATTGAATTGAATTGTGCTAGTGACTTCACGATGTTTCCCTTCAGTAAGACGGCGTCCTAGGCAAAAACAGCCTTTAGCAAAACACAAATCGCTCGGAATTATGAGTATTATTGCTGTACGTTTTTTCACTAACTTGTTTATCACGAGTGTCAGCGTGACTTCGCTTTCCCATAAACTTAATTTTATTAATTTTGCTCAATAGAAAAGTCTCCTGAAGTTGCCAGAAAATCTGTCTGTCACAAAGTTTTATTTTACAATTTCGCACCGCATCTGAATTTGTGTTCTTGTTATTTATTTAATCAATAAAAATGGCACAGTATGTTCCTCAGTTAGTCTTGCTTAGCTTGGCTTTATTTATTTTTTTATTTTTTTTTATTTAATTTTCTCTAAAAATAAGTTAAGGATGAAATTCTAAGTTCTGATTGCCTAGGGCCCGCCTTTTATCTCCGTACTTGCAGAGATGAACTAGCCTCTTGTCACTCAAAATAGATTGGCTAAACTTAAGCAAAGCTGTCACTTTGACACCCCGATTATTAAAAAGCATGGCGCTATATCACTGGCCATTTCACTGGCGACGCATGCGTACATCATCAATCTCTTTTGTTTAGTAAATATGTGTGTTCTTCTATAATTTAATGTCTATTTCCTGCCTCTACATTATCTTGTTGAAGATGTACTATGTTTTGTTCAGTGAATAAACGTATGTCTATGTCTATATCTAATGCTGACTGGACATGACAACCAAGTCCTACGCGCTCATGATATGGCAACACTAACACCTACACCTTTTTGCGTTAACTCGTGACCAAATGACGTCACGGGACTACGTGCGCTCCATTACGTAGACACTTTCCCATTCAGCGTGCGTAGTACGTACACACATATGTATGTATATCCGGCCGGCTATTGTTGGAATGTATCACTTTTCCCGAGATGATTGCTATGTCGCAGTTAGTTGGTTAAATCAGACACGCTTAACTGTACTAGACCGTTAATTAAAAATCGTCATTTAACCAAGTCACTAAAGCTCCGTCAGACAAGTGAGTGAACGAAATGTTTAACGAGTTGTCTAAACGTTCATAGGCAAAAGACGCATTTCAACTTTGGTAGGGTACTATGCAACAAATGCGGTTTTGTGAAACCACATGGGGTCGCCTCGCTCCGCTCCGCTTCGCTCGGCTCCGGGTGGTTCATATAGTTGTGGCCTAACACAACCTATCTTTAGTATTGGCACAGAAAGTGACCTAAAGCAACCAATTCAGTTTTGTGAAACTACCAATCGTGAAATAATCATGGCGGAGTCGACAACATGTTTACAATTGCACCAAAGACCAAATTTGATTCAAAAAACCACTGAACACAACAAACTAACGTTGCACAAGTTTGCCAAAAAGATAGACTTCGAAACTAATCAGCTGTTGTCGTGACGCCATCTTGTTTTAACCAACACGCTGGCTTTCGGTAAGACAGATTGTTAAACGTTTTCGACGATGCTTTATTCAAATCAAAATGAGTGACTTCATTAAATGTCGGTCTTTAATTAACGATCTAGGGTGTTAACTAACCTTTAACTAGGGACGTGACAAATTTATAACACTATAAGGGACATGACGTCTCACAGGCTACTACTTTCAAAGTTAAATTTTGTCATAAAATTGCATTTGGATAATTTAAATTTGTGTTGATATTTAACTATTGGAATGTAATAAAACAAATTTAAATGAATTAAATCAGTATTCTTTTTATTTATTTTTCAATTATGATAATTAACTATTTGTGGTACTTTTCAGCCTTAGTTGACATGAGATCCTTGTTTTAGCATTTTAATAGACCTTATATAAATGATATGACAAATTTAACATTTTTTACTTAAAATCTAATCATCATAAAACACAAAAAACATAAAAGCTACTTCTGAATTAAAAAAATAAAAATTCTGACACCTACTCAATATTTCAAAAATCATTGGCAATTTTTGCACAAGGGGCGAGAACATTGCAGACATATGGGATTGCAACACCCGACACATGTGTACACTGTCATTCTGTGCAGTTTGGGCGGACAAATTCTGCATGCCCTTCGCTTGCCCTGACTAGTTTTTGACCTGACCTGACCTGACATGTCCCTTGTTGTCATACAAAATATTTGTATGACAACTAGGGACATGTAGCCTCACAGGCTACGGCCGATTTTCGTATTAGTATTACTTACCTGTTAAACAATGGGCGACACATCTGCTTTCTTCCGCAGTCGTTTGAGCACTAAAACAAAAGCTACTGAGACGCGGGGTAGCGGCAAGCGGGGGGAAGTGGTAAATTCTGAGAATTTTCAAAACACGCAACGCCTGTGAGACTACACGTCACTAGTTAAAGGTTAAGTGTCTGATTTAAACAACCAACTGCGACAGCGGCGCGGCGGTCAGTGGCTTTGAGTAGGCGGAGATGTGAGGGTGCACCTTACAGAAGCGAAGCAATTGTATCCAGCTGAAACGGCTCGCGTACAAACTGAATCGCAGCAGGACTATCAAAATGTATTGCCCACTTGACAGGCGAAGTATCGTCCGAAATGTGGGAAACAATACTGGTGGGTACAGAAATAATAGCCAGGTCTCTACCACATCTGTATTCTGTTGAAATTAGCTGTCAAGTGCGAGTTGGACTCGCCTTGAGAGGGTTTCGTACAACAATAATAGGACTAACGCCAACAAAATACCCTAACAGTATCCTCAAATACAGTTTTTCATACAAACTTTGCACCCCAGGTTTAATGGGTTAGGGGGTCAAAGTTGTAGATTTCGGAGTTTTTATAGGATATGGGTGCAAACATGTGCTTGCATACCAAATTTCAGATTTTTAGGACTTCGGGAAGTACCCTAGAGATTTTGATGACATGCGAACATTATTGAACACAACTTTTTTTAAATAAGTCTTAAAAATATTATATATACATTTCCTCACACCATGCGCTTTCATTTGATATGTCACACGCAGAGACTATATACCCAATTGACTGCGCCTGCGGGGGAATGCGGCTCGCCACGCAACCTATGTACGATGACTGGCCGCCAGACAGTTTCGCAGCGGCTGACCAATCACAGCTCCCTTACCTCGTCCCCCGCCGCCCGTAAATTGGTGAGCTGTGTTTCAAAGGTATCTATGCGCTCTCCACTGAATAAGTGCTCCCTGCTGGTCACACGGCAATTTTTTTATTATTTTTTTATCATTTGGCCCCCCAAAAGTGTCCATTACATTCTCGTCTTTGGGTCTCAGCTATTGATATGTGTATCTACCAATTTTCAACTGCATCGGTCCAATATGTTCTGAGTAAATTGCCTGTGACGGACGGACAGACGCACGAGTGATCCTATAAAAGGGTTTCTCTTTCTGATATACGAAACCCTAAAAAGGAAAAAAAAACAGGGTATGATTCTCGCGCTCGATATCACATGTTGAATGCGTGAGATTATACCCCAGTAATTGTTAGGTACAGGTTAGATTTTGTTATTCTCATAGACTATGACGATGCAGATTTATACCGTGCTGTTTTTAAGAGTAGCTAGTAATTCGCTGTGTATTTATCCAACCTAAATTCATTCTAGCTCAGAATCTTCCAATAAAGTGTCTCGTGCAAGATAAAAGTGGCTGTTTGTGATAAAACGCTGGCTCACTGCGTCATAGAAAACAGAACCCAATTTTCCAGGGAATTAAGTTCAATTGGTAACGAGCCGTGGAAACTCGCCTGCCGCTATAGAGATAAGTGAGTCAATACCAAATAGGCAATTTCTCAGATTAGTAGACAACCGTGTTAGAAAATTGGAATGTAATATAAGAGATAATGGATACAAGTCCAGTTCTATACTCTTCACTGGTTACAGTTACAATATGCTTGCGTCCAAGGCAGGGAGCACTTATCTAGTGGAGAGCGTATAGATACATTTTCCTTTGAAACACAACTCACCAATTTACGGGCGGCGGCGGGGGACGAGGTAAGAGAGCTGTGATTGGTCAGCCGCTGCGAAACTGTCTGGCGGCCCGTCATCGTACATAGGTTGCGTATGCGAACGTTTGTTAGTGCTTAGGTTGATTCTGGGCACGCCATTTAATCAATGACGTTAAACATATTATCTGACGTCGAAAACTAAAAAAATGTGTAAATACTAACTACATAAATGTGTAAAATATTTGTATGCCTCATGGCTAAACATAGAGAGACATAATATTAATAATACCACCTAAATTTATACCAACTACCTATGTTCCACAAATAAATGATTTGATTTGATTTGATTTGTTGAAATACAACAAACATTTGGCGAGCCGCATTCCCCCGCAGGCGCAGTTAATTGGATATATAGTCTCTGGTCCAAGGTAAGCCAATAAATCTAGGAACAAGTCTTAAGTTGAAGCATTATGTACAAAATGGCTCGACATTCTCAGAATTGTATATTTCCAGCAGATATATTTTATAAAGTCAACATTGTGCTAAAAAAAACAGCATTGCGTATCAGGGTCTATCTCAAGCAGTCTCGATAAGAATATTAATCTGTCACTTTACATACAAAATGTATGTTTTATCTGTTCAATGGCTTATCTTGAGACAGACCCTCAGTCGGTAATATTTATCACTGAGCATATTTTTTGGCCACAAGTTTTAGAATCACTTTGGCGTGGTGAAGTATGGCTCAATCTTACTTGTTTCCGAGTGAAGTCCTGTGCCCCTCGGTGGCGACATTAATGGGCTTTTACATTAACTTTAAAATCACTGAGTATTTATGGTCTATCTACTCTCTACTACTACAGCCGTAGATAGAATAATTACATTCTCAAAAAGTTACATTTTGAATTTCATATCGATTTTCTTTTGTGCGTGATATTCGTCAGACAAGACTGTAAAATGCATAAAGCCAAAGCCCAAGTCTAATCTTTTCCTGGAATTGCTATAAAGGAAAATATAAAGCACTAGCTTTTACCCGCGGCTTCGCCCGCGTAGTAGTCTGATTTACGCCATGCTTTGGATTGTGCACATTTGTAGTAATATACCTAATGTGTTTAAAAAAGAGAACAAAAATAATTCTGTAAGAGTTTCTGGTATTCCAACGTAGAGAACCGTTGTAAGTATATTTGTACACATGTCCGGAAATTAAATCATTTAGAATGTTGAGTATCGCAAACAGTCGTGAAATGCACCGAGAGACAGAAATCTACTGCAATACGTCTCTGTAAACAACGTTCCGAGATTTGTTGTTCTCTGCGTAAATATAGAGATTTCTAGCTCTCGATACACGTGAACAGCCAACGTAGAGCTGCCCGTGCGAAAAGCATGGGGTGCCCAGATGAATGCCTGCCACTTTTAATGTTTGCCCTTGGCTCTTGTTAATAGTTATTGAAAAGGCCACTTTCAATGGGAACTGCAGGCGTTTGAATTGAAAGGGCAAGTTCGTTGGGATAATAGGTATTCGCGGTATCAATACCGTTTCTCCCCTGGCCTCGCCGGTGATGATGGTGGCTTGCACGATGTGCCTTTTCAGCTCCGTGATGCGTAATCTGGTGCCATTGCACAACCTTGGAGCATCCAGGTTACGCATCAGTATGACAGGCACACCCACCTTCAGTTCCAACTTGTGTGACGGCACTCCCGAAAGCTCTAAAGAGTTAAGAAACTCTACTGGGTATGTTGTTGGTCATCACAGTATCGATTGATGTGTAAGTAGTTACCACACCCGGCACGCGGTCTGGGTTGATCACAACCTTGCAGCTCTCATCAGGCATGTTCTCGAGAGCTGATTTAAAGTCATGCACCAATCTATTGTGATCGTGCAGGACGTTTTGTATTTTCTGGACAGTAGCTCGTTCCACTCCATGAATAATTTGACACTGTCTATCGGTTTCTGCCTCGTCGTCTCCCATGCAGTAAATTTGCAAAAAATTGTGCTTGACCGTTGGGTGGAGGTAAAAGTGACCCTATTTTATGGTGCACTTGCCCCTGCACCGTAAAGGTTGGTGAAAACCCAGGCATCGCGAGAATTCTGTCTGCCCCAAAGGAAGTCATGTGAAAACATGAATTATATTTTTTTATTCTGTTTAGGAAGCGCCGTGACTCACCAGTCTCGCCCAAAAATAATTCCCTTAAAGGGTCGACCGGCTCCGCTAATGTGGGGATGGCTACCTTGCCCCCAGAGCAACACATTCCCGCCGTTTCCTCTTTCCATTTCAGTGCCCCACAGAATCTGCAAGCCTTGTTCATACGGTCAATTTTGATGAGTCTATGGTTACTATAATCTAAAGTAGGATCGTAGTCGAAAGCACATTTTTTGATAACTCCCCACATATTCCTTGAAAATATTTGCCGACGTTCAGCTTGTCGTTGGGCAACAGCGTTTCGGCGCAGATCTGCCTCTTCGACTGTTTCAGAGGCTCGTTGAGAAGCCATGCGCTCTGCGTTCTCTTGACGTCGTAAAGTCGCTTCCTCTGGTGTTTCAGAGGCTCGTTGAGAAGCCATGCGCTCTGCGTTCTCTTGTCGTCGTGAAGCCGCCTCCTCTGGTGTTTCAGAGGCTCGTTCAGAAGCCATACGTTCTGCCATATCCCTTCGTCGAGCATCCGACTGCTCTTGTGTCTCCGCAGCAATCTGAGATGCAATGCGGTTAGCGTTCCGGTGACGTCGAGCATCAGCCTGCGCTGAGGTTTCAGATGCTCGAGAATTTGCCTGACGCGCCGCTTGCTCAATTCTCCGCTGTTCAGCATGAACAGAAGATTCTTGCTGTCTAGCTATCTTCTAAGTTCGCGCTCCTTGTGAGCTCGACGAAAGATTTGTTTAGCGTTTGCGAGGCATTCTCAATTTAAAAAGTTACAATGCCAATTACAATTCTATGCGAAAGAACCACAGTTAACCTTTAACCTATCCGAAATTATAAATAGAATACCTTGTTGTAATTATCAAGACAAAAGAGACCAACTATCGAGATGAGAGAGAGAGAGAGAGAAACTTTAGCAATAAATCAACAGAACCTCAGTCAGTGCTTGTCAGTGCCGGCATATATGAAGTAAGCTTGAAACCAAACCATACCGCGATGTAAAATACATGCAGCGCCATCTAGTGAGTGATTTATGAAAACTTTTTATGGATGCATTTTGAACATCCGACGGAATCAGTGATTATTTTTCGGGATAAAATGTAGCCTATTTTTTAAGTCAGGGTATGATCTATACACATCTCAAAATTCAATTAAATCCGTCCAGCCGTTTCAGCGCTAAAGACTGACAAACATATAAACACACACACAAACTTTCACGATTATAATATTAGTGTGATTTAAATTACACTTTTTACACTGTATCCTTTTTTAGGAGTCTCGTGATATTGAACAAGTCAACCATGAAATGATTGTGTAATCAGAAAAGTTGCTGTTTTATATCGTGCGCCTTGAGGGGGCTGTGACCGCGTGAATTTCCCATACATACAAAATGATTTAAATTTGAGAACTAGTTCAAAGCATTTAGACTGTTAATCGGATTTATACACTGTCTACGCAGGTTCCTGGTCGTATACCAAGGTTCTTTTTCAAATTACTTAAAAATATTTTTAAATTGGTTGAAGAGGAACCCTGGTATACAGAACAGGAACCTGCGTAAACAGTGTATACATCCGATTAACAGTCTAAATGCTTTGAACTAGTTCTCAAATTCAAATCATTTTTGTATTACGTTTGTATGGGAAATTCACGCGGTCGCAGCCCCCTTAATACATGCTTTGCTTTTTTTATTGCGATTAAATTGTATATTTAGTTTAAGACCTATAGACAGACACGATATTGAAATTAGCATCCATTCAATTTTTTACAATACCACATTGTAAGTTTTGTTACAAATCTAGGTAAAAAAACAGAGATAAGCTCGCCTTTATCATGTGTTGTCTACTTTCCATTGTAATTGTATTATTTTGTGCAATAAAGTATATTAAATTAAAATAAAAACTAAACCACATTAGTTTTGTACTTTGGTTTGGGTGGTTTACAGGGTGTAACAGAAGGGTGTAATCATATTTTATGGGGTTGTTAGGGAGACCATTCTGAGCAACTTTTTCTATGAAACCGATTTGATCAGAGCAACTTTATTTTTCATTACTCCATACGTTTTAGTCTGGGCGGTCAGCTGATTTGTATAGAGAAGTAAAAATTAAAGTTGCTCTGATCAAATCAGTTTCATAGTAAAAGTTGCTCAGAGTTATGTCCCTAACAACTCCCTAAAATATGACTACACTTTTCTGTTTCACTCTGTATTTCGTTATTTCTTACTTTTGAATTCATTTAAAGTAGACTTTTTTTAACATTTCAAAATGGCGTTCACTTAGACATGCCAACTCAACATAACATGCTCTTCCCCTCCCCAGGTGGTAGCCCGCCGCCACGACCTCCGCCTCATCGTGACGTCAGCAACCATGGACTCTTCCAAGTTCTCGTCGTTCTTCGGGAACGTGCCCACCTTCACCATCCCCGGGCGCACGTTCCCGGTCGAGACGTTCTACGGGAAGAATGTCTGCGAGGACTACGTGGACGGCGCCGTCAAGCAGGTAACATTCCCATACAAAATGTATGACAGAAAATTGGTTTCTAAAACAATGCAGTTTCGATACAGGATGTAGGATTGGGCTATAGAATATCGGATTGAGCTACAGAATGTCGAATTGAGCTATAGGATGTCGAATTAGGGTATATGATGTAGGATAAGGCTATAAAAAGTACGATAAGGGTAACTCAAGCGTCCAGCAAGTCCTCATTGTGACGTCATCGACCATGGACTCTTCCAAGTTCTCGTCGTTCTTCGGGAACCACCTTCACCATCCCCGGGCGCACGTATACCCGGTCGAGACGTTCTACGGGAAGGACGTCTGCGAGGACTACGTGGACGGCGCCGTCAAGCAGGTACTGCCACTGCCAGGTCATCTGGGCGATCCAGCCAGGCTTTCGCGAGACGGGGGAAAACATCTGGGGCCTTACCGCGCAGCCGCTGTCGGCATCGGCTTCGTTCTTGACTGGCCGTCTTTTCATAATGATAAAGTTCATTCTTGCGCGTTTAAACACGATTCCGATGCCGACAGCGGTTGCGCGGTAGGGGGCAGATCTGAATGACGCCATTTTGGCACAGCCGGTAGGATTAGGCTATAGCGTGTAGGATTCGGCCATAGCATGTAGGTTTTTGCTATACTATAGTATGTAGGATTAGGCTGTGGGAAGTAGGATTAGGCTATAGGATGTAGTATTAGGCTCAAAATAGTAGGATCAATCCTAAGCTTCCAGCAAGTCCTCATCGACTCATCGTGACTTCGGCGACTTCAGAAACTCCGCGGATGGGAAATCTAGTGACGATTATGTAATAATTGAAACAAAAAGTAAACTTTAGAAAAACCCGACTTCCACAAACCCTATTTAATTAGATTGAGTTTAATACAAACTGTAACCCCCCCCCCCCCCTTGGGGACTTAATTTTGTCAAATCCCATCTCAGTGCTACCCCACGATACTAAGGAACCTCTGTACAAAGTTTCATGGCTCTAGGTCCACCGGTTTAGGCTATGCGTTGCCCGTCAGCCACGCATAGTAGACTGTATTTGTACCTAGTATTGAGCAGTTCTGGTGGCCATATGTGGTCTTCATCATCAGTTCCGCACCAAAATATTATGCTTACCATGTGCATTTGCACGAGTTATTAGGAAAACACAAAAATCACTATAGGCCTGCCTTTAATATTTGAAGAGTTCTCTCGATTGTTCTAGGATCCCATCATCAGATCCTGACCTGGTGTCAATGGGACCAATCCCTACCTACCTACCCTTTCAAACAAAAAAAAATAATTTCCAAATCGGTCCATCCGGTCTAGGCGCTATCGGGGCACATACATAAAAAATAAAAAACATCCGGACGAATTGTAAACCTCCTCCTTTGGGAAGTCGGTTAAAAATGTAATGCGATATCTTTGTAAGAAAGCATTACATTTTGATAGTAGATATTATGTAAGATAAGGCCATATTGTCCTCGTAAATTACCTGTAAAAACTTACCTTTTAACGACCCAGAAATAAGAGACGTGTAAAATTGAGTATAAGCTTAGCTAATATTTTAATTAACTGGAACCCACTTTCATGTGATCAGAATCATAATTATAAATTACAGTTCGTATAACACAGTCGCAAATCATCCGAGGCAGACTAATTAGTCGATTCATTAAACCGATTTATCTGTCGATTATACAACGAGATGTCAAATCGTGAAGTAAAAAGAAAGTTCACTTGCACTGGTTCGTGACTTCATAAGAGTATGAGGATGATGTAATTTTGTGAAATAAGAGTTGATGTTTTATAAAACAAAGCTACACAGCCAACAACTTAGTCTTACAAGTGGAAAAAAATGGAACTACGGCCTTCGCACCCGCCATCAAAGAGAGATATACGGATATCGAACGCACGAGAATCACACCCCTGACTCATTCGTGACATTCATGTCATGACGTCTTACGGCGCTTTCAGTGTAATTGCCTGTCAGCGAGGTCTTAAAGTTACAGCTCCACCACGTTATCTTGAGAACGGCCAAGGCGGAACTGCTGATGCCACTATGAAAACGTCACTTCGCTGTCAGTTTGTTTGCATTGTGTATGCTGTTCAATTGGAGACTTGGGGTAGATGGTGGCGCCATTGCTCATTCTCTAGCCCGTGGTGGACTGTAACTCGCGCGGTTAGTACGTCCGCCATTATGAAGACTAATAGGACACTAGCGACGCTTTCAACTGAACATCTAAGTTGGTGGCTTTCCTGTATTACAGGCTGTAACAACTTGTTATTAACAAGTAACAAGTTGTTAAACTCTTCTTAAACTCATTGCAGCCAATCATGCCTCAATTTTGAAATAATGTTGGTTTGATTGCCTGTAATAACATTTGACCACTCTTTCTGAAACTAGGGGAGTGTCTTTCGCTAGCGAAATGGCTACTTTGCTATTTTTTATGCCGTTACGTATAGAACAATCATTGGCACAAAAATATTCACTTAACGTTTCATTGTCTATTTCATTGGATATTATCCAATGTCATTAATAGTATTGTAATTATCAAATAGTAGACCCATTACCGCTTAAATCTCAACAACACCAGTCTCCAAATCAATAGGCATTCACTAAAAAATTCAAGAAAGTAAACGTGTAAACACTAATGGGATGCAATGCACTCACGATGCAATCTGTCTCGCGATTTGTTGCTGCAACTTGTATTTCTCTCTCTGACTATCTTCCTGTTCTGTCCTCTAGCGGTTGCAAGGCGACCTGCCTTCTATGAGTTGCCGCGACAGATTGCAAGCCAGGTTGCATCGTGAGTAGAGCCCATAAAGCGCAATAACAAAAAGTTTGTTGTTATCAAACAATGTCGGACACTCGCACTCGTACCGGTCGAACCAGCATTCTGCTACGAGCGAGTCAAGTCAATGAACTTTGCCCAAAGTGAGTGGTTGACCTCTTTACATGGTAGCCGGCGAGTTTACTTTACACTGCGCGAATGGAGTTGCGAAAGGCAGCGAAGTTTTGTTGGTCATCATGACTATATTTTTTTGATTTAAAACATTACCCAGCGTGGTGTAGTATGGCTCATTGTCACTCTTATCCGAGTAAAGGCCCCTGCCCTTCGGTGGGGACATTAATGGGCTTCATATTATTTTTATGACTTTTAAAACGGCCCGGACTATTAACTCTACGACTCACAGAAGCACTATATAGTGGATGACTTTGACAGTGACTACCAAGACGTCAATTATTGTGTATTGCAAGGGGATGAGAACTTAATTTCCCCTAATTTTAATGTCATTTTTGTTTCCTTTTCGGCCAGGAGAATGTCAATCTCTTCACTGAAAGGGTTCAACGACACACTTTGAAATGAGTCATATTCCTGGAAAGCAGATATATTTCGAACCACTGAAGCGTAATACATGGCTAAAACTAGGAACTATCGCAGGGAACTCTACTGCCATTTACAGAAAACCGCATTAAAATCTGTCAACCCGTTTCAGCGCTAACAGCAGTGTCAAGAATATACACACGCACAGACAGAACATCCGTTTTTTTTTTACCGGGGATTAAAATTCAGAAGAATAAAGGAATAAGAGTTCAAGTTCAAGTTCAATTTTTTTATTGACCATAATATCATACAGATTACTTAGTCAACGATATTAAGATAAAACGTCGCCGAAATATGATTCATGAATAAGTGCTCGTGAACGTGAATTCGAAAACTATTAAAGGCTATCGTCAAATACAAGGTGTGTGTCTGTTTGCCCGCCAGTACGCTGGCTATCGATTTCATACCGCGCCACAGCACTGTATCAATTAGTACTTTTACTGCACCATTCTGTCACGCAATGTATACAGTGCTACAGGGTGCCTGTTGAATACGTGATGGTGACATTTGACTGCATATTTACAATCGCTTTGTGACACGTGGAACCCGTAAAATCGCTACTCGGTAGTATTCATATTCATTTATTGCACGCCATAATAACATTAAAGGTCTTAAAAGTAGTGTAGATAATAGTATGTAGTAGTATGTAAAACCCCCCCACCAACCTGCACTGAGCCAGCGTGATGGAATAAGGATCAATCTTAATCGTATCCGGGTAAAGGCCTGTGCCCCTCGGTGGGGACATTAATGGGTACCTGTGCAATCAGCGTGCATTGTGTCTTTTTGAACCTTATTAATCAGATGTAGATGTAGACTTGAAATTTTCAAATAAACATCCTGTATATTAATTAACATGTATGGCACATTTGCGTCCGATCATTTCAATTAGCTAATGGACTATACGCAGACACTATCAATTTGCAATACTAGACGTCTGTAATAAACTAATTACCAATTAGTCGATGATTCAACCGTCTTATTAATAAAAACACTGCTCTGTTGGTAATACTTCCTTACTCTGTGACTAGTTACTCTCAATTTTAACTCAGAGTAAGATACTTTTACTCCAAGAGTAGAGTCAGTTAAGTGCTACTCATTCCTTACATCTTTCACCATGTTTATTAATATTTAAATTTGTTAATACTGGCTTACGGATTATAGTTACTACTGTTTTTTTTTACGAGCCTGTAATGTCCCACTGCTGGGTAAAGGCCTCTCTCCCCCTCTTCCACTCCATTCGATCCCACTACTGTTTTAGTCTGTGTTTATTAATAAGACGGCTAGGGTATTGTATTTTGACTGATTATTATCTGGGTTATATAAACCACGTAATATTAACTACAGTCTATTCGTGATAGGAATGCAGTGAGTTTTAAAGTTAAATCTGTTAACACACACTCACAGCACAGGACACAACCGTCGCGTTCGAACTTGGCTTGATAATTGGAAACGATTTGATTGGTTACGGGGCGTGGCTAGGCCGCCGGACGGACAGTGATGACTCTTCTGCATTCTTATCACGAATAGACTATAAGGAAGCTTAATTACGTGAGATTATCTAAGGACTAACTAAACGATAGATAGTAGGAAAAGCTTATGGTGCTAGATGAACAAGGAACTATTTTAATAGATCATCACGGGCGTGGAAATCTGAAAACTACCATTAAAGATCATTATACCAACGATTATGTGGTTTCTTAGGGTCATTTTAGTGTCTTTGGTTGATCGATCTTAAAGTTACTACTTTGTTACTTACTATCCTTGAAATAGTATAACTAAATACCAACTCTGACGTATGAAGCAATAGTGTTTAAATTGGAACATGTCTATTTCAAGTATAACTATACAACAAAGTAGTAACTATATCATCGATCAACCAATGACACTTAAATTGCCCTAAGATTATATTTAACTTTATCAGATATAAAGTTTGATAAATTACTTTCTGACGTGTGCCTGAATAAGCTAAAAATGTTTCATATAACAGCTATTTACTTACTTTTAAAACAGTTTAGGTGATTATTTATAGTTATAGTCATACCGAGAAATCGATTCCTACTAAAAGGTTACTCAAGGTTGTGCAAGGTTGTGCTCGAACGACCTCTATTTTTGCGAATTCAGTCGTCTATTTTATCTTATGTCAAAGTGAATCATTCACGCTACATTTCGCGAAGTGTAGTTTTATCATGAACTTTCATGCACAGTCGATTGAACTCAAATAACCCTCATACAAATGCATATGGGGTTGTCAAAGTTAGTCCGAGAATTGTGGTAACCCGCGTTCTATCTTCATTATTTGGCATGATTGGCTGATTGGTACTTTGGCATTCTAACTAAAGAGACAATTTTAAACAAGAATGTAATGGCGGTACCACACTTCGTTATGCGTTATTCGTTATGCGCGTTATTTGGTCGCATACGACGAAGTGTGGACGGCTTATTCGTCTATATTTGCGCATAGGTGTGGAAGGGCATATTTAGTGTTCGCTCACATAACGAATATTTGGGCGAATACAGCGTAGCAGCATAACGAATAACGCATAACGAAGTGTAGTGCCGCCATAAAAGCTATAGGCTTATTTTTACCGTCTGTCATATTTTTCAACAAGATGACGAATACACAATCATATCTTGATTGGACCTACCTGATAAGGTCTTTGATCTCCAATCTTTCTAACTGCGTTTTAAATTTCTTAAAATTGTGCTCAATTCGTCAGTATTCTTTATGACAAACTAATGTCAGTCATTTGAGGAATTGTAATTTCAAAAAAAATTAACATTCTGGGTAAATGCACTATGAAATTATGACTAAGTTTATGTACTAATTAACCAGAAGAAAGAGACTACTTAACTTTAGCTAGCTCCGTAACCAATCAAATCATTTACAAGACAATAATAATATACTTACTTGTATCAAGGTCGTTGTCCTCAAAGATAAAAGTCTCTAATCTACGTGTAATTATCAATTGAGTCATTTGTTGTCATAGTTGCGCGCACGATGCAACAATGCAACGCTATCATAGATCTTTAATCATTCTGTTTAACTAACCGCGAAAAATTCTTAAGATTTGATAAACTCATTTTATGCTTCGTTACAAACGACGGGGAAACGGTTGAAGACATTTAAGTGGTTTAACTTAAAAATTGCTGTTTAGATACAGTCACAGATAACCATGCTATAAATACCAACTTTAGGTTAAACAATGACACCTAAATTCTTAGAAAATTGCTGATGTGATAGAAAATTGCGAAGTCACTGATGATGATGTGATCCGACCGATTTCTGTCACGGCAACCGCTTCAACTTGTCTGTAGACGTCGCCTATGGACTGGCATGTGGCTTGTACTTGTGAAGATCCTTCAGAAGAGACTTAAGGTATTGAACCTACTTCACAAAAGGTGGTTTACAATTCGTCGAGTTTTTTATGTTTGTGCTCCGATTGCGCCTAGACCGATGGACCTATTTGGAAAATTATTTTTTTGATTGAAAGGGTTACCTTCCCATTGGTCCCTTGACACATGTCAGGGTCTGATGATGCGATCCTTGGAGAAATCGAGGGAACTCTTCAAATATTATAGGCCTATATAGTGGTTTTTGTGTTTTTCATAATAATTCGTGCATTTTCTAATGATAAGCATAATATTGTGATGCGGAACTGATGTAGAAGACCACACATGGCCACCAGAACTGCTCAATACTAGGTACCTACAAATACAATCTATCTACTATGCGTGGCTGACGGGCAACGAATAGCAGAAGCCGATGAACCTAGAACCATGAAACTTTGTACAGGGGTTCCTTATGTAGCGTAGGGTAGTACTGATATGGGATTTGACTAAATTAATTTCCCAAGGAGGCGGAAATAGGGGTTACAGTTTGTATTAAACTCAAAAAGCACTAGTCATGTTTGTGGAAGTCGGTTTTTTTTAAGTTTTACTGCTTGTTTCAATTATCACAACTGTCCTTTCCAAAAGAGAGATAGCCAGACACAGACATGAAGGTGTCTTCCTTGAACATTATGATGTAACAGTGTCAGTTAACAGTATAATGTCATCAGGTTATGTTTCTATTGTTAGAGCCGGTGATTGGTCAAGTCGACCTGTCGCGCTAACTAGGTTTATGGTTGATCAGTTAGGTAATCTTTTAACAAGCATGGCATAACTTATCATGGGAAGTGTTGTGAGTTAGCTATGCATAATTAATTAAGTTACGGAAATATTTATCTGTCTGTAACCTGTGTTGACAAACTATGACGAAATTCCGCGAAGCTCTTCGATCGCAATTGTTTTTTGTATAACGTAGTTCTTTGAAGAAACGTGTTGCATTTCTGCTGCCTTTGTGCACAAGTAAGACAGCATGATTTCGATTCGTTTCTTTAATGAACCACGTACATACATGAAAATTATAAGTTCGCATTATAAGAAATCAACACAGACAAAAGTCCCAGAAGAAGAAATCCTAAAAAAAACACAACTGCATATTCATTTATATTCATTGTTATTTATCATTTATGCGAACATTTGCGATGTGATTGTGTGCGTTCAATGATTTAACAGGATACGTAAACATGTAACTAAACAGGGAGCACTTATCCAGTGGAGAGTGCATAGATACATTTTCCTTTGAAACACAACTCACCAATTTACGGGCGGCGGGGGACGAGGTAAGAGAGCTGTGATTGGTCAGCCGCTGCGAAACTGTCTGGCGGCCCGTCATCGTACATAGGTTGCGTATGCAAGCGAGCCGCATTCCCCCGCAGCAGGCGCAGTCAATTGGATATATAGTATCTGTAACTAAAGAATCTTGTATGGCCCATCGGGAAGGATTCTTTATGATGGGCCATAAACACTGATTAATAAGTCTGGGCGTAAACGTAACTTATAATTTATTCATAGTATGACGGTGTTCGCTCAGTCCTTGATTGACGGTTTCCTAACTAATAGCGTTAGTTTTCTGCAATTACTCCATTATTATAATAACGTCGACTTAGTCAGTTCATACAAGGCAAATTGAATAGTATAGTTTGGATTAACCTTTACTTGTTAAAAGGGTAATAATAATAAAATGATATGCACCATGTCATAAGAAGTTAAAGGGTCTTATTATTTATCACAAACTTTTCAAAGGTATCGGCATCGATCTCAGAAAGTGGTGGTGGCGGCAATAGCTTAAAATTATTATTTTTTCAGATGATTAACTAAGCAAATTGATACTGATTGTTCTTCAATTTTACATTTAGCTGAAAAACATAGCAGTTTCGTGATTGGTTATGGGTTATGATGATATGGGGTTCCGTGAGGTCTCATGTTTTTGAAGACCTCTGTGGCATAGCAGTCGGGGTTCTGCCCCAAAAGCGGGAGCTCCTAGGTTCGAGTCACGGTCGGAGAGGAAGAAAAAAAGGGTCAGGGTCTTGGACGTTTCTGTTTGTGACGTCAATGTGTCTAAGTCCCACGTATTTTAGTGTTAGGCTCAAAGCACATTATTTGTTCATAGACCTATCTACCTTTTGAACAATATACCCAGTATGCAAGGTGTAAATGAATTAACGCAAAATGAGAAACTACTTTGTTAGGGACATCATTATGGGCAACTTTCATTATGAAACCGATTTGATTAGAGCAACTTTATTTTTCACTTCTCCATACAAATCAGCTGACCCACTTAGGCTAAAATGTACTGACTGGGAAGTGAAAAATAAAGTTGCTCTGATCAAATTGCTTTCATAACGAAAGTTGCTACATCCCTAACAAAGCAGTTTCTCATTTTGCGTTAATTCATTTACACGCTGTATAGGTATACCCATGTTAGTAAAAGCCATGCGTATTGATCCGAACTTAGCGCGGGTTCAAAAGGCAACGACACATGTATAGTCGTCTTTATGTGCAGTCGAATCAGAAAAGCAATGAACTTGTAATGAGCATTCAAGATAATTCAAGTGTGTAACAAAAAAATCATTTCAGATTTATGCATTATTACATTACTTTTAAGATGCGCCTAATCGGGCCATATTTTCACTGCAATATGTGGCTGGCAACTATTGGTATCTTTTTCTAACATGTCAGTAAGAGAGGGACGCCAATAGTTGCCGGCTACATATTGCAGCAAAACCTGGCCCGTTTAGGAGCACCATTAGCAGTAGTTAAGTTCTACATATACCTATTCAAGTTAAAGATCTACCCCGACACAATAAATTTAACCTTGTCGAAAATTAGGTTTCCTTGCTAAGTTGATAACTTTCGAACTACTGCATTGATTTTAACACATTGAATGCCAAATATATCAGGTAAACGTGTCTAATAAAATAAGAAAACCGCATACAAATTTCTCCACCACACACAGGCATAGGCAGACAGATATAGCACACACAGACAGACGTTTTAAACTTATAAGAATTCTTTTCGTAGTCGGGGGTGGAAAATCAGCCAGCACTGATAAAGGCGTGTTTGATGTAATGGTTAAAACGAGGACATGTAATTTTAATGTGGAAATCAGATATTAGATCATTTGTTCGTAATGATACGAAGAAAAGATGCGATTTAAGAGTTCATTAATTTCTTGCTCAATACTCCATTTGGTCTCTTGTCAAACTAATCTATTTGTTTTGATTCCAGGCTCTTCAAATACACCTGCTGCCTGAAGAAGGGGACATATTGGTGTTCATGCCTGGTCAGGAAGACATTGAGGTTACGTGCGAGGTCAGTACAAAAAGAAAGTCTTTCTCTTGTTTAAAATAAGCTCGCTTTTGTATATAGTCTTTCTCTTATATACTTTCTGTGTGACAGTTATGTGTAGTAAAATAAAGAAACTACGAAATTACGAAATCATATTTCAATGTTTTTTGCTTTTTTTGTTGTTTTTCTTCTATAGCTTTCTAATTGTTAATAATATATTGTTATTGCATAAACTATAAGTAAATTTATCATCAATGTTATACCGAACACTTAATAGGGAAGTACTGTCTCCCTAGATACAGTATTTCACTAGTTAGGGAGACGGAACCAATTTGTATTGTGTTAAATCCATTTGTGAAATAAATAATTTTCACTTTTTACTTTTTTACGAAGAAAACCGTCATCTATTTCCAGGTCTTGACAGAGCGTCTCAGCGAGATCGACAACGCGCCGCCGCTGTCGGTGCTGCCGATCTACTCGCAGCTTCCAGCTGACCTGCAAGCCAAGATCTTCCAGAGGGCGCCACCTGGCCAGAGGAAGTGCATCGTCGCTACGAACATAGCAGGTTGGTGAGCTGTGAGTGGGGTATCCGGCGTCGTGGGACCTGAAACATTGATGTCAACATCCATTCAAAAGCATATACAAAATTAAATCAAAGGTAGAGCTCGTCTAAGCTGAAATGACGCGCCCCACTCCTTGGTTTTGTATTTAATTGTAATACAAAACCAAGGTGTGGGGCGCGTCATTTCAGCTTAGACGAGCTCTATCTGTAACCGGCGAGCATGTATGAAGAGTCAGGAATGTTGAGTAAGCTAGAGATTTATGACAGGATCTCAAACTCAAATGTTTATTGCATTCTAACACCCCGTTATCACTAACCATAGGAAACGCCTAAATCAGATGCCTAAATATTTAGGAGTTGCCTAGAGCAAAAACACGTTTCTAACGACGTTAGGCATCACCTAAAGTTACGACACCGATTTGGGAGGGCGTAGTGCTTAGGTGCCCCTAAACTGACACATGTGACAGTCTCATGTGTTAGAGATAGATATGTAATAGATTAACGAACAAAACCGCGGAAAACTGTCAAAAAACTAGGCTACTCTTAGGATAGGACAAATCGATTGGTGAAACGGAACTTTATGCTAAGCATTGCCTTAAATTAGGAGTTACTTAGTAAGGCGTTTCCTTGTTCGACGTTAGTGGAAACGGGCGTAAGTGTTATACAAGATGTTATAATAAATGTAGGAACTTAAGACTTAAAATCGTATTAATGTAGGTATGTATGTATGTATAGTCTCTGCGTGTGTGTGTGTGTGTGTGAGGGTGTGTGTGTGTGTGTAAAAGGATACAAAAATGTATTGTTTTTCAGTAAACTGATGATGAAATATGACATGCAATTATTAATATAGGATTAAGGAAGGTAAAACCGAAGATAATGAATGTCATATATATCAACTATTAATTTATTAATATTGGATGGAAGGAAGGAAGTAAAATAATGATAAACAAATATACATTTTAATAGTATTCATTAAATCACAAGAATTTACGACTTTGATTTTAGCATGGTTGTAAATGCATTCCATCTTCTGACTTCCGCAATAACAAGTACTATTTATACTAGCTAATGCGTTAGTATACGCAATCACTATAGTACAGTGGGTAGTTTTCTGGAAGAAACAATTTGCTAGACAAAGCTTGCCTTTGTATAATTGAATGGGTGCCTCGTATAAGGGTCTATGTGAAAATTATTTTCATGGATATAATCAAACTTTAAGCGTTATTTGGGTCAAGTTTTACGATTGATATGTCAAAGTTTTATATTCTGTGTTGCCAGTATCATGTTTTGTATTCTGTGTTGCCAGTATCATGTTTTTGACCCAGTTTGTTTTAGAATGCGATATAGACCCTTATTCTGCTGAAAACAAAAACAAAACTCTCGATTAAATGGTATGCTTATACGAGGCACCCATTCAATTGTAAAAGCCACTATACGTTTGTATACGTAATTTCATTAGACAAACTTACATAAGTTTCTGTGTTTAAAGTATTTTGTCAATTACATTAAGCGACACTTAAAATACTTAGACTAAACTGTGGTAAACATAGACTAAACTGTTGTAAGTCTTACCCCACTAACAATAACGTCTGTTTTCGCAGAAACCTCTCTCACTGTGGACGGCATAATGTTCGTGATAGACTGCGGATACTGCAAACTCAAAGTCTACAATCCCAGGATCGGAATGGATGCTTTGTCGGTAAGTCACAGTCAAGTACAAGATCTGCCAACTTAACTGTGAACTGACGCGCTTTGCTATACCCTATCCAATATAACAGGCAACTTGAAAGCTAACCTAAAACTTCATAAAATCCAAATAATAATATCTTTCAGTGCTGATAGCAGTGCTGGCGATGACAACTCTTCTGTTAGTTCAACTGAATAAACTATTTCGATTTTTTCCGATTGTTTTGGTAACATCCCTAGTGTTTAAAAAGTGGATTTTATGAAGTTTTAGGTTAGCTGTCAAGGTTCCTGTTATTGGATAGGGTATAGTGGCTTTCTAGTATTGTCATATTTGGGAATTTCGTCCGTGCATAGAACAGCATTTCAAAGATGGCGGCCGTAGTTCTGTATTCTGACATTTCACAGGTAACTTGGTAGGTCTGTAATTTATTTACAGTCTTCCATCCAACGATGTTTTGGCACAAGTGTCACTCACACTCCCAAGTGTCGTGTACAAGGGGGCGCCAGATTAACGCAACTTTACGCAAAGAACCTGTCATCAAGCGTTAGTTCCGAACTTCACCGCCCGCCCAAACATTCTGGAAAACTGTAGTTGCTACGAGATTCAACAAACATCGTTCTGCAAAAAGTCATCGTTCTGTCTGCTACCAACGCCAACTAATGACAGAAGCATGAACAGAAAAATATAGTTTTTTTGGCTGTTCTAAGCTTATGTTTGTTTTTGTGTCCCCTACGTATTTAGTACATTCAAAATGCACCAAAAGGGAAAAATAATGGTCATATTGAAAGCCATCTACAGAATTATGAAATGAACCATTCTTTAAACTGAGTTGATTAAAACTGGATCACTTCTTTTGGTGTAAAAAATAAACTAGTTTTGAGCAGGTTCACGTCACGTTTTGGGCGATTATCCCCACACAATGTAACCACGCACTAAGGTCGCCGACGTCGGCAAGCGAATCACGAGACTGAAGTGGGGGTGGGCAGGACACTTGGCACGGACGGATGACCGAAGGTGGACGAAAGCGGTAACGGAGTGGCTACCCAGAACCGCAAAACGCCAAGTAGGCAGACAACCAGCCAGATGGACGGATGACATCACCGCCATAGTCGGCAGGCAGTGGATGCGGGAGGCACAGGACCGGAGCGGATGGCGTGGTAGAGAAGAGGCCTAAACCCAGCAGTGGGTAGGTGTGGCCTGATTGATTGAATGTAACCACAACTTTTTTCTACTGTTGTAAACTTGTAACACAAGATGGGTACGGATAGTGTTAGATCGGGAATCGGGTGTCTCTTAGCAAGATTGCATCACCATCCGACACTTTATCCGATATCGGTAACGGATATCCTATAATTTATCTTATATTGCTCAGTAATCGATTATCGCAATCGAGCGTAATTCAGTGAGCAAATGAACATGATATGTACGTTAGATGTCAAGTATCAAATTCCTGTGTATAGTGATATACTGGGCGCCATTTTGATTTATTTACCGTGTCTGTGCCATGCCTGATGTGGCACGCAGCGGCTACAGGCTGGGCCTAGTGTGGGAACCACTGAACACTCTTTGCAATTTTTGGAAAATCAACGTTATTATTATTATAGGTAATCCTCATTTAGGGCCAGAAGAAAAATGTGCTTGTTTTAAAGGTTCCGTACCCGAAGGGTGCCAATCGGGACCCAATTACTAAGCCTCCGCTGTCCGTCTGTCCGTCTGTCACCAGGCTGGATCTTATGAACCGTGATAGCTAGACAGCCGCTATAACAACAAATTATATAAATATATACTAAAAAACAGATTATAATAAAAATATTAGCGTTTTTTTACAATTTTATAGATAATGGTACGGAACCCTTCGTGCGCGAGTCCGACTCGCATTTGGCCACTTTTTTCTATTTATTTACAGACAAAACAAGCAAATAGCTTCTCGCCATCTCGCCAGCTGGCAGACGCGCAACGGCTATCCAGTTACTCTCCCATTATATGGGCTCATCAAAAATTTGAACACAAATTATCATGTTCTATAATTTGCAGATCTACCCAATCAGCCAGGCCAATGCCCGCCAACGCGCCGGGCGCGCCGGCCGCACCGGCCCAGGCAAAGCGTTCTGCCTGTACACGAACCGGCAGTACCAGCAGGAGCTACTAGCGGCCACCGTGCCCGAGATACAGCGGACCAACCTCGCCAACACTGTGCTGCTGCTTAAGAGCTTGGGTGTGGATGATCTGTTGGCGTTCCACTTTATGGACCCGCCGCCGCAGGTAGGCTTGTTGCCGCCGCCATTTTGATAGTTGCCGCCATTTTGAAACACAGTTGCCGCCATTTTGAAACACAGGTGCCGCCATTTTAAAAAAAAAACTTAGTTTCCGTCATTTTGACACACAGGTGCCGCCAATTTGGATGATCTGTTGGCGTTCCACTTTATGGACCCGCCACCGCAGGTAGGTTTGTTGCCGCCATTTTGAAATACAGTTGCCGCCATTTAGAGACATAGTTGCTGCTCTTTTGACATACAGCAGCCATTTTGGCGTCTTGTTAACCATCAGTCGCAAACCATTTTACGGCGACGGATGTCCATCCCACCCGTTTGCAGCTATTTTGGCGTCCAAATCAGAATGAGACACCATTTCATCGACATTTTGGCGTATCAATACCCTGTCACCGAAATTTTGACGATTAGACCCAGTATCATCTATTTTGATAGCTAGATAGACAAAGTTGCCGTCACCTTGGCTACTAGCTGCCGTCGTTATGCCTTCTAGCCGCTGCCACTCTGGCTTCTAGCCGCTACCAATTTTGCTTCTAGTCGCCGTCGCCTTTCAGTTGCCGCAACCTTGGTTTTTTTTTTGTCGCCTTCCCTCAAAACAATAACAAACTTTGTCTCTTTCAATGAAGTATTGAGTAACAGGCTAAAAATGTTCACAGTAACATGCGCTAGTTTCTTGCCCTTCTTTGCTCCATCCCTAAGCCCACAACTTCCGAACGGGCGGTAGTATACAAAAATATTAATATTATATTGACGTTGACTAAGCAATCTGTATGATTTTATGGTTGACTTTATGTTAAAATTCGTCTTCCCCAGGACACGATCCTCAACTCAATGTACCAGCTCTGGATCCTCGGCGCATTGGACGGCACGGGAGCCCTCACCGCCCTGGGGCGGCAGATGGCAGAGTTCCCGCTGGACCCGCCGCAGTGTCATATGCTCATTGTCGCTGCTGAGCTGAGATGTAGCGCTGAAGTTCTCATCATAGGTAAGATGACGACGATGTGTTTGTGGTAGCGATCCTATAGGCTTCTGTTCTGTTACTCCAAGACAGATGGGAATGAACCAAACCAACGTGACAGGATAGTACTGGCGAATAGCGGCGGACCAGGAGGAGGAACCAGCGGACCTTTGAGTGGTTGTGGTAGGTGTGGCTACAGTGCGGCCCCGCCGCGCCCGCCTTAGACCCAAGTCACCGCGTATTTACTTTGGACGAGGCCTAAATTATGTTTGTGTTCCAGTGTCGATGCTGTCTGTCCCCTCCGTGTTCTACCGTCCGCAAGGGCGCGAGGAGGAGGCAGATTCCGTGAAGGAGAAGTTCCAAGTGCCGGAGTCAGATCACCTGACGCTGCTGCATCTCTACAACCAGTGGAAGGCCAACAAGTGAGTGTTGAGCCAACGTTGTCCAACATGATGCAACACCTTCCAGCATTGTCCTGTGGCATGATTCTCGCGCATTCGATATACGATATCTACACCTATATCGAGTGATTTTGTAGGGGAATCTGTCAATATAGGTCTCGATATCCGTATATCGAAGGCGCGAGAATCGTTTTCCTGTTCCGTCCAAGATCGTTATCTCTTCCAACATTGACTAGGAATTATTTAACTTCTATGTTTCTTCTATGTTGTCTTACAGCGTTGTCCAACGTCAGCCTACGTCATTCACCTTTTCCAGCGTCGTCCAACGTTGTAACTTTCATCCAACATCGTCCAACGTTGACCGAAGTTATTCGAAATTGTTTTACGTCATTCAAAAATTCATGGACTATCCATCGTCTTACATAGTCGTCTTTCAACGAAGTCCAACGTTAATCAAGGTCGTGTAACGTTGCCCTCCGTGTTGTACCGTCCGTACACAAAGTTAGAATCCAACTCGAAATATCGATTCTGTAATGTCAAGCTATTTTCTACGTATCTTCAACTCCAGACATGTTTCTGGATTTATTTGACTACCTAATTGAATACCGGTTTTTAATTTTAAAACTTTTACCTTCCAGCTACTCCACCCAATGGTGTACCGAGCACTTCGTCCACGCGAAAGCGATGCGCAAAGTGCGCGAAGTGCGACAACAACTGAAGGACATTCTGCAGCAGCAGAGACTGCCGATCGTGAGCTGTGGGACCGACTGGGACACCGTGCGGAAGTGCATCTGCTCAGGTTTGTATTGAGCCTGCCTCTGCCAACTCATATGGGAAAGTGCACCGGCATATGTCGTGTCATCTGCCTCCCTGTCTGGATAAGAAATTTACGTATATTTGTTCCGTTTGTCACAGCCGACGAAAGAAAAAAATCGGATTTAGATGTTTGTACAATTATGAAGTCGCCGATTCTGGTTCCGTCCGACCCAACTGATTATTCCATTGGGTGGCCAGAGACAACATGCCTGAACTGTATTACTGTTTCCCAACTAACATAGTAATAGGTCGATTGGTTTGACTGCCATTCCGACATCCCTCCATCAACCCATACTGAGCCAGCGTGGTGGAAAACAGATCAAACTTACTCGAATCCGAGTGATTGTCTGACTATCAGCGGAAATATTGCCGCGACACGAACTGAACTAATTAAAATGATTGCTAATGAAATCTGCCACTGTGCAAGAGCTCAGTTTAGTGCCTAAGTGGGACTTGCACTAGACTTTTGACAGCCGCTAAATGGAGTAAGTGCAATATAAATACAACGCAGGCATGTGGAGTGGGTACCTGGCTGACAGCAAAAGTTTTAAACCACTAGTGCACCAAAAACACTAATTGGGTTAAGTTTGACATATTTCATAATTTTGACAGCCGATAAATAGAATCGTACTTAGTGTTTTTAGTGAAAAAGAACCTAGGTTTTGACACCACCAAATTCGCCCCCCATTAATGGGCTATAATATAATGTTACATACTAACTTTTACCATCCCTTCACAGCGTACTTCCAGCAAGCTGCGCGTCTAAAAGGCATCGGCGAGTATGTCAACTGTCGCACCGGCATGCCGTGCCACCTGCACCCCACATCAGCTCTGTTCGGACTGGGCAACTCGCCCGACTACGTGGTGTATCACGAGCTCATGATGACCAGCAAGGTAGGGAGATGAGCTCATAAAGACCAGCAAGGTAGGAAGATGAGCTCATGATGACCAGCAAGGTAGGAAGATGAACTCATGATGACCAGCAAGGTAGGAAGATGAGCTCATGATAACCAGCAAGGTAGGAAGATGAGCTCATGATGACCAGCAAGGTAGGAAGATGAGCTCATGATGACCAGCAAGGTAGGAAGATGAACTCATGATGACCAGCAAGGTAGGAAGATGAGCTCATGATGACTAGCAAGGTAGGAAGATGAGCTCATGATGACCATCAAAGTAGGGAGATGAGCTCATGATGACCAGCAAGGTAGGTGTGACGTAAAATACACAGATTAAAAGGATCACAAATGCTTGTTAAACGGAATTGTATGTAATGCCGCATCCTATTACCATCCTTTCCCCCCTACCCCTGCCACCCGAGCTTAGGATAGCTTCCTTTCATGATGCAGGGGCCAATCAGAGCGCGATTGTTTCATACGAGCCTTGCGAGCGAGATTATAACGCTGCTCAAAATATATTTTTCTTCTTTTTTCAGGAATACATGCACTGCGTGACTGCTGTGGACGGCCGCTGGCTCGCGGAACTGGGACCAATGTTCTTCTCACTCAAGGAGACTGGCAAGTGAGTATTTTTCAAATTACTATCAGGAATTAGCGACACTTTGATCGGATTCCTGTATCGTCAATAAATTCAGCTGTTATCCTTAGGGTTCCGTGCCCGGAGGGTGCCAAACAGGACCCTATTACTAAGCCTCCGGTGTCCGTCCGTCTGTATGTCTGTCTGTCCGTCTGTCTGTTAGCAGGCTCTATCTCACGAACCGTAATAGGTAGAGTTGACATTTTTGTCATGTCTGTAACAGCTGTTGCCGCTTCAGCAAAAAATACTGAACATCACGAAATAAAAAAAAAATAAGGGTGTCCCCATACAAGAAATAAGTTTTTTTGTACTTTATCTTGTACGATGTTGCGGAACCCTTCATGTGAGAGTCCGACTGGCACTTGGCCGATTATTTAACTTTGAATAACTTGCAGAAACAAGTTGTTATGCTACTTTTGAGCCAACAAGAACGCCAAAATTTATATGCGAATTGCCAGCTTATTTTCTGACCGTGTTTTTTGGTAAATAAATATTATTGTCTCATTTCGCCTCCGTTGCGTTCCACATGGTTAAAAAGTAGTGAGAAGCTAGAATCCTAACTACGTAGATAGACATATTTCATTATCTATTCACAGATCCACCCGCGACAAACGCAAGCAAGCCGCCGTGCACTTAGAGAGAATGGAGGAGGAGATGAAACAGGCTGAAATCAAGATGGCGGAAGACCGGAAGACGAAGGAACAGGATGTCCCGGTCAAGCAGGAAATCGCTACGCCCGGATTCAATACGCCTCGGATCACTCCGAGCAGACTTGGGCTGTAGATGCCATTGCTAGCAGATAGGGACAGTCCTAGCGGGTTGAGACCAGCCCTAGCAGCCTAGGAACACTCCTAGCAGACTTGGGCTGTAGATGTAATTCCTAGCAGATAGGGATGGGACTAGTCCTAGCGGGTTGAAACCAGTCCTAGCAGCCTAGGACCACTCCTAGCAGACTGGGCTTTATATGCCATTCCTAGCGGAGTGGGACCAGTCCTAGCAGCATAAAACTACTCCTAGCAGACTTGGGCTATTGATGCCATTCCTAGCGGAGTGGGACCAGTCGCAGCAGGTTGTGACCAGTCCTAGCAGCATAAAACTACTCCTAGCAGTCTTGGGCTTATAGATGCCATTCCTAGCGGAGTGGGACCAGTCCTTGCAGGTTGTGACCAGTCCTAGCAGCAAGAAACTACTCCTAGCAGACTTGGGCTGTAGATGCCATTCCTAGCTAGTTGAGACCCGGGGCGCAATCTTTACCGCTCAGTGACAATAACGCGCGACACCTCTCAACTAGAGATGCAACGAATATTCGGCAACTATTCGGTATTCGGCCATTTTTTTTCAGTTTTCGGTATTCGGCCGAATACTATCTACCACATATTTTATTTCGGCCGAATACCGAATATATCAAAAAACAACCAAAAATAAAATTAAATAAAAAAAACAATGAATCATTTATTTATCAATCTTTATATTGAGGATGGTAGAATTATTTAAAATTAATCAAAGGCAGGTATGGCGAATAAAAACGATTTGTCGACATTTATTGATAACAGACGATTGCGCATTTCTTCGTACACAAGCTTCTAAAGAATCAACTCGCACTATAAACACTGCTGCAAGGTCATGAAAGGTATTTTTTAACAAACAGCTTTAGGTACTGTTTTGAGTTGATTGACTACCAGTTATAAGGATCTCATTTGCTATCATAGTTTTTTACTTACATTAATGAGCCAAATATTCCCTTCCCGTCACCCCGCATGCACCACTCTGGAGTTTTGTCGTAAACTGTTCGCGTGAAATGCACTGGATCTCTCATTAGGCGGCCGAATTTTCGGTATTCGGCTGAGCGCGCCGCCGAATATTCGGTATTCGGCCAAATCACTATTCGTTGCATCTCTACTCAACTGTAGGTCTTCATCTGGCGTTCAGAGTTAAAATTATTTTTAAACTTAATTTCTAATCTACCATTAAGCGCCTAATAAACGCTACTCCATCGGCACTGTGTAGTCACTGCGTTAGCAGAATTGGGCCTCCACCCTAGCAGCCTAGGACCACTCCTAGCAGACTAGAGCTGATCATTGAAGTAATAATTTTAAGCTCCTTTCATAATACAATATAATAAGTACAAGCAATAATCTTAAGGAGGATATAGGCATCGCAACCTATGTTGATGTGAATCGTTTCGCACAATATACTGACTGCAAAAAAGGGTGATTGATGAACGAATGAATGAATTATAAATTACAGCAAAAAATACGTGTACACCTATAAAACATATGCACATCAATCAAGAATTTAATTACAAGCAATAAAATGTTCTCTGAAAATGTCGTAAATAGTAGGCTTTCTGAGACAATTCAGTTTGAATATGTAAAAAAAGTGATACCGCATAAGTGGAACTTTGATGAAGTCTTTTCCTAAAGGTGCCTTATTATTGTCAGTATGGAGTTACACAACACATTCACATTATTTATTTTTATTTTATTACGTGTTCCTCTCCTAGCCGAAAAGGAAAAATATTTGACATAAAAATTAGGGGGAATTAAATTTTGCTGTCGCTACAAAATAGAACAGATTTCAAAATTCCGTTGTCATCTACATCTTGTTTTCGTTCACATCAACATAGCATGCGACATCTATATACACCTCTAGGAACCCTTATAGTAGGGTTGAACATCGCTTTTGTGAACTAAGTATTAGTATAACACGGTCATGTAAATAGAGGAATTATGCCCGATCGCACCAACCGTAAGGGGACACCTAGCTCTATTTCTTAGCTGTCTAGCGATTGTTACGAAGGTCGGCCCCTTAAATCTAGGGGGTCTTATAGTAGCTTAAATGACCCTTAAACTTAGGTCAAAGAGAAACAACCTCTAGGTGGCCCTTAAAAGAAAATAAAGTGTCCCCTAAAACGGCCCCTAAACGGTTGAAAACGGCATTACTCTTTCTCAGGCAAGAAGTCAATCATCGTTTAAGTGACCAAGTTATAATCAATTCTATTGGAATTTGTGACAAGTATAGGAATGCCTCCATCCAGAATAAGACTATTGTGTAATTCAAATTCTGTAAATATTTTGTAGTAAGAATATGGACTAGTATTTACAATAAAAGTGAGAATAAATCATACACTTGTGTTTGAAACAATTTGTCATTTACTTTCCTAATCATCAAATACAGTTCAAACTTAATAATCAGAACAAAATGATTGCAACCGCAGTCGCTCATGAAATTCACAATGTACCATCGACAAAACCGCCCCGAGTCTTAACTTACGGAGTGGATGTAACGGTTAAAATAATACGGGGGAACCTTTATCAGTGGTACGCATTTTAGTCACAAGATACACTGCAACTTTTTATGTACAATTTATTAACACGTTCTAACAGAAACGGCAATGGACGAGAGATGATTTCTATACAGTGAGATCTAAATATATGTTTATTAACAGTAACCTCTAAAGTAAGTAATGATTACTAAAATAGTATTAAAACAAGGCTACATACAATGTTTATTTCAAATGGTCATAAAAAAACAATTCCATATGTGGTGTCAGTTTTATGAGATACATATTACATGTTTACTTCTAGTCTATTCGTGATAAGAATGCAGTGAAATTTAAATCTGTTAACACACACTCACAGGACAGGACACAACCTACGCGTTCGAAAGTTTGCCTTCAACTGGTCACTGTGAACTTGGCTTGATAATTGGAAACGATTTGATTGGTTACGGAGAGTGGCTAGGCCGCCGGACACTGATGACTTAACTGCATTCTTATTACGAATGTCAGGCACATCACCTTCGTAGTTGAAGACCAGGTAAAGCTTGATGTGCTTCGAACCTTATGGAATAATAACGTAATATTTCCGATTTTCCCTATATTCCCGGTAACCCCGTTGAACAAGTTCCGTCGCGGAACTAGTGAGACTGTTTTTCATAATAGTTCCGTGGTACTTTCGAAGTAGTTCCATAGAAGATGTGGAACTCCCATAAAGTACCAGGGCAACAGACTGTTGCAAGAGGTTAATTCTTAATATTCATAAGTAACTGGCTGTTTTTGGAAAGATATGTTGAACGGACGACGGACAAGAGGTCAAGAAGGGAAATACCCGTTGACGGAACTATTGGAAAAAAGTCTGAGTTTCCGTCACGAAACATCTTCCACAGGCTTAATGGGAATAAGGGCAACATTCAACCTCGCCGGTTGCCGCACCGCGCGCTTTGTAAGGAAAAAGGTGAACGTCCGTGTGCAGGGGGACAACGCACTGCGTCTATTTAAGGGCGGGCCCTAGGCAATCAGAACATAGAATTTCATCCTTAACTTATTTTTAGAGGAAATTAAATAAAAAAAAGTTAAAGCCAAGCTAAACAAATCTAACTGAGGAACATACTGTGCCATTTTTTATAATGATTAGATAAATAACAAGAACACAAATTCAGATGCGGTGCGAAATTGTAAAATAAAATTGTGACAGACAGATTTTCTGGCACTTCAGGAGACTTTTCTATCGAGCAAAATTAATAATATAACGTTCATGGGAAAGCGAAGTCACGCTGACACTCGTGATAAACAAGCTAGTGAAAAAACATACAGCAATAAATAATACTCGTCATTAGGACCGATTTGTATTTTGCCAAAGGCTGCTTTTGCCTAAGGCGCCGTCTTAAGCATAGTTTACTTTACACTCTTCATTCATCAGTCTTTGCCAAATGCCGAACACTAGAATTAATAAACTGTTTATTTTTATAGTGATCATACGAGATACGACTGACACCACATACTATATTGCATATTAAAGTCGAGTTCATTAATATATGAGCAATGCCAAGGCATCAAATATAAATGTACATGAAAGGGTACATAAATATCTGAGCAGATTCATCAATAAAACATGTGAATCTGCTCAGATATTTATGTACCTTTCCACAATTAATTTAATTATGAAGTGCGACTCCCGCGACCCACAGACAAACCATACTAACATTTGTAGGATGTATGTGTAGCCTATAACATTTTAATGCAATAAACGTCTATTCTATTCTATTTGATGCTTTGGCATTGCTCATATATTAATGAACTCGACTGTACATAGAAAAATATTCCAAAGTATTAATGAAAAATGTCTTAATATACAAGGATATATAGGGACGAATCAAAATATAACATTATTATGTGTGACTACGTACTTAGGTATGTATTGAAATATATATTTTTTTAGTCATCTTATCACTCAACTTGCTTGGATATCAACATATCGTTTATTGCCACTAGTTGAATTGGACAGTTCAGTATTGATGTCAATGTCGTGGACAGATCATAAAACTTTCATGAAATTCGAAATGGTCGGCCACACCACGAAATGTTCAATTCTATGATATGGCCACGACATCTTATTGTGATACTCATATTGCAATTGAAAATCAGACGCCGTCCTTGCAATCAAAACCAGCCTGTGTGAAAAATCTACACTTTATAGTCTATTCGTGATGAGAATGCAGTGGAATCATCACTGTCCGGCGGCCTAGCCACGCCCCGTATCCAATCAAATCATTTCCAATTATCATGCCAACAGTGACCAGTTGAAGGCAAACTTTCGAACGCGACGGTTGTGTCCTGTCCTGTGAGTGTGTGTTAACAGATTTAAATTTCAATTTCACAGCATTCTTATCACGATTTAGAGCTCTTTTGCTATAAAGAACGCTTTCAGGCTTCCACTTAGAACTTTTTTTTTAGTTATAAAAAAAAGGTTTTAAGTTGTGCTAGTACGTATGTACGTACTATCGAACAAAGACGGACTATTCTACTTTTCGACCTTATCTCTGTGCAATTGAGACCAACCACGGAACAGAGCGTATTATACTATACTCTCTGTCCATATAGCTTTCAACAAAGAATCGCTTACTAAAATATTTTCATATTATCACTACAAATAATATCTTTTTAGTTTTTATCCCACAATCTGTCATTTCCTAGGCACAGGTACATAATTTCGTGTCGCTTAGATTCGTAATACGTCTTAATATTAACTTCCTCATAATATTTATCTGATTCGGGAAACGCAATGAGTACATCGGCCTCGGGATTTCTCGCTCGCGTGAGTTTACAGCGGGCATGACATTCACAGCGCATTTCAACTGTTATCTGCTCTTAGCGGCACACATACAGAGTACGCACAGTTATGAGCTCTTACACACGAGCAATGGCATGAGATTTACAGCCGTTTTCAATAAACTATCTATCCTCTATCTGCAGATAGATAGGGTCAGACATAAGTTCCATAGCGGAACTCTCAAATCCAACTCTAGTAATGCGGAAATCATGGATAGATAGGATATTGAAAATGGACGTTAAACGCAGATTCGGCATCGTATATAATGTCACCCCGCCCGCATTATTTGTGAGATAAAGACAATAATCGGGATAAAACATAGTTACGACAAGATTAAATATCCTAAAGTCCTGAGTCCATAGATTTCTAGTTGTAATTGTAATGTATGAATGCTACATTGCGTTGATCAGTTTGTCCCTACTCGATAAATCAGTCAACTATAACTAACTATCCACAACGATACAGCTAACTCAACTAGTCACTGATGCTTCGTTTGTGTGAGTGTCATTATACAGGGTAGCATTTCATTAGCTGGCCGTATTTTGGGGAATACCCCACTAATATGAACAACTTTCTCCAAGAAATATGGTCGCAAATAAAAAATAACGATCTTTAGTACATTAACACGATCAAACCCACTGGACATCCAGTGCCACCAACTTATCTGTAGAATGAGCGATGGCGCCACCATCTACTCCAAATCTCCATACATATTTCGTAGCCATATCGTCAAATTTGACCATATTACGATATGGCCAGCCATTTCATGGGCTGGTTTTAATGAAAACATGTCTTTAAAATGATTTTTATTAAGCACTACGTGATGTTTTTGTGTTATACATGTCAAACGAACACGAAGACTATTCGGGGGCTTCGCTGCACTCGCCCCCTTAAGCCTTCACTTACGCTACCGCTGTGTTTGCCTTATGAGATTTCATCGTTTCATGATATTTCACGTTTGGGCACATCACGGTCGGCCGCCGACACATACAAACTGACGGCGAAGTGACGTTTTCATGGCGGCGTCAGCAGTTTCCGCTTGGGCCATTTTACAGACAAGATGAAGGCTCTCAAGCCAGAGGCCTCGGCCAGACTGAACGCGCGGAGTCTTGCGCGACGGCGGCCGCACTTTAGCATTACCCGCCTTGTCACCTCAGTCTTGTCAGTCAGTTCAGTATGGACACAAGCGGCGTTTTTAACCGACTTCCCAAAGGAGGGGTTTAAAATTCGTCGGGATGTTTTTTTTCAGGGTTCCGTACCCGAAGGGTGCCAAACGGGACCCTATTACTGAGACTTCGCTGTCTGTCTGTCCGTCCGTCCGTCTGTCTGTCACCAGGCTGCATCTCATGAACCGTGGTAGCTAGACAGTTGAAATTTTCACAGATGATGTATTTCTGTTGCCGCTATAACAGCAAATACTAAAAATCAAAAGAAATTTAATATTAAGGGGGGCTCCCATACAACAAACGTGTTTTTTTGCTCATTTTTGCTCGATATTGATAATGGTAGCAGATAGACGCTTAAAATGTTCACAATATATTGAGTATATTATTTACTTAAAAAATAAATAATTAAATTAAAATTAAATTAATATTTAGGGGGCTCCAATACAAAATGTTCTTTTTTTTTTGCGGTTTTTTATAGATAATGGTACGGAACCCTTCGTGCGCGAGTCCGACTCGCACTTGGCCGGTTATTAATTTATTATGTATGTGCCCCGCCGTCGGGATCACACTGGGTGCGATTGGCACAGGACCGGGAAGATTGGCGCTATAGAGAAGAGGCCTATTCCCAGCAGTGAGTCGATGTGGGCTGAGGATGATGATGATGATGATGATGATGATGATGATGATGATGATGATGATGATGATGTGCCCCGATTGGACTAGACGGATGGACCGATTTGGAAAATTATTTTTTTTGTTTGAAAGGGTTTACCACTAGGTCAGGATCTGATGATGGGATCCTGGAGAAATCGAGGGAACTCTTCAAATATTATAGGCAGACCTATAGTGATTTTTTGTATTTTTAGTAATAACTCGTGCATTTACTCGCGGTAAGCATAATATTGTGATGTGGAACTGATGATGAAGACCACACATGACCACCAGTACTGCTCAATACTAGGTATAAATACAATCTACTATGCGTGGCTGACCGGTGGAACTAGAGCCATGAAACTTTGTACAGGGGTTCCTTATGTAGCGTGGGGTAGCACTGAGATGGGATTTAACAAAATTAACTCCCCAAGGGGGGAAATAGGGGGTTACAGTTTGTATTAAACTCAGTCTAATCAGATAGGGTTTGTGTAAGTCGTTTTTTTCTAAAGTTTACTTTTTGTTTCAATTGGCTTGTGGCCTAGGTAATCCAATAAATTTATGTACAAAATGGCTTGACATTCTCAGAATTGTATATTTCCAGCAGATATATTTTATAAAGTCAATTTTGTGCAAAAAAAAAGACAGCATTTGATGGCTCTTTTACATGACGTCATTCTGTTGTTATTTCATAGAACTCGGGAACAAAAGTTCCGTTTGACAGTTCATAAACAGTATCTATTTTGACTTGACAGGCCACAAGCTACTATCATGTTTAATATTTCGCGCCCGCCGCCGCCACCGCGCTAGCCCGTCGGTCGGTCTGGATGAGGCCAGAAACACGTGCTTCCCGATTTGTTCTGTCGTCTCTTGTATTGAATAGTCTCTATCTGGGTATCGCGCCTAAGCATTTTGCATTCTAGCGAGCTGCACACCGCACACATACAGTGACATGGACAGGTCACTCACACTCACACAGACGTCACAGTAAACGACTATCATACGTCACAACTCAGCAGTTATAGAGCGCCGCATTGAGGTTGTGCTTCTCGATATACCTGCAACGGAAATTGAAGTAAACATTAATGGCAGGCATGGCAGACTCCAAAAGAGGCCCAATACGGCATCTGGCGCTCTTGGGAGCAATCGATACACTATTTTTAAAGAACAAACATTTACATACAGGCACATACATTGCTTCCGGCCCCACATTAGGATACCGTGTCGTGAGAACCAGAAACAGCTACATTACAAACATGTAAACATCCAAGACCTGGGGTTTTTTCATTTTTTTCATTAGAATGAATAGACGCCAGAGACTATACAGGGTGTAACAGAAAGGGGTGTACAAGCCGAAATTATGTTGTTAGGGACATCATTCTGAACAACTTTCATTATGCGACCGACTTGATCAGAGCAACTTTATTTTTAACTCCACCACAGATCAGAGTTAATAAAAATAAAGTTGCTCTGATCTAGTCGTTCGCATAGTGAAAGTTGTTCAGAATGATGTGCCTAACAACCCTCTTTCCGCTTGTACACCCCTTTCTGTTACACCCTGTATATCCAATTGACTGCGCTTGCGGGGGAATGCGGCTCGCCAAACGTTAGTTGTATTCAACAAACGTTCGCATACGCAACCTATTAACGATCACAGGCCGCCAGACAGTTTCGCAGCGGCTGACCAATCACAGCTCTCTTACCTCGTCCCCCGCCGCCCGTAAATTGGTGAGTTGTGTTTCAAAGGGAAATGTATCTATGCGCTCTCCAATGGATAAGTGCTCCCTGATAGACGCTCACCTCTGTCTAGCCTCAGCAATCATCTGCGCCTTCCGTTCCTGAAACGACAGCTGCCGCTCCTTGGCATTCTTCGGGAACACGCCCGTGGGCGCCGGCGTCACGTACTTAGGGGACCCGCCGGGTTGCGAGCTAGATTGGGACCCGCCGGGTTGCGGGTCTATTGGCTCAGGCGTGTAGGGGACGAGCCCTTCGAGGAAGTTTGTGATGGTTACGTCCACGCTTTTGGTTTGGGCTGGAAGGACAGAGATGTCATGTTTAGAATGGCAGGTATGTGGGTCAATCAACTATTTTGTTATAAGTAACCGAAAGCAAAAGATCTACGTTCATTTAAACTTAAAGTTTACGTGGTGAATGTGGTCTTAGGATAGCAATATTTTGTATGGAGCGCATTTTTCGTGTACTGAGTTACCGTAAAAGTTCATGGAAATTAAAGATCTTCGAGAACGTAATCAAGTTCCCCGTAGTGCCTGCTAGCTTAGACACTATTGTTTTATTCGTCAAATGTGTAAATTTAACCATTTAGCGTATTTCAATAATAAATGGCCGGGGACAGAAAATTGTGGTTAAAACAGTTGATTGACCCATGTCCGAATTTGCACTCGCTTGGGGGCGTTAAAACTGTGTTACAAGCACAGGATGCTCATCCCATACAAATTAGAATTAGTAAACCTTCGTAAAAAAGAGATGGCGTGAGGAGTAAGATTTGTACTTGAACGCCATGGTTTCAGTTAACTTACTTTCTAGGTGGCGCTAATCTTAGAATAAATCCTATATATCTTAGCGCCATCTCGTGGTATTTGACATTTTTCGATGGTGCTGCACCAAGCGATAATGGCCTCGAACTAAAGAAGCTTCCGTAGCATCTCAGTTTACGCCGGTGTCATATTTTGTTCTAGGTGGTCTATCTGTATTAGTATAAAATTATAGTATCTGTGGTTACAAGCTATCGCATGTGGGGGAGTAGGGCGCGTCAGTTGAAACATAAACATTTACATAAATTCATACAGGCACATACATACATAAATTCATAATTTCTTTATTGCACACAATTAATTGCAATGACAAAAAGTAACTAAAAACAGTGTACAAAGGCGATACATTGCTTCTGGCCCCACACTGGGATACCCTGTGTCGTGGAAACCAGAAACAGCGACATCACAAACATGTAAACATCCAAGACTTCGGGTTTATTTTTTTAACAAGCTCTAACTTGGTCAGGTTAGGTTTCTCGCTCCCACATCATTAGTTTGGCCCGCGTGTGTCGTAACGCGAGCGAGCCGTTTAACAGCACGAACCCAGGTCGTGCAGTATGTCCCGCAGCGGCACCGCGGGCAGCACCTCGCGCACCTGCCGCGCGCGCCGCAGCTCCTCCCCGGGTGGTGGGGCATGTGCGGGGGAGGGGCGCGGGGGGCGCGCGGGGGGCCGGTGCAGCGCCTCCCAGGTGAACACGGTTGATTCGATCTGTGGGGCAGAGTAGAAGAGACGTTTAGTGGGGAATAAATAAGGGTGGGGAGTACAGCTCCCCTTGAATCAATGGGGGGAACTTATAGCCCTATTTTTCAACAATAAATACAAATGGCACCACCTATTCCTATTCCACTTGAGGTAAGTGTGACGAAGTTCATAGGAATCATAACGCGACACACGGATAGTCGGACAGGACTACAATTCAGGGGGAATTGAGTCCCCCTCGTTGATTATGAAAAAGCTGAGCCCCCATAATTGTATATTACCAATCCAATGTATATCTTCAGGAAACAACAGATTAACAAATCCAACCAACACAGTCCAATCTAATTTGCAGGGAGCTGAGCCCCCCAGTATTGTCTCCCTATCTACTTACAATAAGCGCCGAAGCGAGACTAGCGGCCACGTCCGATATAATTCGCGGGGAGCTGAGCCCCCCATTGTTGTCTCTTCCCCGAGTTTCAACAGCAAAAGCAGATAATCTACTCACATTGAGCGCAGTAGCGAGGCTAGCCGCCGCCTGCTCCTGTTCCACGGGCGGTAGGAGCGTCAGTGTGAACACGGTGGCCGGCGTCCACAGGAACCAGAGCGCGTCGGACCAGGGGAACACCAGGGACGAGTCGACTGATGGAATCCAGGGCGGAGTTAAGCTCCCCCTCATTGTTTTTTACAATATTGAGGGCTCTGAGCTCCCCATTATTGTTTATTGCCCACTCCAGCGTCTGTCTTCAGGAACTAGAGTAACAATTCCACCAAGATTCCGATCTAATTTGCAGGGAGCTGAGCCTCTCGTTATTGTCTCCCTATCTCTAATTTACGGGGAGCTGAGCCCCCGATTATTGTCTCCCTATCTCTAATTTGCGGGGAGCTGAGCCCCCTATTATTGTCTCTCTACTCACATTGAGCGCAGTAGCGAGGCTAGCCGCCGCCTGCTCCTGTTCCACGGGCGGTAGGAGCGTCAGTGTGAACACGGTGGCCGGCGTCCACAGGAACCAGAGCGCGTCGGACCAGGGGAACACGAGGGACGAGTCGGAAGGACGGTGGACGGTCACGTGGGTGAACATGCGCTCCACCGCTGGAACGAACAAAGATAACGTGACATTTGACATAACTAACTTAACATAGTGTGACGTTTTATGCTACACAGAGCGGCAGTAGCACAAGAGTTAGCGAAAAACGAGACAGCGGATATAACATTTTAACAGAGAATGAAGACACATCTGAATATGTATGAAACTCATTGGTACTTAGTTTGCTGGGAGAGATCTGTTCGCATATATTTTTTAACCGACTTCCCAAAGGAGGAGGTTTACAATTCGTCCGGATATTTGTTTTTTATTTTTTTTTTTATTTTTTATGTATGTTCCCCGATAGCGCCTAGACGGATGGACCGATTTGGAAAATTATTTTTTTGTTTGAAAGGGTTTACCTTCCCATTGGTCCCATTGACACCAGGTCAGGATCTGATGATGGGATCCTGGAGAAATCGAGGGAACTCTTCAAATATTATAGGCAGACCTATAGTGATTTTTGTGTTTTTCATAATAACTCGTGCAAATGCACATGGTAAGCATAATATTGTGATGCGGAACTGCTCATGAAGACCACATATGGCCACCAGATCTGCTCAATACTAGGTACAAATACAATGCGTGGCTGACGGGCAGGCAACGCATAGCCTAAGCCGGTGGACCTAGAGCCATGAAACTTTGTACAGAGGTTCCTTAGTAGCGTGGGGTAGCACTGTGATGGGATTTGACAAAATTAATTCCCTAAGGGGGGGGGGGGGGGTAAGGGGTTACAGTTTGTATTAAACTCAATCTAATCAAATAGGGTTTGTGGAAGTCGGTTTTTTCTAAAGTTTACTTTTTGTTTCAATTATCGTATATATTTATTGCACATAAAAGACAAAACACAAAAAGATACAGAGAAGGAATGTACAAAGGCAAGCTTATCTCTAAAAAGAGATCTCTTCCAGCAAACCCAGGATGGACAGAGAATATTGAAATACAAAACAATTTCTTATTAGAGATAAGTTCGCCTTTGTACACTGTTTTACATTATTTGTTTTCGCAATTATCTGTGTGCAATAAATAAATTTTATCAATTATGAAACCTATTTTACGAACTTGTTATGTGGTCAAGTCTCACAAGCAGGTCCATGGAAAGGAAAAAAATATCCTGCTAAAAAGTATTGGATTTTTATAATTTTTTCTTCTTCTGCACCATAATTAGACAATGGATGCTGGAGGTTCAAGGGTATGATTCTCGCGCATTCGATATACGATATCTACACCTATATCAAGTGATTTTGCAGGGGAATCTGTCAATATAGGTCTCGATATCCGTATATCGAAGGCGCGAGAATCACACCCCAGGGTCGGTGGTAAAGGTGAAGCCAAGTGCCCAGTGTTCACGCTCAATTGCTTATTTAGGCAGAACTACTGGCCACCGCGCAAAATTTAAAGGTTGTCAGTTTAGTGCCTTTAGTTCCTCTAGTTTAGTGTTTTTGACACCTCAAGAATAGCCCACAGTATAAAACAAATTCACTTCCCGCTGCTAAAACTACGCAACGGATTTTGATGCGGTTTTTTACACATCGTTTGGTAAGGAACATCCAGTGCCTAGACAAACCGTAAATGGTTTTTTGGCACTCTATGTAGTTGTTATAATAATAAATAAATAAAATTAAAATAAATATAGACTGATTCAAGAGGAAGGTCTATATGTATAATACATGCATAATATAGTGCTGCACCGAGCGAAGCCGGGGCGGTTCGCTATACAACATTCCGTAACAAGCGCACAATACAATTTTATTAGGGTACCGTACCCGAAGGGTGCCAAACGGGACCCTATTACTGAGACTTCGCTGTCCGTCTGTCCGCCCGTCCGTCCGTCCGTCCGTCCGTCCGTCCTGTCTGTCACCGGGTCCGTCTGCACGAACCGTAATAGCTAGAAAGCTGAAATTTTCACAGAATGTGTATATCTGTTGCCGCACCAACCACAAATACTGAAATACGAGAGATATTGCAAATTAAAGGGGGCCCCGATACAAGAGACGTGTTTAGATACACTTACGCATTTCAAAATGGAGATCTTGACTGAAACTGTTTATTTATTGTCATAGCAACCATGTCTTAGACACATATACTACACATTTAAATATGATAGCATATTTCGCGTCAACCCACATGGTTGTGGTTAGCCGGTATGATGTAGACTCTCAATCCGGAGGCCGTCGGTTCAAATCTCGTGAAGGCATAAACTTTTTAAATTTTCTTTTTGTTTATTTTTTTATTGTTTTGAGTGCTTTTGATTTGTTGTACGATGGTACGGTACCCTTCGTGTGCGACACCGACCCGCACTTAACCGATTTTTTTTTTAACTATTTTCATTACCTTTTCCCAAAAGTCTCACCCAATAACAGAGACATCAATAAACACCCTGCAGTGGGTTAAAAGTGGATTCATACTAGCATTCACATTCACAATACCACATAGTGATGCTTACCGTACCTACCCAATTTGTTTGTTGCTTAAAATGATTATTTATTTGTAAATTGTTTTATTTAAATGTGTTTTTTTTCTATGTTAACCCAGGCCTTTGCCCAGCAGTGGGATATTACAGGCTTCTAATAATAATAATAATAATAATCCAGGTTTTATTCTATTTTTTTATGTTTTATTATGTGTCGGTGTTATGAATAAATGAATTTATCTATCTATCTATCATTCAGCCAATACCCAATCACTGTACTCACTAATAGCGACCGGCTGCACCAACTGGTTGGCCGGCACCTGGAAGGGCCAGTCGCTGAACTTGAGCAGTCCCCGGCCGCTGGTGGGACCGCCCTCCGGCTGCAGCAGAACTGGCTTGGTGGGGGACTCAGCGAAGTGCTGTCTGGAGACATATTGCATATTATTAACCTTCGTAGAGACTGCTATTAACCTTCGCCGAGACATATTGCATATTATTAACCTTTGTGGAGACTGCATATTATCATAGGGTGCTCATCCCATACAAATTATAATTAGTAACCCTTCGTAAAAAAGAGATGGCGTGAGGAGTAAGATTTGTACTTTAAACGCCATGGTTTCAGTTAACATACTTCTAGGTGGCGCTAATCTTAGAATAAATCCTATATATCTTAGCGCCATCTCGTGGTATTTGCAATTTTTCAATTGTGCTGCAACAAGCGATGTACAGGGGTCTAACAGAAAGGGGTCTAAAGCCGAAAGAGGGTTGTTAGGGACATCATTCTGAACAACTTTCACTATGGGACCGACTTGATCAGACCAACTTTATTTTTCACTCCACCATACAGATCAGCTGAGCGTTAGGCCCGAAATGTACTGAGTTAATAATAAAATAAATAAATAATAAAATTAAAGTTGTTCTGATCAAGTCGGTCCTATAGTGAAAGTTGGTCAGAATAATGTCCCTAACAACCCTCTTTCGGCTTGTACACCCCTTTCTGTTACACCCTGTATTAAAACAATGGGTATATTTGGGGAGGGAAATCAGCTGAACCAAGAGTACCCAGTGCTCAAAGACTGGGTAATGGTTGAAATAGTCACAATAGAGGACCGGTCACCCGCCTGTGTTCAGCGGGCGTCCCGCCTCATCATCTATCTACCTAACCTTTGTCGAGACATATTGCTTGCTTATCATTATTAACCTTCGTCTTGTGAAAGACAGTTGTTTAGGTCCTGTTAGGGACAGAAAGACTGCTAAAGGAGGCCCAGGGTCTCATGATGATTGTTAGCGATGCGCTCATTATACATACTTACATATTTATTACTTTAATTTATAAGTTGTCATGCAAATACTTACCTCAATGAATAGACTTAAAGTATACAATTGTTAAACGGGAAGCTGCATAGCAACCCGTACATATCAAGGGCAGGCAGTCCAGTCCACTGCCAACCGCGAGCGTCGCACACCGCGTTGCGACATTTCTTGTTAAATATTTTCAAAGTTAAAAATACAGTCTTCTGGATACAATTTGGTTTTCTTCTTCACTGAAGCCCCGTACTGTACAATGATACTCTGACGAACACAAGTCATAACTTTGACAAAGAACTTGACCTTGACTTGACCTTTGACGCAGCCGCACAGAACAATATTACACACAAGGAGCGCAGACGACTATAATAAATCACCAAAAAACTTTGACTTTGATAATTTGTACTGGCCTTTATTTACCTTTTTGCTAAAAGATGAATAATTGGAGTATATGCAAGGCTGTGTGTGCTTCCAAAATTCCTATTATATTACGACCATAATAACTATAGGTAGGTATGGAGCTATAGGTCAATCAGATTTTCCTTGTTTGGTTTGTAAAAGGGAAAGTGATGACTTAGCTCTGCCCCATCACTGCCATTAATTCATCGTGCTGTGCAGTTACCATAGAAATACAAGATCATAGTTTTATGATTGAGCTCCATGATGCATTTTAGTTATTTCTATAAACCTAACCTTACCATAAACTGTAGGTACTATTTTTTTTATTAATATCCCTGTGTTTATTTGTCAAATAAATATATTTCTATTTCTATTTCTGTCTTAACAACCGCATGCATATATTTTTAGCTTCAATTAACCTTGTAACAGGTTGTCAAGATTGTCGAGTGTAAAATTACAAAACTCACTTTCTGACAAACTGCGCGGCATTCCTTATTCCGAGCGATGACGCGAAAAACGGCGGGACCTTCCATTTTCTTAGCTGCAAAAAATAGACATAATATGACGTCACACATTTTTTCATATGGGCTAGCAGAGGCACATTTGTACAGTTAACCAGTTGTTGTATGGTCGATTCAGCAGACTTTGTTGGCAAATGAAAGCAACTATATTTAATATATGACTGATTAAATATTCATTTCCAAAATATGTACATATTTAAATAAACAAGACATTCTCAATTTCGGCGGCACATGACATAAATGGTCTGAGATGATGGAGACCTTTGACCAGCAGTGGGACACTATTATTACTGCCCACTATGTATGGCTAAACAATAAAAATAATAATAATAGTATGGTCAAACTTACGCTCACAGTACCCAGTGCATGCGAGGCTGCTAGTGAATCCAAGGCAGACACATAGTTGGCAATAAGAATACTGCAACGCGGGTCCCGCTTGCCTTTTAGCTTTACATATACACCTGAAATGGTTATCAACATAAATTAATTAATGTTAGTCTATTTCACTGATGCTATATGTTTTATTTTTATTTTATTTATTGAACAAAAATCCACAGCCGTACATAAAAGTTAAACAAGAATATAGATTAAATAACTAGGCCAATTAAGGATTTCACTATGTAAATAGTAAAATAAGGACAGGTGAGAGTACATTCGAAGAGACAGTAGAGATGTTATTACAGATTTCATTGTCCTTCTAGAACAAACTGGACATTTTATTAAGTGGTTACAGAAACAAATCAAATTAAACTAACGAAACCATGCTTTCTCAGTTGCACACTACTGCTGCCTTTGTGTACAAGTGAGAAAGCATGATTTTTGTTGCTTTAATTCAAATTGTTTCTTCAATGAACTAGTAATACTGTTGGTTTATTGCTTATTATCACCACCCAGAGGGGATGTGCAGGGCTCCTTTCCTGTGGACATGAGCAACTATTCCCTCTCATACACACACAATAATAAACTATTTTGGTGCAAGTGACTGCTATGCACATTGTCAGAATAAAATCATTCATTAACTTTTATGGAACTGTCTTCCTGTGCATCTAACAAACAACAATAACTGGTTGACGACCTCTGTGGCGCAGCGGCTGCGCATCTGCCTACCATGCGAGAGGTCCCAGGTTCGAATCCCGGCTGGCGACAAAAAAATACCCCAGGTCTTGGATGTTTACATGTTTGTGATGTTGCTGTTTCTGGTTCCCATGACTAAGGGTTTCCTAGTGTGGGGCCAGAAGCAATGTATGTGCCTGTATGTAAATGTTTATGAGTATAAATCATGTGATTATTTGCAAATCGAAAAAAAAAAACATATAAAAGTGTAATTGAACATTTAACTTACCAAATGTGCAACAAGCTAACACAGATAACAGCTGTCTGACGGATGACTTCTTGGGTAAGATTATGGAAGCTATCCACAACACCAGCGCCAACACAACCCGTGTCACAAGGAGGACCAGGCCAAACGGTAGATAGAGGAGGAACTGTATAACATTGTCACCGGAAAACCTGTGGAAATAAAATATACAACTATAGTGTATCTAATATCAGGTAACTTGACAGATGTCAATCTTAGCCTGTTAGTTAGGGGATATTGCTCATAAAAATTGATTAATCAAAAGAATCAATACACCTTTAAAAATTTGTGAATCAGGAATAACTTTACAAGATTTGCAAAAGGACATTAGAATAGACAATATTATAATAATTGATAATTGAAACAAAAAGTAAAAATTAAAAAAAACTGACTTCCACCCTATTTGATTAGAAACCAATGTCAAGTGCTTTTTGAGTTTAATACAAACTGTAACCCCCTATTCCCCCCCTCCCCCCCTTGGGGAATTAATTTCGTCAAATCCCATCTTAGTGCTACCCTACACTACATAAGGAACCCCTGTACAAAGTTTCATGGCTCTAGGTCCAGGCTATGCGTTGCCCGTCAGCCACAAAAAATGAACTAATTATATCCCTAAGTGCGGATAGCTGGTAACATCCCTAGTGTTTAGAAAGTGGATTTTATGAAGTTTTAGGTTAGCCGTCAGGTTGCTTCTAAGTATGGATAGAGTATAAGATGGATTTCACTAACTAATACAGGGTGTAACAGAAAGATGTTCCCTTATTATACAGATTGTTAGATATTGTCATTCTAAGCAACTTTCTCTATGAAAGCTACTTTATTTATTACTGCTCCATACAAATCAGCTGACCACCTGAACTGTATTATTAATTGATTGCCAAAATGTATGAACCATGCCTCTGCCACCAGAAATGGGGAAAGGCAGATAGGGGTTGGAGTGTAGATGAAGTAGATAAGGGGGCGCCAATGAAAACAAAAATTTGAAAAAAAAAAACTTTGAGGAAACCTGGTCAATGTTTGTTTTGTTTTAGTAATAGATATTGTATTGTGTTAGGAGTGGAATTGTGAGTAAATTTTACCAAAAATATGAGTTTTTTTTTAAGCAACTCCTTACAAAATATGAGTTATCAAAGTTTACTTTAGTTTAGTGATAGCTCACATTGCAACAGCTATTTGCACTAACTGGTTTGGTGAGTTTATTATTCATCTTTGAGTGTTAACAGAATGGTATGACCCATTTCATGTAGGGTAGTGGATACTCCCTGGAGCACCTACCTGGGTGCATCTTTAAGTTTTCACGTCCTAGGGGAAGGGGATAATCTGTTTGATGATAAGAAAAACTAGTTGTGAAATAGGTAACTACTATTGTAGGCATAGAAAATTCGAAGACTGCTGCATATTAATTTTACTGCACCATTCGTCATGCAGATATTCTAAATAACCAACAGACGACGTAGGCAATCCGTTTATTAGTTGATTGGTGGTTATTTGGGTACACTTTCTCCTTGGATGTTGATAGCGGGGACACCACGTAATCTAACAGATGTTACCTTTCGTCGTTGATAAGTCTGTCAACTGTAATGGCCATGTCTTCGACCGGGCGGCACTGATCAACTAAACTCTGCCAGTTTTGAGCAATTTAGACAAAATATTGATAAAATTTCGAATTTTCCGATGCGAAATACGACTTCGGCCAAAAACACATTTGCTTGCTGTATTCAAAGTAGAACCAACTCTTCTGTTTTGGCAGATTTCGTATAATGTCGTCGTTTGGTGTTTCTTGAACACAGCAAATTTTGAGCACGAGTTTTGCAGTTGCCGTGCCGAGGTTGCCGCTGAGGGTTGCCGTGCAATGTTGCACTGAGAAGAAATAAAACTCTATCTCTAAAACTATCTCTTTCTACTAACAGCGTAGGCGAGGAGTTAGAGAAAGACAAAACTATTTTTATTCGCTCGCTCGCTGTCATTGTCAATCGGCAAAAGGACCAGTATTCAGAGCCGTACATACAATAGAAAAAGATTTAAAAAAATATATTTTTTGCCGGATAATCGATTATCAATTAATCGATTAGTAGGTACCTAAATAATCTAACAAATCGATCTAATATATTGATTCTATCGATATAATCGATACTATCGATTCTTATACTTGTACCAATATAATCGATTATAATGGGGGATTTTTTAAAAAAACAACTTCAGTAGTTCCAAATTCGTCACTAGATATCGTAGGCCAGACATGAATTGCCAGTCCAAATAATAACAACCGAAGAACATACTGCTGGCTGACGGCTGGCTGCGTTCGTCAGACGATGCCACAGACGTCAACATGGACGGCACTCTCTGTTTCTGATAATTAAATCGATTATATCGATAGTATCGATGGTGAGAAGCAAAACAATTTAATCGATAAAATCGATAATATCGACACAATCGATTAAATCGAGGTATCGGTTTAGATTATATTTTTACGTTACGAATTACACAACAATATAATCTAAGCGATACCTCGATTGTGTCAATAGTATCGTTTTAATCGATTATATCGTATTGCTTTTCACCGTCGATACTATCGATATAATCGAATTAATTATCAGAACAGCAATTATAATCGATTAATCGATTATATTGGTACGTGTATAAGAATCGATAGTATCTATACGATCGATTATATCGATAGAAGGATAGATTGATTTGTTAGATTATTTATATGTACTTAGGATAATTGATTAATAATCGATATACGATCGATTATCTGACAACACTACTTATTTAAGACCGTCGTAGTAGTCGTAAAGGGAGTAGATAATAAAATCGTAAAGGGAGTATAGTATATTCCTTTCTCTGTCTACGGTCGTAGTCGTACGGAGGTAGGTCGTACCGTAACAAACAAAACAAAGGATTTATAATGGTGGTACAGACAGACCTACTAAGTTTTGAATTGTGATTGTGATTTCTTGTAGCCATTGTGATGGACGGAATTCTGTCATCAGCCGAGGAGAACATCAGATCGGAGACTGAGGAAGAACAAAAACCCTCCAGAAACTCCAGCAACAGACAAGACAACGGTGAAGGATTTTCCCGAGAGGCTTCCGCTACGGTTGATCAGCTGGAAGAAAAAATGCGACGTAAGTTGCAGTTTTTCTTCATGAACCCGATCGAAAAGTGGCGAGCGAAGCGCAAGTTCCCATTCAAGTTTGTTGTGCAAGTCATCAAGATTGTGCTGGTCACTTTCCAGCTATGTCTGTTTGCTCACAATCGATACAACCATGTCAACTACACCTGGGATAACCGAATCAGCTTCTCGCATCTTTTTCTACTCGGCTGGGACTCTACGAGAGAAATAAACGCTTATCCACCGGGTGCAGGCCCACTGGCAGTCTACAAACATGATGAGTTCTACAACACTCTGGATTACGCCTATGCAGGCTACCAAAACTTGTCAAATGCAATCGGACCCTATTCCTACAATGATGAGAACAACTCCATGCCAGACCCAGTCTTCTGCAAGTACAACTATAAAGAAGGAATCATTCACGGTTTCAATGAGAGCTATGAGTTTAATTCTGAAGTAGTTGAAACCTGCATCAACTTTACAACCAAATCTGATAACTTTAACTCTAAACTTTTCATGGAGGAAGCCGGATTGGATGTTAATTTTGCAGCCCTGGTTAGAGCTAAGCTGATGTTTTCAATAAAAACTATAAATTTCAGGGCAGCAGGTCCCATCACTCCACCAGATTGCTACAGATTTGACATTGAAATTGTGTTTGACAATGAGGACCATGATGGCCAGATGTCACTTGTGTTAGAAGCGGAACCTTACAAACTGATATGCAAGGGAGACCAAGCTTATGTGACTGACAACAAAATAGACCAAGTTCTGAGAAGCATTCTGAATATCTTTGTTATATTGATATGCTCAGCCTCATTATGTCTCTGCAGCCGTGCTATCTATAGAGCACAACTGTTGAAAGAACTTACAGTTCAGTTTTTCCGTCGCACTCAGAACAAAGAGCTGAGTCTTGATGGTAGACTAGAATTCTTGAACATCTGGTACATTATGATCATTGTGAATGACATCTTAATAATAATGGGATCAGCAATAAAAGAACAAATTGAGAGGAACCAGTTCACAAATGACCAGTGGAATGTATGTTCTGTGTTTTTGGGTACAGGCAACTTGCTGGTATGGTTTGGAGTGCTCAGATACCTTGGGTTTTTCAAGACCTATAATGTGGTTATACTCACCTTGAAGAAAGCCGCCCCTAAAATATTCCGGTTCTCCATTTGTGCCTTACTTCTTTATGCCGGTTTTACTTTCTGCGGCTGGTTGATATTGGGTCCATACCACATGAAGTTCCGATCATTAGCAACAACATCAGAGTGTCTTTTCTCCCTGATAAACGGAGATGATATGTTTGCTACATTCTCTATAATGTCCCGTAAATCAGCTATGCTGTGGTACTTCAGCCGAATCTACTTGTACTCTTTTATTAGTTTGTACATTTATGTTGTGCTTAGTTTGTTTATTTCTGTCATCATGGATGCTTATGATACTATTAAACAGTATTATAAGGATGGTTTTCCTAAGAGTGATTTGCAGCAGTTCATTGGAGAAGCGAGCTTCGATGAAGTATCCTCAGGCTTGTACAGAACCTCTAGTTCCACATCACTGAATGCCATCATGAACTCTTTATGTTGTTGCAGTTTTTACAGAAGCGCATATTCTAAAATAGGAGGCGGGAGTTCGAGACTCAATTTGCTTTAAGCTCACATATGTTGTTTATCAACTTTCGTGTTGATGCTGAATTGTTTTGTAAATAGCACTTTCTTTTATGATTAATTTTAGTAGAAATGATTGAGTACTGATGCTGAGCTTTAATGAGTATTGTTGTTACCAATGCCCTCCAAAGTGATTATGCTACTAATTTAGTTTAGTTATTTACCAGTGTAAAGATCAATTGATACATAATTAAGAAGGGAGAACAAATATATAGAAAACCATGGAGTCAAAATGTAAGTGTTATGTTAATTGTCTGTTAACTTTAACATAGTTTATCAAAGATGCTCTTATCTGGCTACAAAGGGTACCTAAATCAAACATGTTTATTTTATTTACTTAACATTTGATAATACACCTACTATGTAATCGGCAGATAGATAATTTAATTGATACAGGCTAGTAAGGCCCACTACTTCGACATTCAACTCCATACACAATATGGAGTTCTCAAAATTATTCGCCTTCGCGCAAGTGGACCTTAGATCCACTAATGTAGAGCTTCATCAGTCATATTGTCGAAAATAGAACCTATCTTTCAAAGTTCAAAAGTACATCTTTCAGCCTTTTAGTCTAGGTAAGTACCCCTTAAGCATAGGTAGGTAAATAAAATGGTTATAGAGCGAAAATATTATAAATCGAAGATATACTCAATCGATAATGTAAAATATTAAATATACTATTTTTGTGCCAAACCGCATTGTTTTTGTAATCGGATGATAGTCTGCTATTTTGTGTCAGTCTATAATACGACACCTCGACTGAGGTTATGGGGCATCTGTCGTATTGCCAGTCATAACAAATCATAATCATAATCGTTTATTTTCAGAAAGACATGTACATTATAAACTTGTTTAGCGAAGTAAACAAGGGATGTATCGCTACTCCCTAAAAAAGGGCGAACCCTGTGTTTTAGGATAAGTTGCTGCTACTTCCCACTAGAATAAATGGCTCAGATTAAAATACTACATAGTGTATAAACAATTTGACATTTAAAATAAAAATATGAGATTGAAAACAAAAGCTATGCAAAGACATTTTACAAGCTATGCAAAGACATTTTACAAAACACAGCTTTTGCATCTATATAAACTCGGATTAATTATCTTGTATCTCCGTCTCCTACCCAATATGGTTTGCTGGAAGAAATCTGTTACTTATTACTAGAGATAAGCTCGCCTTTGTACATATTTTTTCTATCTTAAGCTATTTTTATTGTCATGTAAGTACAATAAAGAAATTACGAAGTAACATAATTTAGCGTCACGCACGTCATTTCCTATACGGGATGGCAGCGGTACCCAGTTTTAGTTATAAGGTCCTTCCTTATATATGAATTTGGCGTTTTGCCGTACTGGCCACTTTGATCTCAAATATCTCCTCTATGGTTAGGAATTCCAAATTCAAAATACAGCTATTTACTCATGTATTTTTGTTTCGAAAATTATAATTCATTTGTTTTACCTCAATTTTTTTTTCTTTGCGTCACTCAGTTTACAAAATAGAAAACTTGAAATATCGCGTTATTTACGGGAAGGAGTTCCACCGTGGCACCAGTGCTGCAGAAACGGCTCGAAGGATTAATGATGTGTATGGCGACGGTGCCGCAAAAGAAAACCAAGTGCGTTTTTGGTTCCAACGTTTTCGTTCTGGAAATTTCGACCTACAGAACAAGCCCCGTGGACGGCCGGAGACCAAAGTTGATAATGAAGAATTGAAGGCTATTGTGGAAGCGAATCCATCGCAAACCACGTCCGAGTTAGCTGCAGGCTGCGGTGTTAGTGATTAAACTGTTTTAATCCACTAGAAGCAAATTGGGAAGTTGAAAAAGCTTGAAAGGTGGGTACCTCACGAATTGAGTGAAGCAAATCAACAAACGCACGTTGACTGCTGCGTTGCATTACTCAACCGGTACAATAATGAATGGATTTTAAATCGAATCATTACCTGTGGTGAAAAGTGGATCCTGTACGATAATTGGAAGCGCTCATCGCAATGCCTGAACCCTGCCTAACCAGCCAAACTATGTCCCAAGCGAAAGTTGACTCCAAAAAAGTTACTTGTGAGCGTTTGGTGGACTAGTGCTGGTGTCGTTCACTACAGCTTTCTTAAATCTTGCCAGACGATTACGGCAGATGTCTATTGTCAATTTTTCAGCAACTGCAAACCATGATGGAAAAGCTAGCTGCTAAACAACCGAGGCTGGTTAATCGCGCTAGGCCACTGCTGCTTCATGATAACGCTAGACCACACACTGCACAACAGACGGCTACCAAATTAGAGGAGCTTCAATTGGAATGTCTAAGACATCCACCGTACTCTCCGGGCCTTGCTCCAACAGATTACCATTTTTTCGAAATTTGGAGAACTTCTTGAAAGGGAACCTAATAGTTACTTCAATACTCCATTTTCGTGACAGGAGGCTAGCCTATCGCCGCAGCTATAATGAACACTGACGTGCCGTTGCCGGCAATAGGAATAATGTAGTAATGAAGGTTTGCTCACGATGTTTTCCATCACCGTTAGAATTATGTAGGTACCTATGTCCATAGCTTATCTCATTGGTACATGGTCAGCAACGGGATTCGAAACTATACGGCTGGGTGAGAAGCAAGCGTGAAAGTGAACCCTCAAGACCACCACGGAGCTCATACGTAATAGTCGTGTGGCGTCACCTATCAGGCGATCCACAAACTGATATACAAGATGAATGGCGCTAGCAAAATGGGAACTCAGCAGTTGGCAGAAGTCACGACAGATGTCATACATAACAGTAAACAGAGCACGGAACAATGCGAAACAACTGACAATCGATCCTGCATCGCTGAAGAGAAGTTTCTTCGGTTGCAAACTATATTACCTATAGAACGTCCGAGCATAAGCTGTTGAACCAGTGTGGTCCTCAGGTGTCACAACCTGTGCGGACTTGCGGAGACGTCCTTTCAGTCGCTCCTAAATCAGAATGCCCAGATCGTGCTCAAACAAAAAGCCGCTTAAGAACGTTTATGCAGTAGAATTGAAATTCCGCGTATTTTAACGATTTTCAACGTGAAATTGTACTTAAATCTGTTCATTCTTATACCCAAGATATTTACAATGTAATACGATTTTCATTAAGTCTTTTAATGACGACTTATTTTTTAGTAATTTTGGATATATTTCTCGTAAGGGCCGTTTTTCCATCGGCCGATTATCAAACAAGCGGTAAAAGTACTTTCTATAGTTGAAATATTGACGCAATCATTAATCAGACACAAATAAAAGTATGATATTTTTAAAGTTAAGATCCGACTATATGTAAGTGACGAAATAAAAATTGTAATCCCTCAAACTTTCATTCATGAAAATCCGAATCAAAATGTTGATTTCAATGCTTTTTTCTAGATATTAACCGAGTTGTTATAGATGAATTACAAACTATTTTCAAAATATTTTTATCAACGATGTGAAATCACTTATAACTTGAATTATTGTGTATGATTTTTAATCACTGACTTATTTGGTTATTTTACTACCATTTTATAAAACAACTATATAATCCGCGCAAGATCGCGCTTCGGCTCATACCCGGCCGAGGCCTTTCAGAGGTAGGACGTGTGCTGCCGTTCCCGCGAAAATCGACTCGCCGCGTGACGTAGCATTCTCCACTGCACACTGGGATTGTTAGCGCGACCGACAATATTTGATCATTGGATTGGATAAATACTGAAGGTTAATATTAGCATACTGCATACGTACCTAGGGTTACCATATGTAAATAGAGGGACGCCTGTCTATGGTACCTAAAATGCCTGATTTTTTAGAAAAATGCCTGTCTAAAGCAAAACGCTGTATAGATAGGTAATAAGTAAAAGCCAACAGATAATAATTAAGAAGGATGTTTATTACTGATATTTGTCAGTAGGCTTGTGGCCTGTCAAGTCAAAATAGATACTTTTTATGAACTGTCAAAACGGAACTTTTGTTCCTGAGTTCTATGAAATAACAACAGAATGACGTCATGTAAAAGTGCCTTCAAATGCTGTCTTTTTTTGCACAAACTTGACTTTATAAAATGTATCTGCTGGAAATATACAATTCTGAGAATGTCAAGCCATTTTGTACATAATGTTTCAACTTAAGACTTGTTCCTAGTTTTATTGGATTACCTTGGCCACAAGCCTGTTCTTTCTTTTCTAATACATAAACGTAAAAATCTTCACAAGATACAGTTTATCATCCCTCTCATTCTCGCGCCGCCTAAACTACTACTACGCATGCGCAACGCGGCGCCACCGCCCCGGAGCCCTATTTTTGAAATCGCTCGTGTGATATAATCGCTCGAATGACTTGCGCAACGAGTGGTTCTGACCAATCGTTGCAGAGCGAATTGAATATAACGAACGAAAATCATTCGTTTTTTTAAATTATATCACACGAGCGATTTCAAAAATAGGGCTCCCGGTGTCAATGGTATCATTCAAACAAATGCAAGTGCCTGCGCACGAGGCGCGGCCGCGAAATTTCAAAATGCCTGTCTCAGACCAATGCCGGCCGCACGCCTGTCTAAACCTTAAAATGCCTGTCAAATGCGGCAAACGCCTGTCATATGGTAACCCTATACGTACCTGACTTTCAAATAAAATTTGTAATAAATTAAACTTGTTAGTACGTATTGTCCATTTTTAGGATGGGAAACAAAAGTATCGACTTTGGAAGAGGAAAAAAAAGGAAACGTCATAGGGACATGTCCAAGGCCAATGAAGCGAAAAGGTATGTTATACCTACTTATCTAAAATCGTAAATAAATTAGAACTTGAAGTGCATTGTGGTAATAAATACTTGTTGTAATATCTAATGGCGCGTCCTCATTACTCATCAAGGAGCGTGGCGAGTGACGAGGGAATGAGGCAGGGAAGTGGAGTGGACACGGACACCGTCCTGCTCCTGCTCCTCGTCCTCGCGCTGCCGCCTTGTCGGCTTTTTGGCGCGATTCAAAGGAAAAGGACTTTAGTTAGCTAGTGCGGAGCGTTGGATTACGTGTGGACGCGCATCTATACTTCGCGAATATTCGCGAAGTACACAAAAGCGCGTCCACACTAGGGTTGAAAAATGCGAAAGATACATTTTGTTTGTTTCGAAACTTACTTAGTTACTGCACCGATTTGCTTCAAAATCGATATCAAAGGATTCGGTTGGAGTCCAATCATGATTCTGAAGTCAGATTTTTAAAAGTCGCCGCCATCTTGAACTTTTTAGTTACTACACCGATTTGCTTCAAAATCGATATCTAAGAATGCGGTTGGAGTCCCTTCAGGAATCTGAAGTCAGATTTTGAAAAAGTCGCCGCCATCTTGAACTTTTTTGTTACTACACCGATTTGCTTCAAAATCGATATCTAAGGATGCGGTTGAAGTCCAATCATGATTGTGAAGTCAGATTTTGAAAAAGTCGCCGCCATCTTGAACTTTTTTGTTACTACACCGACTTACACCAGAGACAAAGCTTCATACAACCACGCCGTCGTAGGTAACCTACTACAAGCATAATGCGCATGTGTGAATGTCATTGGCCGCTGTGTCGCGTACGCACCGCCACTGGAAAAAACCGGTTTACGCTCGTACTTTAGTCCCTGTTTACCGGGACTGAAGTAGATCTTTTTGAATAGATGGGATGAAAATTTTAGGTTTTGGGGGTTTCCAGAATAAAAACATAAACATAAACATTTACATACAGGCACATACATTGGTAAAAAAACACACAGTCCCAATTAGTTCCACTCTGCATTTTTATCATGCAATAATTACCTATTTAAAATGTACAATTAAAATGTCAAAAATCCACACAAAGCTTCGTTCCACTCAGATAGTTCCACTTTCCACCCATAGCAAATAGTTCATACTCGCGTAACATAACGAAAAGTATCAAATGGTTTTATCGCGGTGTATCATCCGCGCTGTAACTCACACAAGTATGCGCGCACGCACACATAGGTACGCGCTTCTCGAGCTCCCAGCCGGGCGCGAAAATACCTAAACTTGAAGCGCGTCGTGGTGCTGTAACGCTCTTAACCTCGCGTCTGTGACAGGTGGCCGCTATGTGAAGATTGTTATAAAATTAATTACCCACTGACAAAGGGTGTCTCTACTACTCTCGAGCGAGGACTTTGAGAGTCCGTCAATTCTGAGTTATCGATTTATTCGTCGTGGACGACTGCCGATCGGCCCGATTACCCGAAACGCGTGCACGGTACCTACACGTCCGAACTTATGATAGGTTAATTGTCATTGGTTAGTCAGCACGGGATTCGAACCTGCATCTCCTACGTCATTAGCGAGCATGAAACCCATCAGACCACGGGCCATGATTCCAGTAACATCAATTTATATGGAAAAATCAACTCGACGACTTCTGCCATAGTTACGAATAAATAAATGGAAAATTTATTGATGTAAGTAATTGGTAACTTTACCTTTGAGATAAGGGCGCAAGCCGTCGACCTTGCAGAGATATGAAATTTATCTGCAAACTATTCAATTAAAATATTAAAATTATATCTTTTTTAACAATGGCGGCGGGCGGCAGAAAATAAATCAAATGATACTCAAATTGATATAATTATTTTATTCTTCTGTGATTCTTCTAGTTTTCACCCGTACTTTGAGATATCCTGTTTCTGTGAAAATTACCTAGCTACCTAATACAAAACATTCTAACTTACAATAACTTGAATAATTTCATAGGTATACTATCTATGATGGTTACATCTTAAATCCTACCTTCCTATAAATATTTATACTTGCAGGTTCCAGGGTACAGTAACATCAGGTTAAACTTAATGGGATAATTTTAATTGCACAGCAAATAACTTATCTTATCAGTGTTATCTTATCAGTATCACCCGTCAAGTGATTTACATCAATTAAATATTTTTTACATCATAATAATTATTTCACTGCAAATAAACCATTTGTTAAACAAAACTGGTGCTAAAAAAAACGAAAATATACATCAAATCGATATGTAGTAAATTTTTTCCTCTTATGCTCGACAGAAATATGGTTTTCATATCAAATATACTGATTGCACTGCAAATATACTGATTGCACAGAAAATATACCGATTGCACAGAAAATTAACCAGGGCGTTCGACGCAAATACTCACATTCATAACTTTATGTACCACCCTGACCTCTTGTAGTTCCACAAAACCGACTTGGTTGCTTTAGGTCACTTCCTGTGCTTATACTATAGCCGAGCGAAGCGGAGCGGAGCGAGGCGACCCCATGTAGTTTCAAAAAACCGAATTGGTTGCTATACCGGGTGTTTGGAGTATGGAACGACAAAATATTTTGGGAAGTTAGTATAGAAACTTTCACTATCAAACCGATTTGATCAGAGCAACTTTATTTTTCACTTCTTTATACATATCATCTGATAACCGCTCGTCCCAAAATGTATTAATTGTTAAAAAAAAGTTGCTCTGATCAAATCAAATGGCTTTCATAGAGAAAGTTGTTCAGAATGATGTCCTCTACTCCCCAAAAAATTTTGTCGCTCCATACTCCAAACACCCTGTATAGGTTAGGCAGTTTCTGACTGAAAACTGTGATCTTATGTGAAATATATATATATATAAATATATATATATATATATATATAGCTGCTTTATTTTAAAAAAAGATGTAATAGATTTTTTTGTGAGGTGGTAATTATTAGATATGCATTCTAAAAAATCTAGTTTTAAATAAATAGTGATGCAACACGAACTTAAATTATTACTAATATAGCAATATTTTGAGGTGACTATTTTGCTGTGCAATGAGTATTTTTGCTTAAGATTGGGAATCATTTGTTATACAAAACGTTTTTTATTTTATTTATTTGCTAACTAGGTAATAATATCACTTCTAAATACATACTTACAATTACACAGGAAATGTGCAATTGCTGATAGCCTCTATCAGCAATTGCACATTTCCAATGTTAGGCTTTTCTTCAAATTCTAAAGGTACATCCGTCATCGAGCGTGGTATAACCGGTATAAGTCTTATGATATTAAATTATGATTTATAAAAAAATTAAAACTTCAAATCATAATAAATTGACGCTAAATTAATCATCTGTCAAGGCTTGGTGGCTCCGACGACTCCTCTCCTAATAGGGTTTGGATTTCATCTTCACTCTTGCCTTTCGTCTCGGGAACAACGAAGAATATGAATATGAAGGCAAAGACCATGAAAGACGCAAACAGCCAAAACACCTGAGCGGAGCCCATAAACGCCTGCAAAGAGTTGAACGTACTGGTGATCGTAAATGCTAGTAACCAATTCAAGGTACCAGCCGTCGAGCCGACGAAAGCCTTGATATCAATCTTGCAGAGCTCCCCAGACATCATCCAAGGGATCGGACCGAACCCAAGGGAAAATGCAATGAAATACAGAGACATAGACGCCAAAGGCAGCCAGGCAAGCGCCTGGACGATCGGGTCGTTCGCTCCGTGCGCGTCGCTCAAGAATAAGAAAATACCAAGAGCCGTGGAACAGACACACATCACCAGAGCTGAGAACAATAGCAAGATACGTCTCCCTAACTTGTCAACCACTAAGCTTGAAACAAAAGTCGCAAACATCTGAATTAAACCGACGATGATTGTAGCCACGGATGGGTCGATGGACGTGCCCGCACTGCTGAAGATCGCAGACGAGTTGAAGATAACCGCGTTGATTCCCGAAAGTTGTTGAAACAACATCAGAGCGTAGCAGATGATGAGGGCTTTCACTGCCGATTTCTTTACAATATTTTCGGAGAATGTCACTGGATTGTTTTTAGCGTCTTCCGCCTTTTGTCTCAATTCGTTCAGCTCACTGTCAACGTCATAGTCGCGGCCGCGGAGACGCACCAAGGCTTCTTTGGCTTCGACGTTCCTTCCCTTCACGACCAGAAACTTGGGACTCTCGGGCATAAAGAAGAATATCGCACCGAAGACCAGTGGAATGCACCCGCAGAGACAATTAAATACGAACACTGGAGTATAGCTGCCGACCGCATACGCGAAGAGGATACCAGCTGTTATCATCAACTGGAAGTAGCTCCCCAATGTCCCTCTGATCGAGTCCTGGGCGATTTCACTGGTATACGCGGGCGCTGTGACACAAAATGCCCCTCCAGCTACACCCGTTATAAACCTTCCGACCATCAGCATTGCGACGTTCGTGGCGAAGATTATGTAAAGCCATCCGATGGTGAAGGGTATGACTAGGAGTAGCATGGTCTTTTTTCTGCCGAGCATGTCCATGATGAGACCGATGGGGAAGCAGACTGCTGCCGCTCCGAGGTTGACGAGTGAAGACACCCAGTCTCCTTGTGAGGGGCTGACATTGAAGTTGTAATCAGTGTTATTTGGGTTGGTGATTCGGAAGACCACAGGAGATGACCATCCGATCATAGCACCGGCTGCGAGGGCGCCCAGCGTTGCTGGAATTGAAAGAATGTCTTGTGTACGATTTGTAGTGAACTACATAAATTATAGTGGCGAACTGGACAGGAAACAAAAACCTTAAATGGTTAGACTGGTGGGAGTTGCGATGATCTGGATCCCTGCTAAGGAATGTCAGGCAGGATAGGATGTTAGACTATACTTAAGTAAAGTTTTATACCATAAGGGGTGGCAGAGGTACTGATGCGCCCAGTATGAAGGATGCATCGATGAATGTCATGATGAGTCGCGATGTTTTCCATTGCAACGCCATCGCCATTAGAAGTAATTTAATTTCTACCTAACTATTTAGGCGGTTCCAATGGTTATTGTTTTGAGGGATGTAGGTAGGTAGTTACTTAAGATATGAATAAAATGAGCCCACTGCGCTGGTCGACAAACCGCATATCGTGGTTTGGTGATCTATATTTCCGTGCTGTATTAAGTATAACGGAGCATGGGGGTCGTCAGTGTTTTTAGTTACAGTGACGTCAGCATGACTGACGTCACTATCCTCAGTTTCCTCCATACCCCGTTTCAGAAGCAAGAGTGGAAGGCTAGATTGTAGAAGACGAAAGAAAATGGAAATTGAACTGCTATGCACTGAAGTTTTATTACGCACTAAAAACTAAAAAGTAAACAAAATGGAAACTTAGCTTTATAACACAGATGTCTGCTCAGGTAGCCCGTCCAACAGAAAGTGATCGTACCCGTCTGTTTGGCGTTCTAGCTAAACTACTCTCGTCTGACAGTCACAACACTTCTGATTGGTCCGCGAGGCATCCGACGCCGCCCATTGGTTGACAGCGAATGCCGCGCGGTTACAACTCCCGCTCTTTTTACAAAACTCATGAAATTTACTAATGTGTTAAAGTAAACTATTACAGGATAGTTTCATTAAATCGTAATAGATTTTTGGAACCTAGAAAACATGAGAAAGTTACAGAATTGATGATTTTCAACAAAGTTGAGTTGAGCGGAAGCGCGTACCATATCGACCGCGCTTCCGCGTCATTACATGTAAGCCAGATTGCTCAAATAAATTCTGAAACTTTTACAGGAGTCTTAATTAATTACAACACGATTTGTGAAACCAAAACCTGAATTTTACAAGCTAAAATGAAATTATTTTAGAAGTTAAGTGTTGGGCGGAAGCGCGTACCATCGACCACGCTTCCGCGTTATTACATGTAAGCCAAATTGCTCAAATAAATTCTGAAACTTATACAGGAGTCTTAATTAATTACAACTCGATTAGTCAAACCAAAATCTGAATTTTACAAGCTGAAATGTAATTATTTTACAACCGGAAACTACACCAAAAGTGTGGCAAGTTTAAAATTAATAATAATCACAGTTTTTGCCTTCAAGATTAATAGAAATCCGCTTAACAGCATTAATAACTTAACTAATTATCATAAAATTTATCTAAACCTGACAACTTAAGTATGAATCATCGGCATTGCGCCGATACGGCCAGTCTGATAGGCGGTGCGCGCTCTGCACCAGCCTGGGCTCATGTGGGGATTTGTGAATCATCCTGGGTGGATTGGATCATCTTGTTAGCAGACTTCTTGAATTACAGTTGATTGGAGGCGTCGCGATACTTTGGTTCCGGTTTTGACGGCAGTTGTAAACGTAGGGCACCATCGACGGGGTTGCATACGTAGATAACTGGAAAGAACAGAAAACTTTTTCAAGTAGGCATCTGTTTATCACCTCGTCAGGTGATTACAGGCGGTAAAATTGTTTGTTCCACTTTCAATATCAACATATTGAGAATACGTTTTAAGAGATGTTGCTTGATGTTGCTGATTGGACAGCTGGTTATTGTTTTTTTTTTTTTTTTATAGCATGTTTGTTGTTCATTCCTTGTTGCGTCTAACTACGCCAACAAGAAGAAATATCAGTTCATTTAGACGGGACATTGATGTTGTGCTCTGGGCGGTCCTGTTCGCCGTGGTACACAAGGGCTCTAAAGGAAAGAGATAAAGGTCGATGCTGTGCTCTGGGTCTTTATTGACCGTGGTACACAGAGGCTCTAGGGGATAGGGAAAAAAAAAAGAAAACTGAGCAGAGAGAAAGTAAATGCGACTCACATCTTTGTTGATCATTGACCAGCACGTGATGTAGATGGCGTTGATGTAGTGGCATCAGGTGAAGCTGGTGTGACGTCATGTGCCTCGTCATTGGCTAGAGCCAACCCAGCAGCAGCATCCTCAGCATCTCCCTCCGCCGATACGGTTTGTTGCTCTCCCGGTTGCGGCGCTCGGCGAAGCTGGTCATGAGCCACTTTACGTGGCCGTCCTCTGCCCACCACCTTCTTGACCAGGTAGCGGTCATTTTCAAGCACTCTGAAAACTTCATAGGGCTCGCTAAATTTTAGGTCCAGACAAGTCTGATTCCTAGGATTATTTTTGATGAGAACATAATCTCCGCGCTGAAAGGGACGAATAACGGCTTTGCCTTTGTCAAAGCGCTGCTTGTCTTGCTGTGAAGCTGCTGTCATTCGTTGCTGCACGTGATGGACTAGGCGATCAATGTCGACGGTCTGTTCATCGAAGTTTACCAGGTTGAGCAGTTCTGGTGGCACGCAGTTTTTACGTCTGGTGAGTAGCGTCAGTGGTGCGACCCCAGTGACTCTATGAGAAGTGCAATTAAAGGCTAGCTGGAGTTCATCTAGAGTAGTATGCCACTGCTCAGTTTCATAGTTCTTGATCATAACGAGAGCGTTTTTCAATGTGCCCATCATTCTTTCCACTTGACCGTTGGCTCGGCTAACTCCTGGCGATATCGCATGGATTTCTATGCCAAACTGATCGCAGTACGCCTTGAACTCACCGAGAAATTCTCGGCCTCCATCCACGATGATCTGGACTGGAGTTCCGAACAAATGCACGCCCCGTTTGAGTGCAGCCAGTGTGCTATGAGGATTCTTGTTTGTTGCGTGGTAGAGCATCACGTATTTTGTGAAGGCATCGATGGTGACTATGACGTAATCGTGCTCACCTGTCGTGCCTAGTTTGCCGGTAATGTCCATGTGGATTACTTGGAATGCTGCAGAAGGCTTCTGAATTGGGTGTAGCTCTGCTTGCACTGCGCCCGACTTTCCTTTTGAGGTTCGACATACAACACAGTTTTCGACGAAGGTTCGGACCACCGTGTTCATCTTTTCAAACCAATAAACCTCCTTGACTTTCTCCAATGTTTTCTCCCAGCCTGTGTGTTTTAGTGCAGTGTGAAAGGAGTTGATAAGGCTCCACTGGAACGCCTTGGGTACCACGATCAATTTCTGCTCACCAAAAACAGAGTGTTGCAGCACCTTCTTCAATACGCCATCCTCAAGAACATAGCCATCACTTTGTTGGTCGTTTGCCAGGCCGTCGATTCTCGCCCTCAGTGTAGCGTCACGACGCTGCTCTACTTTCAGCCAGTCCAAGTCCCTTGTCATAATGTTTACCTCCATTGTAAGCGGATTTCTACTAAAGAAGTCTGCATGCTGAAGCCGCTCGCCTTTTCGGTACTCCACCTCGAACTCGTACTGCTGTAGAAATGCCCACCAGCGATAGACACGCGGTAGTAGTTCTTTCTTGCTCTGCGATGCCTTGAGCGCGTTGCAGTCCGTGATGAGCTTGAACTTGCGTCCATACAGGTATTGGCGAAAGTGCTTAACGGCTCTTACCACGGCGAGGGTTTCAAGTTCGTAGGAGTGGTAGCGACTCTCTACCTCGGTGGTACGCTGGCTCATGTAGGCAACGGCGTGGCGTCGCTCTCCGACGATTTGGATGAGTACAGCCCCGAAGCCCAGGCTGCTGGCATCCGTGTAGAGTTCGATGGCAGCGTCTTCCTGGAATATGGTGAGAACGGGGGACGACGTAAGGTATTGAATGATTACATTACGTGCTTCTTCGTGTCGCTCGTTCCATTCCCACTTAGCTCCCTGCTTCGTAAGTTCATACAATGGTATCATTATACGGGAGAAGTTGGGAATGAATCGTCGGAAATATCCAGCGAGACCATTAAACTGTCTCACCTGTTTGACATTGGTTGGTATTGCTGCTTTCACTAATGCCTCTACTTTACGCGGACTTGGGCGAACTTCGCCGTGTGATATTATATTCCCCAAGTATTCTATTGACTTTTTAAAGAAAGCCGATTTTTCCACATTTATGGAAAAACCCGCTTCCTGAAGAGCAATGAAAATTCGCTCTAAGTATGCCATGCCTTGCGAAAAGTCACTGCATTTGCTAAGCACATCATCGACGTAGACCTGGGCCACGCCGTTGTTTCCGAGCAATGGGCTCAATGCTTTATTAATGCAGCGTTGGTACACGGCACTAGCATTGCTCAAACCAAACGGCATGGTCAGATACTCGAACAATCCGTCAGGCGTGACGAATGCAGTGCGTTCAATTGAGGAGGATTCCACTGGAATTTGGTGGAACCCTGCCGCCATGTCAAGTGAGTTATAGAGTACCCCCCCTGAGAGTTGATCAATTTGATCAGAGATCAATGGAAGAGGATAGTGATCGCGTAACGTATTAGAGTTTAACTCGCGATAATCTACGCACATTCGGTCATCGCCATTCTTTTTCTTGACGAGGATTATTGGGCTTGAAAAGGGGGACTTACTCTCGCGAATAATGTTGTGGTCAAGCAACTCTTGAACTATATCGCGAACTTTCTCACGCTCGACGGGACTCAATCGATAAGGACGTCGCTCTACATACTTAGCGGGGTCTTTCAAACGGATCTCTAACTGTCCAGTTTTAACTCGTGTACTAGGAAAACCGCGGATAAATAGGTGAGCATATTTGTTGAGCAGAATGCGTAATGCGTTAATCTCGCTCTCATCCGTCAAGTCACAGTCCAAGTTATCGAATATAGTGTGATTGGATTGAACTCTAGCCACAACGCACCGACGCACAACTTTTGCACCTCCAACCGTTACAAGAACATCGAAACCAGTTTTCTCTATTAAGTCCATACCTATCAGCACGTCCAATGTCATCTCATAGTCAGCAACTACAAAGAACTCGAGCTCTATGTTCACCTCATCAATTTCGCAAACTACGATTAATGCTTGCAATGAGATGACAGGGAACTGCCCTATTCCGCGTAAGTATGTCACTTTATCAATCCTGCGCCCGGGTAGTTTCGCTGCAACTGACTCACGCACAACCGAGCATTCCGCTCCGCTGTCAAACATTGCATTACAGATGACGTTTCCGATTGTCACTTTTATTTTAGATTTTGAACTACCCACACAATTCACATTTGATACCACCGACCGATTGCGTTTGAAGCAATTTTCAAACGTATGACCTACTTTCGAACAAAATGTACAGGTCAGCCTGTCTTTGCCGTCACGTGACATCTCCCTACCATCTCGCGGCGCCTCTCGAGTATCACGTGATGTTTCCTTACCATCTCTGTTCGATGTGGGGTTATCAATGACTCTAAAACTACATTCCCGCGCGATATGACCGTTTTTCTTACATACTTGACAGAAATGTAAAGGCCGTTTATCATCATAACGTGGTCGCTTACCTGGCACGGTTTGAGACGTTCCTTGATGAGGTCGCTTGGCACGCCTCGATGTTGCTACCGAAATCAACTCGGGAACCGACTTCGCCCTCGCATTCAGCAGTTCGATACGCAAATGTTCGTCGTCTACGCACCCGATGACTGCTTCAACTGCGTCGTCATCACCAAGCTTCTCCTTTGTAACGCGTTTCCAGAGAACCCACGCTTTGGACAAAAACTCTGCTATGTCTTTTGAAGGGTCGTAGGAATGTTCACGAAATTTCGTGATATCACGGGAGTACCTGTTTTCGGGCTCGAATGTTGTAATCAAGTTGTTCTTCAGCTCCTCCCACGAAGTAGTCATCACCAGCCAAGAGTCAACCCAGAATTTAGCTCGACCTTTGAGAAGACTACCTACTTTCATTCGAATCTCATAGTCGTTGAGCTTGTACAGCTCCACAGCTTGGGTTATGTGTTGACACCATTCACGAACACCAACATTCGTATCTGGGTCATATGAGGGTAGAAAAATATCATTTATTTTTACCTTGTCTCCACTATGTGGTTTCGCAAGTCGCTCAGACATCTGCTTCATCATCTGCATCATTTGCGTGAAAAACTCTGCCGACATACCTTGAGTCATGAGCGTGACGTCATCGTTGACGTCGGAAGTACCAGGACGTCCTGAAGTGGGAAGGTATCCCACTTCTGATAACGGAGCATGGGGGTCGTCAGTGTTTTTAGTTACAGTGACGTCAGCATGACTGACGTCACTATCCTCAGTTTCCTCCATACCCCGTTTCAGAAGCAAGAGTGGAAGGCTAGATTGTAGAAGACGAAAGAAAATGGAAATTGAACTGCTATGCACTGAAGTTTTATTACGCACTAAAAACTAAAAAGTAAACAAAATGGAAACTTAGCTTTATAACACAGATGTCTGCTCAGGTAGCCCGTCCAACAGAAAGTGATCGTACCCGTCTGTTTGGCGTTCTAGCTAAACTACTCTCGTCTGACAGTCACAACACTTCTGATTGGTCCGCGAGGCATCCGACGCCGCCCATTGGTTGACAGCGAATGCCGCGCGGTTACAACTCCCGCTCTTTTTACAAAACTCATGAAATTTACTAATGTGTTAAAGTAAACTATTACAGGATAGTTTCATTAAATCGTAATAGATTTTTGGAACCTAGAAAACATGAGAAAGTTACAGAATTGATGATTTTCAACAAAGTTGAGTTGAGCGGAAGCGCGTACCATATCGACCGCGCTTCCGCGTCATTACATGTAAGCCAGATTGCTCAAATAAATTCTGAAACTTTTACAGGAGTCTTAATTAATTACAACACGATTTGTGAAACCAAAACCTGAATTTTACAAGCTAAAATGAAATTATTTTAGAAGTTAAGTGTTGGGCGGAAGCGCGTACCATCGACCACGCTTCCGCGTTATTACATGTAAGCCAAATTGCTCAAATAAATTCTGAAACTTATACAGGAGTCTTAATTAATTACAACTCGATTAGTCAAACCAAAATCTGAATTTTACAAGCTGAAATGTAATTATTTTACAACCGGAAACTACACCAAAAGTGTGGCAAGTTTAAAATTAATAATAATCACAGTTTTTGCCTTCAAGATTAATAGAAATCCGCTTAACAGCATTAATAACTTAACTAATTATCATAAAATTTATCTAAACCTGACAACTTAAGTATGAATCATCGGCATTGCGCCGATAAGTATCATTTAAATAAATATAAAAGTTTACCTGATAGGGCTGCAATGTATTGTGGAAACCGGCGACTATTCTGAAGTAAATGCGACTGAGATATACCATTATTTGGGCTTCCATGCTGTAACAAACAAATGCATAGATAAAATATATGTGTGCATCATTGTAAAAAATATTGTATAAGTAAGTACTTAAATAAATTCAAAAGTATAATGATTTTAAATATCTTTTCATTGATACTGTTAAGAAAGAATGAATGAATGAATGAATTTCTTTATTTCCAATAAAAGATTCACATTTTGGTTAAGCCCTAGATCCCACACTAGGATTCCCTGTATCGTGGGGTCTAGTCTCTAGAATAGACAAACATTCTCAATCTCATCCACTTACGATTTTAGAACCACTGCCTATAAGAAGTTTTACTTCAATATTATGATACATATGTACATATTTATCATCATCATCATCATCCTCAGCCCACATCAACCCACTGCTGGGCATAGGCCTCTTCTCTATAGCGCCAATCTTCCCGGTCCTGTGCCAATCGCACCCATCACATTTATAGATTGAATCAATTCTAGTGTTTGTGGTTAAGCCATACTTGCACAATGTGGACTGATCCTACTGTTGAGAACTAAGTATGTGGTGGAAATTGTAACTGGATTGCTTTCAAGAGAGTATACAACTGGCAATATTTGAAATTGCTTAATATTTGATGATATTTGTGACCTATTGGCTACAAGGACAAGGGGCAGAGCATGTTAATGAGCAAGATAGAGGGGAAATGATGCGCAGGCAGAAGGAGGAAGTTATGGCTCCGCAATATCAGGGAATGGGGAGAGATGAGACAAGCTCGATTTTTGAAGTAAAACTTCTTGGGGCACGGGGGTAAAATTTATTTAACCTCTCAACTGTGGGTTATACATATATTTGCTTTTCAATTACTACTAGCCGGGTGCTATCACGAGTGGCTAAGAAATGTAACGGAAATTGGAATCGGTGACGTCAGGGTCGGCTGAAGACTTTTAAAACCGCAACTATTTTCAATACGGTTTTTAACTAATCAGATAAGATAATAATACATTCGTACAATAAAGAATGTTAATTAGTGAGAGAAAAACCTGATGAAACGTTAACAAATAAAAATTATTTTAAGCATTCTTCCACGAGTTCTTGATTTCCGGTAAAGGCCAAAACCAGTGACGTGACCAAAAACTACTTCGTTCAACCTCTTTGTTGGAACCGGAACTTATGTTTGACAGTTGTGCGATGCGATCCATACAGTTTGTAAGAAAAGAGTTTCATCAATGTCACACGGGTCGATATGGATTTCTAAAATGATGAACGAATCGTTTTTTGGCCGGTAACTATGGAATAGGTACCTAAAACGCGCTGCGTAGTCGCGCAACAGGCAGCTAGTAATCGCATAAAGTCACTTAGAATCATCCAAATGTGATATTTAGTTTTCAAGCAAATTCCGATGTGATGGATGGCTGCATTAAGACTTCTTGAAAACAATAAGTAGGTACCTAGAACTGTTCTAAAGCCACTTTTTATTATATAGTGCAGTTCAAGTCACAAATTAGCAGTTTAGCTACTAAGTACGTGTTATACCTACCTATTTAATGTTTATCTGTAGTAAACGGCCAAAGCGAGGTCTACAGCTTACAGAGCCATAAGTTTAATGGCTTATTGTTTCGCTTATTTGTTTGTATGTAATTTTTGTAATACATATTTTAAAGTTGAATTGTTGTTATAACTGTTGAAATTATACGATTTTGATTTTAATAAGCTTTTGTAATTTTAAAGTTAATGCTTCATGCCAGTCAATAATGTTGAAGTAAAATATCAAAATCTAGGTATGTCGTATGGCGGACTAAGGAAATGTCAAGAATAAAATTAAATAAGAGTTACGTCATCGCTTCGCGATGAAGTAACCCTAAAAAATCCTAGCAAAGTAGGTATGTATAGGTTAGCGGGGGTAGCATAAGGCACGCCAGTCACCCCAGCCACGCATTTTGTCACAATTTAATGTCATACATATCATAATGAATGCGCGCTATTTTATGGAGAAACATCATTGAGACGCGAAAGGAGTTGGCAATTTGGCAAAATGACTGCCCCAGACATGTACAAAGACTTCTCAACAGCCAATTAATAGCATTTAAATATTCTCTCATAAATTACTGCGTCTTTAGTTAGTTTGTAGAACTTGAAGGAAATGATTAAATAATTAAGAGTTGTCACTTCATACTCTATGATTCCGCCATTGATTAGTGACTTTTGCCATCGTTAAAAATAACATGCAACATAATTGCCAACTAGCAAAACTGTTGAAAACAGGAGGTTTCCAGAGGAGTGGCTAGATGGCGTTATGTTGCATGTTATTGCAAAATGGTGCTTATTTCTAGCGACGGCAAAGGTCACGGAATCATATTGGAATCACGGAGTATTGAGTAACAACTCTTATTTACCTATATTTAATTTTTTTTTCTTCAAGTTCTACAAACTAAATACAGACGCAGTAAATTAAATTTATGAATGAATATTTAAATGCTATTGGCTGTTGAGAAGTCTTTGTACATGTCTGGGGCAGTCGTCCATATATTGATTTAGCCATCTTCTTTGTCATTTATCTGCGCGACTGAGGTGAGTGGCAAGCCTTATGGTAGCCCCGCAGGTACACATTAACTTGGAATAGTTGAAAATACGTACTCGATCAATTAAATAAAGGGACTGGGCACAGAGACAAGCAAAGCAATGCATACATTTGAGCGAGACGGTTTTAAGACGTGACGTCGTCAGATGGTATATAATCTGAGCGAGATGCAAATAGTAGTGACACTATTGAATGAGTTAAGTATATCACCACGAGCGCGACAAATTGTAGATAAGGAATGGTGGGAAATAAATGACATGACGTATTAAAAGTAAGTACAAGTATAAAATAATTTCAAATAATCGGACGTCTGAAACATAAAAGTAACTTGAAGCAGAGATTGGATCTCAAAATTGGAAATTTAAATCTCTTTTAGTATAGGTAGGTATAGGTGTATAGTATAGGTACCACTTAATGATCTAGCTACAGAAGTTTTACTTCTAACACGTGTACGGTGCTACACGCGAATTTTTTTTTTAAACTATATTATTATTAACAATTGGCTTGATTTTGTCGTCGATTTTTCGCATTAAAGTTTCCGTTACTTTCTCTGTAACCTTCTCAGTAATAGATCGCGTTTGCGTATCCAGTTGTTCCTTCAGTTGATCTGACATATTTTTTTTTTTGCAAGCAATAATGACAGCTCAGGTGACAGTTGCGCTGTATCCATTTTGCTGGATGTGTTGGGTTCGCGCTGTATCCATTTTGGGATCGACGACAAAATCAAGCCAATAGTAGAGGAAAATGACAAACTGAAAATAGAAATTGTGAGACTAAACAGAAAATTAGAAACGCTCGAACTCAATAGCAGGAGAAATAACCTGATCCTCCACGGTATACCAGAGTCTGAAGACGAAAGCCATGAGGATTTATACGCTCTTTCTTCAGCCACCCTATCAAAAATTGAAGTGGCAATATCAAAGGGAGATGTGGACAGAATTCAGAGGATGGGCAAAAAACCCGCTGAAGAAGGGAAGATCAGGCCTATACTGCTGGCAACTACAACAATGCAGAAAAAAATCGAAATCCTCAAAAAGAAAAAAAGCATGAGCGAAGGTACCTACATCACTCAGGATCTGCCAAAAGAAGTCCTACTAAGAAACAAACAGAAGAAACAGGAAAAGGAAAGGAACAAAGACAAGCGGAGCAGATCTGAGACTCCAAGCCCCCTCAACTCACAAAAAGAGGCGAAAATCTGCAAAACGGATGCATTTCAGCGCATGCGGGAAGGGGCCTATGCACAGTCAGGCAAAAATACATACAGAAACTAAATCAAAACAAATAACTGCCGAAAGAAAACAACATCAGAATAACAAAAAATGTACAAACAGTCTCCCAACACGGATGGTCCCCGCGGGAGAGTCCGACCAACACCCTCTAACAAATAATCATAAACGTGAACGATTCAACATAGCTACGCTAAATACTAGAACCCTCAGGACTCACGAAAGTCTGCTGGAACTGGAAAATGCCTTAACCAATATAAAGTAAGATGTTCTAGGCATAAGTGAGATGAGAAGAATTGGCGAAAGCATAGAAGAGCATGCTAACTACATATTATACCATAAGGGCGAAATAGCAGGTCAGAGAGGAGTGGGTTTTATAATCAAACAATCACTAAAACAACACATTCAAGAACTCATAGGAATTTCTGACAGGCTGGCAATTCTTAATATCAGACTACCCGGTTATAAGAAAATATGGTCGATCATACAAGCCTATGCGCCAACGGAACTAGCAGAAAAATCTGTCACACTGGCTTTCTACAAACAACTATCACAAGCAATAAAAAGCAACTCTGACAAGGATATAATATTAATGGGTGACTTCAATGCTCAAGTAGGGGAAAAACAAAACAACGAAGAATATGTGCTTGGGGAATACGGACACGGCAAGAGAAGCAGCAATGGCCAAAGACTAGTCGAGTTCCTGATGGAGCACAACCTAACGTTACTTAACTCCCGCTTCAAAAAACCCATAAAAAACAAATGGACATGGATATCCCCAGATGGTTCTTACAAAAACGAGATCGACTATATAATAAGCAACAAACCAAATGCATTTACTGATACAGGTGTTGTAACAAACCTGAACTTTAATACAAACCATCGAATGGTACGGTGCTCTATAAACAAAACTCCAATAAAAACAACTCGCAAACACATATTAGACCACAGTCTCACCAATCAACATCAGCAAAAAACTGTTCTACCAGTCAAAATAAACTTCCAGGAAACAGGAAAAATTGTTGCAAATAATACCCTAGATGTGACACAAAAATATGACACACTAGAAAAACAACTCACTCATTACTGCATGAACAACAGGAAAGCATGCAACCCCAAATACCAACTGAGTGATACAACTATACAACTTATAAAGAAAAGAAAAGAATATATGACTAGCCAATCAAAAAGAGCAAATCTCAAACCGATAACAGAAGTAAGCAAGCAAATTAGAGAAAGCATCAGAAAAGACCGCAAATCAAAGAGACTCAAAACTCTTGAACACCACATTATGAAAACCGGAGGCATCAGAAAAGCACTTAAGGAATTACGTGAATCAGGCAAACAATGGATCCCAAGGCTGAAACGAAACTAATCAACCACCGCAAAGCGGAAAAACATCAAAGACTTAGCGACAAACTTCTACAGCAAGCTCTATGAAAAGCAAACATCAAAACCAAACTACAACAGTGAATTGAACAATAAAACAACCGAAGATAATGTTCCTGGGATATTGCTAAGCGAGGTCGAAAAAGCGCTGAGAAGCCAAAAGTTAGAGAAATCTCCAGGTCCTGATAAAATCACCAATGAACTAATGCAGGGAACAATTAAGGAACTAACACCCATTCTAACAAACATATTCAATGATATCCTAAAAACTGGCAACATTCCACTGCAATGGGCTAAATCGCACATTATACTAATACATAAGAAAGGTGAGAAGGAAAATATAGAGAACTACAGACCAATAAGTCTAATGTCAAATGTGTACAAGGTCTTCGCAAAGATTATACTGGGAAGAGTAAGCCATTTGCTAGACGAGCACCAACCCGTGGAGCAGGCAGGGTTCAGAAAAGGTTTTTCTACTATCGACCACATCCACACAGTAAAACAGATACTGGAGAAGTATAATGAATACAACAAGACTATTTATGTCGCCGTCATAGATTATGCTAAGGCTTTTGATAGTATATCTCATGATTACATCTGGAGAACATTAGAACAGCAAGGCATACCACCAACATTCACCAAAACAATAAAGAATGTCTACTCCAACAGTCAGGCCAGAATCCAACTAGAAACACTGGGGAAAGAATTCAGCATTGAAAGAGGCGTGAGACAAGGAGACCCGCTATCCCCTAAACTTTTCTCTGCAGTACTCGAAAACATTTTTCACCAGCTTGATTGGGACTACTACGGCCTTAATATCAACGGAAAGAAACTAAACCACCTAAGATTTGCCGACGACCTAGTCCTATTCGAAGAAGACCCTGCAACCCTAGAAAAAATGATCCAAAATCTAAGCGACGAAAGTGAGAAAGCTGGCCTGAAAATGAACTCTAACAAGACAAAGGTTATGTTATGAACTTATGACTTATGACAAACTCCACCAAAATAAATATTACAGTAAACAACAAAACCTTGGAGTATGTTGAAGAATACACCTATTTAGGTCAAATCATATCACCGAAAAACTAAATAGAAAAGGAGATAAATACAAGGATTGCCAAGGGTTGGAGAAAGTTTTGGTCTCTGAAGGAAATAATGAAGTCAAAAGATCTGGGTATGGCACTGAAAAGAAAAACCTTCAACACATGCATCCTCCCATGCATAACATATGGTTGTGAGACATGGGCTCTCACTAAACTCCTGAGAGAAAAACTTGCTATATGCCAAAGAGCAATGGAGAGGAGCATAACTGGGACAAAGCGCCAGGATAAAATAAGAATCGTCGACCTCAGAGAGAAAACTAAACTTACCGATATACTAGTCAGAATAGACCAGCAAAAATGGAGATGGACTGGCCATATGATGCGCGACCCCCAAGGAAAGTGGAGTAAGGAAGTGACCGAGTGGTATCCCAGAGACGGCAGAAGAAGTCGTGGAAAACAGTTAACAAGATGGGAATATGACCTAAAGCTGACAATAGGAACAAACTGGAGAAGAGTTACTCGTGATAGAGAACAGTGGAAAGCTTTAGAAGAGGCATACGTCAGAAGATACTCTGAAATCAGAGACATTTTGTAGTGTGGCCAGGACATGTTAGAGGAGGCCTCTGTCAAGTGACACTCCAAACAAACATACAAACAAAACAAACTCATTCAACTTTTAGTTTGGAAATAAAGGCTATTTTATTTATTTATTTTATTATTATTAACAAAAAAAAAATTGAAAATTAAATACAGATGTTTTTTTTTTTTTGTGTGTGAGGGGATAAAAAATCTTTTTAAGGATGTCCGGGAGTCGGACCTCCCTGCTATGTCCGATTCTCCACAATGAGGTCCGGATGAGGTCTCCACCGTGAGGCGGAGACTACATTGAGCGGAACACTCGTATGTGGCATATGGACTAAAAAAAACCCTGTGTGCTGTTGTTGCATGCAGTTGCGCGTATGCATCACTGTTTCCATGGCCTCGGTTAGACGCAGAGGGCGTTCTACCTACAAGTTATATATAAGTTTCGATAATATATATGGGATACAGATAAGTACAACACATCAAGTAGGTACTAATAGTAAACTTATATTTATTTTTCTTTTTGTTGCCTTCAATAGACTCATGATGCAATCTGACTTGCAATTTATTGCTGCAACGTGTATTTCCCTCTCTATCTATATTCCTGGCCTGTCCTTCTCTATCTATTGCAAGAGAAGGACTGGATAGGAAGATAGACAGAGAGAGAAATACAAGTTGCAGCAACAAATTGCATTGTGAGTAGAGCCCTTAAACAATGACATATTCCCACCATATTCCCTCTCCGTAACAGTAACAATCGAGTCATAAATTGTCTTCTACAAATATTTCTAATTTACAGACATGCATCTCCTGTCGGCTAAATGTGAGCGCAATTTATGAGGACAGGACGCTATGTATTATTTATTATATGTGGTAGAGAAAAGGTAGGTCTCTAATGCCAGATTTTCGTCATAAGAGACGAGTAAAAATAAATCTTATCCTTGTTGTACCCTTGAATAAATATTTTACTTACATTTAGAAAACGCAGTTCATCCTCTTCGGATGCAGGAAGTAGTCGATCGGTTTCACTCATTTTGGACGGAATAATTACCAACTATACACTACACGATATTTCTTTGTTTTCCGTGTACGTACCTATGTAAAGAAATTATTTTATTGTGTTAAAATTATTATTTTTTGTTTACATACATGAGCATTTAAATATCAGCTGACGTGCGTTGCGTGTTGGTTGACGTTCACAACTTACTTATCTGTGAGCATGAGATGAGATTGAGATGTGATGTGATGTGTGTGAACGAAAGATGTTTTATTTTTAATTCTTTCAATTGTACGGCTCCATATATTTCAGCATCTTCATACTTCAAGTAAAGTACGATGTGAGCGGTGAGGGGATGGAGTTATTGTTCTGAGATGGAAATAATGAAAAATAAAAGGCTAATTCCCGGTCACAGACTATAGGGATACTACGTACGTTACGTAACTTACGTACGTTCCCGGTGTCGCTCGCGAGCTCTACAGCTCACACAGTGATGCCAGATGGGGGGGATTCCCTGCAAATTTGGGGGTTTTTTAAGCCTCCGGGGGGAATTTCGGGGGGATAAATCCTTTGGGGGGATTTCCGGGGGCAAATAATTCGAACATGGGGTTTTTAGGAGTTTTTTAAAACCTACTAAAAACTGGTATTTTGTCTCTCCCTTTTTCCAATGCAGTGGTAGAAAGAGCATTTTCTCAGTTTAGCATAATAAAGGACAAATTGCGCAATAAAATGGCAATTGAAACTGCAGAGGCAATTCTAAGAATACGTTATTCATTACCTGAGGGATGCATTCATTTTGTTCCAACCTCGAAAATGCTAAGTAAATTTAACTCTGAAAAAATGTATAATACTAATTTAACTGAAATTGAAGGTGATAATGACGTACTATTAGAAGCTCTGGCTGAATTATAATAAGTATAAAAGATAATTATTAATAAAAAGCAACAGGAAACATGTATTTTTATTTTTTATCCCTTTAAATTAATACAAAAAAACAATCTGGAGTAGAAAAAAATGTTGGGGGTTTTTTTTTCGAAAAAGCAGTTTTTCGGGGGTTTTTTGGCGAGGTCTGGGGGGAAATACACAAAGCCATCTGGCAACACTGAGCTCACAGAGCCACTAGTAAATATGTGGTGCTGGTGATCGAAAGCTGTCTTGTTGGTCTCTTCTGTAGTTCTTCTTTGTTTGTTCGTAGGTATCATACTTCCAAAATTTTCCAAAAGCTGCGCGACATCAAACTGAAGAAAACCTTACCTGGCTTTGGATTTTTGGACACACCGGTAACGGCTCTATACGTAGCGTTAATGTCCCCTCCGAGGGGCACAGGCCTTTACATTAGTCCGAATGATGACCTCTGTGGCGCAGAGGTTGCACGTCTGCCTACTATGCGAGAGGTCCCCGGGTTTGAATCCCGGCTGGGGACAAAAAAAAACAGGTCTTGGATGTTTAAATGTTTGTGATGTCGCTGTTTCCTACGACACACAGGGTATCCTAAATGTGGGGCCAGAAGCAATGTAGGTACGTGCCTGTATGTAAATGTGAATTTGATTGAAAATAATCAATAGACGCCTATTCTATGAAATAAATAAAACCAAGTCATTCAACAATATACACGGTTTATTTTTAGACACTGATTTCATTCATTTTCATTAATCAAAAAACCATTACTTACAATATTTAGGGGTTCACAAATTAATTAAATTAAATACTTACAATTACACCAATAATGTGGCGTAGAAATGAAATGAGAAATATAAATTTTATTGATAAGCATGGCAAATTATTATTTAGTAGATCTATATCAGTATAATATCTTCATAATGTGATCGAGACAATTTTAATAGATATACAACATACAAATATTTCACATAAAATGTACAGTCACACACACCACACTCACACCACAAAATTAAACAAATCGTTATTATGAATAAGTAAAAAAATAACTAAATGCATGCAGTCATCTTCATAAAACAGGTAAGTAGATAAAACCATAAAACCTATCAATCTTCAGTACCTAGGTATTAAATAAGATACATACAACAAATATTTCTGTCTATTATCTTGAAAATAAATAGGTGCTTACTGACCTTTTCTGAAACATGAATTTATTTATTAAAAGCTGCTTTCAGTAAATCACGCCAACACTTAATTATTTTATGGATTACACTATGTTTCGTCGGCTAATATGATATGAGTCCATTTATTGTATTACCTAATCTTAGTAACTAAAACTAACCATTATTATTTCAGTTTTCTCGATACTAAATAAACCGGTCATTGTTTCTCAAAATGCGTAAAAATATAACAAGTATTATATAAAATATTATTAAGAATAAATATTTATCACTACAGGACGATACATCTTAAATCTAACACTTCGGTTTCCGTGGCATCATCTGACAGACTAGCTTGACAGAATATCTACATGTTAGTTCTTTGGTGGCTTCTAAAAACATAATTGCTTGCAGCTATTTACTTCAAAAACCAATGGAAAGCCAAACATTCCTATGGCAAACATTACCGTCTTACATGCATTTTCATATTATCTTCCAACTACGCTTACATACTTATTTCTTTGTATCGTCATGTCGTTGCGGCTCTGGGTCAGCTCCCAGTAAAGCTTGGATTTCCTTTTCACTCTTGCCCTTTGTCTCCGGCACAATGAAGAATATGAAAACGAAGGCGAAAACCATAATGGACGCGAACAGCCAAAACACTTGACCTGAGCCAATAGCCACGTTCAAAGAGTTAAAAGTGCTCGTGACCGTGAATGCCAGTAGCCAGTTGAAAGTACCAGCCGTCGAGCTGACGAAAGCCTTGATATCGATCTTGCAGAGCTCCCCAGCCATCATCCAAGGGATCGGACCGAACCCGAGGGAAAATGCAATGATAAATAGAGACAGAGACACGAGAGGCAGCCAAGAGATCGCCTGAACGAGCGGATCACTCGCTCCGTGCATGTCGCTCAAGAAAAAGAATACTCCCAGCGCCGTGGAACAGACACACATCACCAGAGCGGAGAACAACAGCAGGATACGTCTCCCTAACTTGTCAACCACTAAGCTTGAAACAAAAGTCGCGACCACTTGAATAATTCCGATGATGATTGTAGCAATGGATGAATCAATGGACGCGCCCGCACTGCTGAAGATCGCAGAAGTGTTGAATATAACCGCGTTGATTCCCGAAAGTTGTTGAAACAACATCAGAGCGTAGCAGATGATGAGGGCTTTCACCGCCGTTTTCGTTGTGATAGTTGCGGAGAATGCCACTGGATTGTTTTTCGCGTCTTCGGCCTTTTGTCTCATTTCGCTCAGCTCAGTGTCAACGTCATATTCGCGGCCGCGGAGATGCACCAATGCCTCTCTGGCTTCGTCGTTCCTTCCCTTTACGACCAGAAACTTGGGACTCTCGGGCATGAAGAAGAACACCGCACCGAATACCAGTGGAATGCATCCGCAGAGACAATTAAATACGAACACTGGAGTGTAGCTTCCGACCGCATACGCGAAGAGGATACCAACAGTTATCATCAACTGGAAGTAGCTCCCCAACGTCCCTCTGATCGAGTCCTGCGCGATTTCACTGGTATACGTGGGCGCTGTGACACAAAAGGCACCTCCAGCCACACCCGTTATAAACCTTCCGACCATTAGCATAGCGACGTTCGTGGCAAATATTATACAAAGCCACCCGATGGTGAAGGGTATGATTAGGAGTAGCATGGTCTTTTTTCTGCCGAGCATGTCCATGATGAGACCGATGGGGAAGCAGACTGCTGCCGCACCAAGGTTGACGAGCGAAGATACCCAGTCTCCTTGTGAGGGACTCACGTTGAAATCATAGTCGGTATTGGTCTCGTTGGTGATTCGGAAGACCACAGGGGATGACCAGCCGAGCATGGACCCAGCTGCGAGAGCGCCCAGGGTAGCTGGAATTATAAGAATGAATTTACGTTATGGTGGGTGTGTATAAATAAAATGAGAACATTCTCATAATTGAGTATTCTTAAGTCTTATAAAGCGTAGTCCAAATTAACGATTAAAATTAAAAGTTTATATTTTTGCCACGACTGCCACTGGAAAATCACCAAACTAAGATAGAATTTGTACAGCGCATTGGATTAGTCTGTAATGTTGTACAATTTAATTTGAACAATAAATAAATAAATAAGTTTTCCATCTTGAAAGAAAGCTTAAGATCTGCTAATTTTAATAAATATATATATTTTTTGGCTGCCAGGATAGCAACCTAAAGGGACAAGGACACATTTCTCCCTATTCTCGTTAAGACACACCCCAAACAAACAGTGGGTAGGGGTAGGTAGGAATGTCTATTGCAAGGGGATGAAAACTGATTGTATTAAACTCAATCTAATCAAATAGTGTTTGTGGAAGTCGGTTTTTTCTAAAGTTTACTTTTTGTTTCAATTATATCTATTGATCTTTTTATTTAGTTTTTATAATTAGAGTATTTACCTGACAAAGCTGCAATGTACTGTGGAAACTTGCGTCCATTGTCGACGAGTTGCGACTGAGATACGCCTATGCCAGCCATTGTGCCGTTGTTTGTTTCTGCTCGCTGCAAACAAAGAAAATGTAAAAATAAATAATTGTAGGACAAAACAACGTCCGACAAAACAACGTCCGACAAATCAACGTATTCATGGCTAAACGGAAAATAAAAGTACCGTCTAGCTACCCCTCCTAAAGTACCTATACAAGTGCTATACAATCACACGCCCAAGGTGGTCTCCTCTCTCTGCCTAAAAATTGAATATAACCGCGAAGCGAGAGTAGAAAAAACTTCTAGAACGCGTAACGTCAGCTAGTGAGGGGACACCCAAAAACCGGTTTTATTCGTACATCTACTCTATTGTGCTCTCTCTTGCTTCTGCAAAAATTACCTAAGATCACGTACATAAAGTAAATTACAGGGTTTGATATTTTTAACCGACTTCAAAAAAGGAGGGGGTTATAAATAATTCGGTTGTGTAATGTTTTATTGCACAAACGCAAAACGCAAATGTTGATAAACGTGAATAGGTACCATCTTCGCTATGCGAAGCACTCACGCACGGATCCACCCGCCAGATGTGCCAGCCAGGCATGTCCGGCGGGCACATCTGCGCAATTGCACATGCATGGGTAGGGCACGCACGGGCATGCATGCCTGTCAGGCACAGTCAGGCATATCTGTGCCTTTTTGTCCCATACATGAGCAGATGTGACTGACGGACATGCCTGGCAGGCACATCTGGCGGGTGGATCCTTGCGTGAGTGCTTAGCTATTATCTTTATGAAAGGCACTCTCAGTCACAGGCAGCCTTGCATGGAGGCTGATTTATGAACTATCGATTCACAGAAAACTCTTATCTAAGTAAACCTATGAATTGCTACAGTATTCTTCAGAAAATAGGTCCGATAAACATGGAAGATATTGGACGATAGCCTGATCCGACGCATGGTAGGAATTAAGCACATGGGCCCACCCACATGTTCTGCGAACAACAGCGCTAGCTCTAAGCTACTCGGCAGCGGAATCGTGCCCTGTGTGGAATAACTCCGCCCACACCGATTACGTGGACGTGGCTCTCAACGAAACTTGCCGCCTCGTCACCGGCTACCTGAAACCTACACTGACTAATAAGGTCTTCTCGCCGGGTTAGCACCACCATTTATCCGAAGGGAGACGGCTGCAGCCAATGAACGATGGAGACAGCTAAACGATCCCCGACATCCGCTCCATGACCACATCCCTCCCCAACAACGTCTCAAATCACGGGCAAGTTTTGCCACCAATGAGACTCTTTCGGGAGAAACGCCAAGAGAACGCCAACCGAGAAGTTGGGGAGGCTGTATTGAACATCTCGACGCCTTTTTGAGACCGGCAGAACGTCTTCCTCCTGGTGGTACATATTGAGTGGACGGTGTGGAGAGCGCTGAACCGGCTGCGCGCAGGTGTCGCCCGAACGAAGGACAACCTACAGAAATGGGGGATAATAGCCGAAACCTCGAGCTCTGTGCAAGTGCGGAGCAAAACAAACAACGGACCACCTCAAATCTTGCCCGGACGACCCCAAATGTCACGAGGAGCATCTCATGCAAGCTTCGGCAAACGCGCCATAGCGGTAACCAATTTTTGGAAAAATATAATTTAATTTGCAACAATTTATAACTTAACGCTTCCACACGATAAGAAGAAGATTGGACGATATTAATAAAACCAAGAAGCTTCATCATAGTTTGACAGGAATTACAAAAGGGATATTATTTGGTGAATTTTTTTAATGAAGCTCTTCGACTATCAGACACGTCTTATCATATCTTTCAAGGTCATCGGACCTATTCTCCGAGCAATACTGTACCTACATTGGTTGGTTGTGACTTGAGATTGTGAAATGAAAACGTGAACCTTTAACGTTATTTTATTACCTACCTACTTATCGACAATAATTATTATCAAGAGCGACGTGCTCATTAGTCTAATCCTAGGATGTAAGATTGGTTCTGATTAGATAGATTCTATCCTATGATTAGTGATTACTACTCAGCAAATTCCGAGTAAGTAGAACCAAAAGAGTAGGTACTCTTCTCATGTCATGTCATCTGTATCATCGATAAAGTAAAAGAGGGAAAAGCTGAGATAGCAATTTTGCTGATATAAATCGATTGCAGTCACATTGCAGTGCAATATTGATAACGCGATTGTAAAACTGTAAAACAAGATGGATTGTCAATCGATATTATGGTTATATCTATATGCAAGTAATTAGGTACCTACCTAAATTGATAATAGCTAACAGAGGGTTCCTATACACTTAAGGTACACATATAGTCATACATACTTAAGTAAGTAGTACCTGACTACCTGTGTATTAAAAAGTGGTGAGTGGTTTAGTTTTGTTTTACATGCAGACCTTCCTCTAAGACACTGACATACATAAATACCAGCGTCACTCCTTTTCCTATACGTGGTGTCAGATATTTTTATACACCATACAATACACAACACACAGACAGACACAGCCTATGTAACTTTGGCATGGAAAACATCGTGAGGAAGCGATAGGCTAGCTAGTAGCCCCCAGTCATATTCATTAACTGACTAAAAGTGGGCATTTTGCCTCTTAACCTCCGTCTAAGTAACTCGCATCTCCCATCGCTATTTATTTATTTATTAATTTGGTTCGCCAAACAGATAACAATCAAAATTACATTAATAAAACATGCACAAAATACAGGGTGTAACAGAAAGGGCTGTACAAGCCGAAAGAAGGTTGTTAGAGACATCATTCTGAACAAATTTCGCTATGGGACCGACTTGATCAGAGCAACTTTATTTCTCACTCCACCATACAGATCAGGTGAGCGCTAGGCCCGAAATGACGACGAGTTAATAAAAATAAAGTTCCTCTGATCAAGTCGGTCTCACATAGTAAAAGTTGTTCAAAATGATGTCCCTAACAACCCTCTTTCGGCTTGTACACCCGTTTCTGTTACACCCTGTATATGGTTCTCGACTGCTCTCCAAAGTTGTATCTATCTCATGCATTGACCTCTAAATACATGGACTGGGCATACCTACAAAATGTGGGTGCCATAAGGCGGGGCTTAAAATAAGGCATAAAATGGCTGCCTTCAGTAAAGAGAAACCCCTAGGCCAGAAATATCGATATCGATAAATCACTAGGTACCGCATACCGTGAAAAATATGTGTGCAAGGTAAGTACTTACTTCTCAAGTGCGGTTCGGGGATTTTTATTAGGATAGGATTTTAAATAGCTTGACGTTTGATGTTGAATTAAAAATTAATAGAACTTTGTGTGTGTGGCTTTGATGCAAAGGAATGTCTTAAATAGGACGATCGGGTTTCAGCCGGGTCGGTCAATGGGAAGCAGACTAAACCAGTTTTTTCGCACGGGTAGTACAAACAAAGTTTAGAAAAATGAATACAAGGCTGTAAGTTTCTGAATTTTATGTTTAATTATAAATAATTTAAGGAGCAAATAATATTAGTCTAAATCTCAAATAATTAAACCTAAAGGCGGGCTCTTGGCTCACCCTAAAGAAGGGACGTCTTTACAATTAACAATTAAATCTCGAGGAATTACGCAACCTCAATAATTAACACTTACTACTAAAATATATTTAAAAAAAATACAAAAGTAAGCCACTGTGGGTTTGATTTGAACTCAGGACCCTCCGCGCTGTTGAATTTTGACTGCATCTGCATCAATTTCTTTTTCAAAGATTCTCTCGTGGGAAATCTGAAACAAAAATATATTTTTCATAATAAGGTTCTATGGATATAGTAAAATGGTATATTTATGTCATCATGTGTATGTTTACCCTAGGACTATTATGATGGCAAAGAGCAGCACTACACGATTACGGAGTAACGAACATTCAAAAAAATATTTTTGAAAAATTTCTCTAGTCGTTGAAAGCGGTGGTATTGTTGTAGGTGGGGCACGTTTCATATTGATGTTTTCACTTGCGCGTCGTGTAGGGTGCCTTGCGGCCATTATTTTATGTCGTATGCATGTTTTCCATAAGACCATTATTTACAGAGATATCGATATGACAAACCTAATTATGACCTATATTTCGAAATCGGTGAGGTGCACGAGGAAAAGGTATATGACTAAAAGTGATGGCAAAGAGCAGCATAACATTCCTAAGTAAAAAACTTAGTCAAAAAATAATATTCTTGCAAAAAAACTGTCTTTTTTTAGTTGAAATTTTCTAAGTCTTTTTTTGCCCCCTTATCCACACATTGACCTAATAGTCAAAAAATAATTTCCACTAGTCACTGTACGGAACCAACAGCGGGGCGGGCCCATGGCACTTAAAAAAAATATCGACACAGCACATCACTATCCCAACATGCGATTTGTTTACAAATATCACAGACAAATATTTTGGATATAAAATTACGAAATAACGGCGTATACAGCGATAAGTATACTGTTGTATTCTTGCTGACACTTTATAATAATAGAAAAACTGGGTAGTAAGGCTTAAACCTAGCTGATCTTACAACTATTTCGTAAATAACCAGTACTAACCTATGAAAAGACAATTGCGGTTGATTTTTGTTTTTCCGCAAACCACAGTGCAGAATACTACAGCGGCTCATGCTTCGCTGTGTGTCCTCAGCATCCACACCAAGATTTATGTCCCAAATATTCTCTATAATCGCACAAATCACAAAAAACTCAGCACAAGGTAACCATTTGACAGTCAACGTACCACCGACTCACGACCACAGAACACAATTCTCACGGCTAAACATGGCGGCTCTGGCACCCTACCTATACTTCGCATTGCATTGTTGTCAAAATTTTACAAATGCAGAAATAATGACATCTCGTTCACTGTACGGAATATTCAACTTGTTAGAAAGAGACACGAATAATTTTAATAGTTCAACTCCTATTTACACTACATGTATAAATTCTATAGAAGAATACAGCGCCTCCATGTATTTATTATCTCAATGATCTCATGTCACATTTGTTTGACACTTTGAATCGTGTTCGAGTACGAAGTGAGCGTCGAAGTGACCCTTACCGGATGCTACTTCTTACTCATCTCACCGTCATCATCATAGGTACTTTAATGTCAAATTCTCACGTTTAATTTAGTTCAACTCGCTGCCACGCTCGCAAGTGTAGCGCTAATATGTAAATTCGAATTATCAACCATGTTTTTAGAATGCCATTCAAGCGGCGGATTCAGATTCAAACTCTAAAGTGAGGTTTACAGAATCACACGGCTGTATTGTATACAGGGTGACATTTAATTAGCTGACCATATTTTGGGGAATGATAGTACCTACCCAGCATTATGAACAACTTTCCCAAAGAAAAATATAGTCGCAAATGAAAAAAAAATTTCGTCCCCCAGCTGATTTCAAGTTACTATGGGAGACCCAAAAATTTTTTTCGTTTGCGACCATATGTTCAATGGGGAAAGTTGTTCATAATGATTTTATTTATTTATTTATATATTTATTAGTTGTTTCACAGCAGTTTACAGCGTAAAATGAAAACATATTAAAACAAATGATTGGTACTATCATTCGGTCATTCCCCAAAATATGGTCAGCTAATTAAATGTCACCCTGTATAATGTAATCGTCATTCCTCGGATTCTCGGAACATAGTATAATTATTATGCTTCTTTACATTACATTACCTACCTACCTGCTGCTGTGAAGAATCTCTTCCTCATCACATGTTTATTATTGCGCTTCAAATCTTGAGAGATTTTCCCAAGATTTTCCTCACGATAATCTGTATGATTATGGTTTAAATACCTACCACTAGTTTGCGGGTAAAGAGCTTATTACATTACGCTGTCGGCAGGGCACGATTTGTATAGACGTCTCACTCATGATGGAACGACTAGAAAGAGACAGCGAGTCAGAGAGGGCCCACAGATTACTAAATAGTTACTACGTAACTGCCGACAGCGTAGTCTAATAGGCCCATAATTTAGGTACCTACAGTCATGGTACAGTTTGTGAAACTGACAGAAGCGTGACATGAAATAATTTATCGACTACCTACACTATCTATTTACCTACTTGATAACTTCTGAGGGTTGGCCACTCCCGACATCCCCCCATCATCCCGCACTGAGCCAGCATGGTTGAGAATGGCTCAATCTTACTTGCATCCGAGTAAAGGCCCGTGCCCCTCGGTGAGGACATTAATGGTCTACATACTATTTGTCATATTTGTCATGACCGTGGATTGTATGACATGTTGAGTAGGGTACTATACCTACCCATACAGGGAGCACTTATCCAGTGGAGAGCGCATAGATAAATTTTCCTTTGAAACACAACCCACCAATTTACGGGAGGCGGGGGACGAGGTGAGAGCTGTGATTGGTCAGCCGCTGCGAAACTGTCTGGCGGCCCGTCATCGTACATAGGTAGCGTATGCGAACGTTTGTCAAATACAACAAACGTTTGGCGAGACGCATTCCCCCGCAGGCGCAGTCAATTGGATATATAGTCTCTGTATCCATACAATGCAGTCACAATCACAGCGACTCATCAAGTCATCATAGAATCATCACGGCCAAGGATTAATTTCTATGCACGAGCTATTGTACGGACTTGACATTGACATTGTACTCGAGTTGGTAGCCTTAACTCGTCTGTCATCGTAATACGGACTTTAGATGACGCTGCCGCTGACCGGGTGCTGAGAAGCCTGGGTTACATTTGTAGTTGGTCGGGTAATGATGATGGTCTATCTTACCCTATCCAACATAGGATGATCTCTGACGATAAATTTGTACTTTAAGGCCGGGACTCCACCAAAGCGGAGATGTGGAATATTTGTATGCGAGATTATGGAAACAGCTCACATCTCCGCTTCCATCGCGCCATACAAATATTCCACATCTCCGCACATCTCCGCTTTAGTGGAGTCCCGGCCTAAACGCCTAATCTTAGAATAAATCCTTATATCTTAGCGCCATCTCATGGTATTTGCAATTTTTCGATGGCGCTGCACCAAGCGATAACGGCCTTAAACTAAAGAAGCTTCCGTATTATCTCAGTTTACGCCGGTGTAATATTTTGTTCTCGATGGTCTATCGGTATTAGTATAATATTATAGTATCTGTGGTATTACATAGTTCTGTTCCCGACTTGGAGAGGATCGCGCCCTATCATGGACCTGTCGGGAGGGACCAAAACGAATGGGCTTTGGGTTCTGTCTGAGATGTATTGTCAGTGACTAAATATTAAACGAGTCTTTATCAAACATACTTTACTTTATTGCACACAAATCTATACATTATGACAATTAAAAATGGAAATGACATGTACAAAGGCGAGCTTATCTCTATCGAGAGATTTCTTCCAGCAAACCCACTTCCAATAAATCAACAATAGGTAGATCCAAACATAATTGAGTCTTTACCCATACTGTGTGACAGAGGAACAGACGTTTAGCCAGTTGTTCTGTTCAAAATCCATTATTATGTAACAATAACAAGGGTCTATCCCATCTATGGAGCAATGGACATATGGATGTTTGGTAGGGACACAGGATGGGACATGTCATTGTCAACGGAGGGACCCGAAAAAGTTAGTATTCAATCAGATTCAGAAATTCAAATAAGTATGTAGGTGATTTATTTCGGAACACACGTACGTACGTATGCATATTGCACATGTACCTACATTCATTGTTAATGCAACATTTAAAAATCAGTCACGTAATATTAATCTACATATTACCGAGCAACGTGTAACACGTAAAACGTACCTATATGTACTAGTACTTGGTTGGTATGCAATGCTATGATACGTGTGAGACACCATAGGGTAAAAACACCAAAAGGAGCCTATAACTCTCTATTAATCTGTGCCTATAGTCACCTCAATCATATCATAAATTCACAACTAATTGACGTTTAGGCCGGCCACATACAGTCGGAATTCCGAAACGGGATTCAATCCCATACGAATCCGCGAAAATTCCGAACGGAAAACTTCCGTATGATGTGGTGCAGATCCATAGATTTGTATGAATTTACTGCGTTCGGAATAATTCCGTTACGGAATTCCGTACCGGAATTCCGACTGTATGTGGCCGGCCTTGGGGTATGGGAATTGGGTAAATTCGATCGATTTTCAGTTACTACAAGCTTATCATTTCATTTGTCAGTAAGCACCAACCAGCAATAACCAGAACTAAATCTCGATAGTACGTACGATAGTAGTAGTAAGATCAGTACGTCAATAATTTAGTTTTTACATTCCATTAGCGAGACATTTATATCATAGCACGAATACTACGGCCATTGTTTTAGCTCTCAATAATTTATAACCGACACAACATGTACTTATCTTGTTTCAAAAACACGTTGAAACATCGCCGTCCGGTATTGCTTCCATAATGAACAAGTATTTATTAATTATCGCTCAGTACATATTCGTGTTTGAACTATACACAAAAACTCAACTAGTAAGTCACCGCGTCATGTTTAAATAAAATAACCGGAAGGTAGTTCCGGCAATGTCCAACCGACAAATTATAGTATTTGACAGGCCTCAAAGTCAATCACATTATTGCGTCAGGCCCACACTAGGGAACGTGGGAACCAGAAAAAGCCACGTCACACTTACAAACATCCAAGACCTGGGGCTTCATTCTTCCTCCCAGTCGTGATTTGAACCCGAGATCTCTCACACACATGGGTGGACCTCGCACCCGAGATCTCTCACATGGGTGGACCTCGAACCCGAGATCTCTCACATGGGTGGACCTCGAACGGCATCGACACACATGTCATGACACCATGGATGTGCCGAATAAACAAGACTATAAATAAAATATCAAGTTAATCGGACGTAATGGCGGAAATATTTACCTGTAATGGTTAACATACATGTCGACTTATACGCTTAATTTATTCATCATGCGTGGAACAACCTCTTAGAAATTGTATTTTCAATGACAAGTTTACTAGGCACGATGTTGCAGGAAGTGGTTTTAGTTATGCAGGAAGTTAAAAGAAAGATCAACTATAGGAAATGAGGAAGTATATTGTGACTGGATTAAGTAAGCAAGTACATGAAAATGCTGTCCAACCTACTTATTTAGTAAATCCCAAACCACTTCTAAATCTATACATTGCTGGCCCCACACTAGGATACCTTGCGTCGTGAAAACAAGAGCGATGTCACACTTAATATCCGTAAAAGCTCACGACAAAGCACATCCGTAAAAGATAAAATATAGCTAAGTTCATCTATCTATATTAAACTTTTCAGGGTACTGTACCCGACCGAGGGTGCCAAACGGGACCCTATTACTAAGGCTCGGCTCCGCCGCCGCTGTCCGTCCGTCCGTCCGTCCTTCCGTCAGCGGGTCCTAAAGAGCGAACCGTAAAAGCTAGAATGTTGAAATTTTCACAGAATGTGTTATCGGGTCCCCATACAAGAGACGTGTTTTTAATTTTCTTTTTGTTTTTGTTTTATTGTTTTGAGTGCTTAAGTTGTGTTGTACGATGGTACGATACCCTTCTTGTGCGATTTAACTCATGGGGTTACGTCATTGGAAAGGGTGAACAGGGTCGCCATGATATTTTCTGCGGGAGTAGTCTTGAGACTGAGCCCCGCAGGTGGCAAGATGCGAAACTCGTCCGTCCACATCGACTCATGAACTCTCCGGTACTGCCATATATTGTATGTAAACCACATATTTTCAAATAGCCTTTGACTCTTCACCTTTGACAGCAGTCAAAATTATGAATAAAGGCAAAATTATGAATAAAGGCGAAATTATAAGTAGTGTTCTTTAAATCAGATGACCACCTGTAAGTAGAGCTCGTCGTGAGCTCGTCTAAGCTGAAATGACGCGCCCCACTCCTTGGTTTTGTATGACAAGTAAAATACGAAACCAAGGAATGTGGCGTGTCATTTCAGCTCAGACGAGCTCTATAATGATTCAGATGACAAACCTACTGGTATCTATTGCCTCATCCATTGTGTCGTATCATAACATGTGGAGGTGCACACGAAAATGTGGAGTAGATGTGCAAGATTTGGCTGACATGACACAAATTGGCTGACATGACACAATTTCAAGTTATTTTGTGATATGATAAGATATGTCAACGTTATTTTAGATTAAATCCCGGTTAGATAAGGATTGTTTCTCCCTAGATTTAACCTTCTTAAAGTTAACGGTCTTATGCTGCTGTCTCAACTTGTCGATATGCAGTCTTAAAATACAGGGTGATTCATAATATTTAAATGGATATGTATCACTTTCGTCAAACAGATATCATTTTCGGACTTTCGGTAGAGGTATCACTTTCGGACTTTCAGACTCCACATATTTTGAAAAATAGGGACAAGTCGTATTTATTGTACACACATTGTGTGGTCATACAATAAAATAATTACAAAATAAATACAGATGGCAAAAATAGCATGACATGACATGATAAAATAAGCTGCCAAGTGCGAGTTGGACTCGCGTTGGGAGGGTTTCGTACAACAATAATAGGACTAACACCAACAAAATATCCTAAAAGTAAATTCAGTTTTTCATACAAACTTTGCACGCCAGATTTAGGGGGTTAAAGTTGTAGATTTCGTAGTTTTTATGGGATATGGGTGCAAACATGTACTGGCATACCAAATTTCAGATTTTTAGGACTTCTGGAAGTACCCTAGAGGTTTTGATGACATGCGAATCGGTCATATTATTGAGCACAACTTTTTCAAAATTAGTTTTAAAAATATTATAAAAATACATTTAAGATCTTCGCACCATGCGCTTTCATTTGATATATCACACGGCATATTTTGATTTTATTTTACTTTAAATTTTTTATTTGGCCCCTCAAAAGTGGCCCCCATATTCCATATTTAAATATTTACATTGCACCTCTGTCTTTGGGTCACAGATATTGATATGTGTACCAATTTTCAACTTCATCGGTCCAATATGTTCTGAATAAGAGCATGCGCACTATTCAACCGACTTTTCAGCTCCAACAGCGATGGCGACAATGATGTTGATATCTTCTGTAGTGGTGGTCGTTATTACGACAACAGATAATATAATGCGTTATTTGTGCGCAACGAGCAACACTGTTGTCGAAAACTCAAGCATCCTGTTATCCTGTTGTCGTTAGTTATCGTTGCGTTTTACATTGTTGAAGTCGCGCGCTGTTGTCGACTTTGCTGCTGTTCTCAATAATGATTAGCCAATGACGCGACGCCGCCGCCGCCGCCGTCCGGCCGTCTGACCAATGGGGGGTGGGGTGCGTGCGCTCTGTTGCGTATGATAATGTTTTTTAGTTGATAAAGTGACTATGATGTTTATAAATGGGAATAACTGTGTGTAAATAGAATAACAAAAATTGTAAATTTAAAAATGTATATCTAAAAAAATGTAAATAAGATCAATGAACTACTAAATACGCCGCCGGTATTACCATAATTCCAAAGTGTTTCCGGATAATCGATTATCAATTAATCGATTAGTAGGTACCTAAATAATCTAACTAATCGATTTGTTATCGATTCAATCGATATAATCGGTTAAATCCATACTATCGATTCTTATACTTGTACCAAAAATTCGATTATAATCGATTAGTCGATTATAATTACTGTCTCTGATGATTAAATCGATTATATCGATAGTATCGATGGTGAGAAGCAAAACAATATAATCGATAAAATCGATAGTATCGACACAATCGATTAAATCGAGGTATCGGTTTAGAATATATTGTTACGTTACAGATTACACAAAAATATAATCTAAACGATACCTCGATTTAATCAATTGTGTCGATAGTATCGATTCTATCGTATTGCTTCTCACCATCGATACTATCGATATAATCGATTTAATTATCAGAAACAGCAATTACAATCGAATAATCGATTATAATCGATTTTATTGGTACAAGTATAAGAATCGATAGTATCGATACAGTCGATTATATCGATAAAATCGATGCCAGATCGATTTGTTAGATTTTTTATATGTACTTAGGAGAATCGATTAATAATCGATATACCATCGATTATCCGGCAACACTCCAAATATTCAGTCTATAATTCATTCAAACAACTAGTTTCTCAAATATATTTAAATTTACGAATACGAAGTATTGACAATAATTTTGACAGTCCTATGCCTGTTTAAAGTATGAAGGGAAGAACTGATAATGAGCAAGAACATAAATAATGATATTGTCAATCTGCGATTCATTCAATTATCGTTTTACCAAACAGCAATATAACAGGATAACAGGATAACAGTTTACGACAACAGTTATTTTGAAATAACACAACAGTGTTGTTCGTTATTGCAAAACAGCCGTTATTGCCACCACTAATCTTCTGCAGTAGTTTTTTCTCATTGCGGAAAGCCATAATAAAGAACTTTCTAGCACTTCTTAATACCGAGGACGGGATTGATGAGGAGGAGTATTGTGACGGTGATGGCATGAGTGAGTAGCGACAAAATAAACTTAATTTTATACATTATCACTAGTTATATGGTACCCAATCTACATGTGGATGCTTGTTATTAGCTTTTAGTCTGCAATATGATGTTATTAAATAGTTAAGATAGCTGTAAGCTTCCCTAAAATTGTAAAATAAATAAATAAATAAATAAATTGCCTCTGACGGACCGAGACGGACGGACAGACGCACGAGTGATCCTTTAAGCATAGCTTTAAGGGTTTTTTTGAAGTAAAACTTCTTGGGGCACGGGGGTAAAATTTATTTAACATCTCAACTGTGGGTTTTCATTCATATATTTGCTTTTCACTTGCTACTAGCCGGGTGCTATCACTAGTGGCTAAGAAATGTAACGGAAATTGGAATCGGTGACGTCAGGGTCGGCTGAAGACTTTTAAAACCGCAACTATTTTCAATACGGTTTTTAACTAATCAGATAAGATAATAATACATTCGTACAATAAAGAATGTTAATTAGTGAGAGAAAAACCTGATGAAACGTTAACAAATAAAAATTATTTTAAGCATTCTTCCACGAGTTCTTGATTTCCGGTATGGCCAAGATGGCGCCGCTGCCGCTGGCTGGGGCAAACAAAACCAGTGACGTGACCAAAAACTACTTCGTTCAACCTCTTTGTTGGAACCGGAACTTATGTTTGACAGCTGTGCGATGCGATCCATACAGTTTGTAAGAAAAGAGTTTCATCAATGTCACATACGGGTCGATATGGATTTCTAAAATGATGAACGAATCGTTTTGTGGCCGGTAACTATGGAATAGGTACCTAAAACGCGCTGCGTAGTCGCGCAACGGGCAGCTAGTAATCGCATAAAGTCACTTAGAATCATCCAAATGTGATATTTAGTTTTCAAGCAAATTCCGATGTGATGGATGGCTGCATTAAGACTTCTTGAAAACAATAAGTAGGTACCTAGAACTGTTCTAAAGCCACTTTTTATTATATAGTGCAGTTCAAGTCACAAATTAGCAGTTTAGCTACTAAGTACGTGTTATACCTACCTATTTAATGTTTATCTGTAGTAAACGGCCAAAGCGAGGTCTACAGTTTACAGAGCCATAAGTTTAATGGCTTATTGTTTCGCTTATTTGTTTGTATGTAATTTTTGTAATACATATTTTAAAGTTGAATTGTTGTTATAACTGTTGAAATTATACGATTTTGATTTTAATAAGCTTTTGTAATTTTAAAGTTAATGCTTCATTCCAGTCAATAATGTTGAAGTAAAATATAAAAATCGAGGTATGTCGTATGGCGGACTAAGGAAATGTCAAGAATAAAATTAAATAAGAGATGAAGTAACCCTAAAAAATCCTAGCAAAGTAGGTATGTATAGGTTAGCGGAGGTAGCATAAGGCACGCCAGTCACCCCAGCCACGCATTTTGTCACAATTTAATGTCATATCATAATGAATGCGCGCTATTTTATGGAGAAACATCATTGAGACGCGAAAGGAGTTGGCAATTTGGCAAAATGACTGCCCCAGACATGTACAAAGACTTCTCAACAGCCAATTAATAGCATTTAAATATTCTCTCATAAATTACTGCGTCTTTTAGTTAGTTTGTAGAACTTGAAGGAAATGATTAAATAATTAAGAGTTGTCACTTCATACTCTATGATTCCGCCATTGATTAGTGACTTTTGCCATCGTTAAAAATAACATGCAACATAATTGCCAACTAGCAAAACTGTTGAAAACAGGAGGTTTCCAGAGGAGTGGCTAGATGGCGTTATGTTGCATGTTATTGCAAAATGGTGCTTATTTCATATTGGAATCACGGAGTATTGAGTAACAACTCTTATTTACCTATATTTAATTTTTTTGACCGAGCGAGCGAAGCGAGCGAAGCGTCTCCGTTTCAGGTTTGGGCAAAAATGCTTTCGTATGTCCGGTTGTTCTCCTCTACAGGTCGCATTTATGAACCGATTCTCGTGAAATTTTGTGAGCAGGTTGGAAAAATAAATAGAATTTTTTACTCGAGCCAGTTTTTTGATTTTTTTCAAAATGGCGGAGAAAAAAAATCGCTACAACCCAAACGGCTCGATGGATATTAACAAATGAGGTGTCGTTGGATTCGTAAAGACCATGAGAGTGAAACAGATGAGCGAGCGAAGCGAGCGAAGCGTCTCCGTTTCAGGTTTGGGCAAAAATGCTTTTGTATGTCCGGTTGTTCTCCTCTACAGGTCGCATTTATGAACCGACTCTCGTGAAATTTTGTGAGCAGGTTGAAAAAATAAATAGAATTTTTTACTCGAGCCAGTTTTTTGATTTTTTTCAAAATGGCGGAGATATGGAGTTTTAAAATGTAAAAAAATCGCTACAACCCAAACGGCTCGATGGATATTAACAAATGAGGTGTCGTTGGATTTGTAAAGACTATGAGAGTGAAACAGATTATATAATTTTAGTAAAAAGTCAATAGGTTGTATAAAAGATCGCGAAATGTAGTTTACAAAGTTATTGGTGCGGCTACTTTCATACTGCATGTACGTAACCAGGTACATTCATAAGTTTGTATGTGTTATTGAAAGAAAATTATTTGGGTTATTTTTTTTATGTGTGTTAGCAGTTCAGCTTTCCCACCGACATACTCGCGAGGTCTACAGCTCACAGAGCCACTAGTTTTTCTTCAAGTTCTACAAACTAAATACAGACGCAGTAAATTAAATTTATGAATGAATATTTAAATGCTATTGAGAAGTCTTTGTACATGTCTGGGGCAGTCGTCCATATATTGATTTAGCCATCTTCTTTGTCATTTATCTGCGCGACTGAGGTGAGTGGCAAGCCTTATGGTAGCCCCGCAGGTACACATTAACTTGGAATAGTTGAAAATACGTACTCGATCAATTAAATAAAGGGACTGGGCACAGAGACAAGCAAAGCAATGCATACATTTGAGCGAGACGGCTTAAAGACGTGACGTCAGATGGTATATAATCTGAGCGAGATGCAAATAGTAGTGACACTATTGAATGAGTTAAGTATATCACCACGAGCGCGACAAATTGTAGATAAGGAATGGTGGGAAATAAATGACATGACGTATTAAAAGTAAGTACAAGTATAAAATAATTTCAAATAATCGGACGTCTGAAACTTAAAAGTAACTTGAAGCAGAGATTGGATCTCAAAATTGGAAATTTAAATCTCTTTTAGTATAGGTAGGTATAGGTGTATAGTATAGGTACCACTTAATGATCTAGCTACAGAAGTTTTACTTCTAACACGTGTACGGTGCTACACGCGTATTTTTTTTTCTGATATACGACACCCTACAAACTATCCATGACATCATAAAATACAACCACCGGTGTCTTTGGTGGTATGTATTCTTGTTCATAAAAATGTGTATCAAATGCAGATGGATTAATGGCAGGCAATGAAGTATGTTGCCTGTATATGGGTATTTTTATGTGTTTAATGAAAAACTAATCTACGGCAATCGGCAACTCCTCTCGGATTCAAACTCAAGGAATGTGTTGCTTCATTGGTGAATGACGTTATGATGTTTTCAAACATTGTAATTAAAGGGAACGGATTTCTCTGTTTTTTTTTTCCAGATTTCGAAAGTAAGTATCTCAGCTGGAATACCAAACTCTTCAAAGATGGGCAAAACACACACACTCACACAACACACACCATACTACTACCTAAAACTAAACCTTTTTGACACATGACTAAATTACAATATTGTGTGTCACAATTGCTTTTTTGTCTTTCTTTCTTTTCTTTCGTAGCGAAATCTACAACAAACAGCATCAGGCCCTTGAGCATGCGCGGTGGCAGAGGCACAACTGTGCCCACTTTTAGCCGGTTATTCAATAAAACGTTTGCTTCCTTTACAAAAATCGCTATAAATTCCATCTACCCGTTTGACCGCTAGGGTGCCACGGACGGACATACGGACACACAAAAACAGCCTCTTCAATCGTAAACACCCCTCTATCCGTCGGGGATTACTAAAAAAAAGCCGGTCAAGTGCGAGTCGGACATTATCTATAAAAACGGAAAAAATACATGTTTGTTGTGTGGGAGCCCCCTTATATATTTATTTTATTCTGTTTTTAGGGTTCCGTAGAGAAACAAGGAACCCTTATAGTTTCGTCAAGTCTGTCCGTCCGTCCGTATGTTACAGCAACTTTATTCCAAAACTATTAAGACTACACAGTTGAAACTTGGTACGTAGATGTATTCTATGAACCGCTTTACGATTTTTATACAAAAACTGAAAAAAATCAAAATTTAAGGGGAGCTCGCCATACATGAAACTGAAACCAAAAATTATTTTTTTCATCTCACTTCACGTGTCTATAGATAGGTCTTCAAAAATTAAGGTTTCTAAAACCATTTTTCCTCAAAGTCAATCTTTGAAGAGACAGACCCATCCAAAGTGGAAAAAAATGTGTCCCCCCCCTCTAACTTTTAAAGTAAGAGAGTGATAAATCTATAAAAAATATATACCTTGTGTATCTCAATATAAACTTTTGATGAAAATTGGTTTGAACATAATATAATAAACAGTTTTTAAGAAATAAAACATTTATTAAAAACCGCAAAGATAACTTTGTCATTCATACAAACACTACGAAAAACAAAGTTACAACACACACATCCAGTCTTATAATTACTTGCTACTACGGAACCCTTCATGGGCGAGTCCGACTCGCACTTGGCCACTTTTTTAGTTGTTGTTATAGCGGCAACTGAAATACATCATGTGATTTAAACTGTCTTACTATCACGGTTCATGATGTACAGCCTGGTGACAGACGGACAGACAGACATACAGACAGACAGCCAGACAGACAGACAGCCAGACAGACAGTGGAGTCTTAAGGGTCCCGTTTTATACCCTTTGGGTACGGAACCCTAAGAATAATGAGGGTAGCTAAAAATACTGATTCACGATTCATAATTATCGATTATTATTTAATTTAACGACCTTTCGGTTTTGATTCATACAAACTAAATACGGGACGGATGTGCTAGGATTATAATAAAATTCTACATTTTATGGTGCACAGGCGTCAGATAAATTAAAAACACACAAAGGGTTGAACTTAATTTTATCAGCCAAGTAAGGCCAGCTAAGTTTAACGTTATCTCCATATTAATATTAGTACTTGGAAATATCTTAGAAATAGGTAGGTAGTTTCAATACGTATATTTCTAAATTGTATTGTTTTGTTTTTACGTTTTTACAAAGACAAATGCACTTACCGATTAAGATTTAAAGATGACGCTGCTCAAATTCAAATTCCCGAGATGAAACAAAACAATCGAAACTAAGCTGAGAAACTAAGTAATCCACAAATTATGTATTTTTTTAAAACATAAAAACGGGCCACTTATTTTTATGCGTCCGGGCAATGGCTCTCCGTGCGGACAGCCAATTTTCCCGGTATCAAGAATAACACTGGCCGCATGTGGGTATGTGAATAAAACAGCACACAAGGTTTCGCAAAGCGGTCGATGCAAAGAGGTGATATGCTCTACCCTTTGCTGTATCTTTTTGCATAGGCATAAAGACTGATTTTCTCTGTATTCGGAAATATGAAAAATTGGTAGGTAGTTAATGAAACGTCTTACTACGTGGAAACCGGAAATGGTTGCGATTTGTTTTCAGATTCAGCCTATGGCGCAAGAATGTGGAATTTTAAGCCCCTATCCTGAGAATTGCGATAAAAAAATACAAAACGTTTATTTTTCATTAAGTACACCTTTTTAAATTTTTGCTCGTTACAAAGTGCAATGCATACACCCAGTATGTGAATGTCATTCTGTTCCTCGATAACACCAAACCAGTCATTCATAAGCTACACGGCATAAAGGTATTATCAAGACCATTGACCCTTGCAAAGTTAATAATGCTCCACGTTACTTGATTAGGTAGGTATTAAAAAAAAAAATAAGTTCTCAGAACACACGCTATTCTCAGTTTAGAATCTTAAATATAGCGGCTGAAGTTTTAAAATCTGTAAAAAAGTATTAGAAATCGGTATCCTGATATCTGTGTGTTACTAGCTATTCGGGGGTAATAAGGACATAAGACATACATAAGACTTGAGTTTTTTATTGAGGAAATACAACAAAAATATACTTAAAGTTTAAGGGACCGTAATTAAACACTGCTCGTTACTCCGGCATAGGGCAATGAACTGCAGGGTTTTATGTTCTGGTTTTCATTTGAGTTGAATACAAAGAAGGAAGGATGACACGCCAAACACAAATATTCAAAGGTCGGTAGTATTGTGGTTGAGGCTGTGCTTCCTAAGGAGGGGTTCCGGGTTCAAATACCGGTGGGGAGGAAGGAAAAAACCCCAGGCCCCGGATGCTACAAACGATTTGCATGGCAATTACTACAGCGAGGGCGCAGAATTCCTCTACAAATAAACCTGTATGTCGAGCCATCGCTATAGCAATTGCTATGCCATTAAATATGTGTGAATCGACCTTCATTTGGACCTGGGGCGTCTTGGATGTTTACATGTTTGTAAAATCGCTATTTCTGGTTCCCATACAACACGGTATTACTGCGTAACACACCGACGACGGTAACACAACTATCGTAAGGGCGTGGACAGACGATGACGCGCTCGCTCCGTCGTCGCCGCTCCGCGCCCGCTCCGACACCGCTAAGCCTCGCTCTCACCGTCTTGCACTGATTTGTGTCTTATTGCTCATTAGTTTCTTATTACATCGGATGGTTTTCATCGCACCCGCCCGGCGCCCGCTCCGACGCCACGCCGCGCCAGCTCCGACGCCGCTTCGGTGCAAGGCGGTGAGAGCGAGGCTTAGCGGCGTCGGAGCGGGCGCGGAGCGGGCGCGTCATCGTCTGTCCACGCCCTTAGGATAGTTGTGTTATGTGGGCAGAAGATGTTTGTGCCGGTACGTCTATGCAGGTATGTTACAAATTATGGTACTGCACTGCTGTGTGACAGGGGACTATCGCAACGCCGCCGCCGCATCATATGGAATTGTAAAGGTATATTTATAATACATGTAGGTGGGTCTCAACTTGAACAAACGCTATGAATGAATTAATCAACTAACAGATGCATGAGGAATTATTTAATTAACTAATAGGTTTGTTTCAGGATTAATAACACATTTTAATATTTTAAGGTGACATTCTAACGATGATAGAAAACATCGTGAGGAAACCTTCATTAATCCATATCTGCGGCCCCCTCTCACTGAAAATGGTGAATTAAAGTGGAACAGTTGAGCTTCCGTTTGACGCCATGTTTTTTGTGTTAAATATTTGGTTAGTTGGCTTTCCTTGGTAATATTTCAGTTGATTATACTTTCTTTGTTCCCATAACAAGTACAAATAATCGTGACTTTGACTATTTTAAAGGTCACACCAACAAACATTCATTTATGACAAAAATAATGTTTTCACATTATAGCCCCCCATAACAGATATCTCTTATCTTATCGACAGAAATATTACAAAGCGTACGCAAATTACCACTAGGCATCGTACATAACATAATACCCATAATCCAGTATTTTATAAACTTGAAGGAATGCTAATCCAATAAGCATTGACGTATCTAGGACTGATATGAATATCTTTGTTGACAGCCACGGTTGGTTGGTACATAATGTAACCATCTCGAGTACGAAAAATATTATTGTGAAGAATCATTTCCGATTTATCAGTTGTCGCATCGCATCGCACGGCAGAGGTCGAGTAAGAAAGTATAGTAGGAACGCTTCAGCTTGGCAATAGAGAGCGTTAATCTTGACTACCACTATACTCATATTTTGGATAGTGACGTATCGCTTTTCTTAGAAAACGTATGCGACATATTATTATCGCTAGGGTGTCGGAGTACAAGTCAAGACCTTGGAATGAACGTAACTTGAACTCCGATTCTCTAGCGATAATAATGTCGCATACGATGACAACCGGAGAAAAAGTCACGTTCATTCCAAAAGGTGCTTGACTTCATTTTCATTTTATTTATACTTTATTGCACAGAACATAAAAGACACGTAACATTTACAAAAAGGTATGTACAAAGGCGAGCTTATCTCTAAAAAGAGATTTCTTCCAGCAAACCTAGGCATTACAGGAAAAAACAGATACAAGAGAGGGAAGTCAGTGCACAATAAATGACTAAATAAATATACTTGAAACATAATCTAATAAGTATACCAAAAATACTAAATAAACACAATATGCAAATAAATACACCTAACTACATAAATACGTACATACAATATCTAACACGAAAGAGAGAGGAAGTGCTCTTTTACCCGGTTTTTAAATGAGAAAAGAGTGGAACTGTCTCTTATGGTGGAAGGAAGTGCGTTCCACAGTCGGATTGCCTGCAACCTGAACGAGAGCTCATATGCCGAAGTGTTATGCCTTGGAGTGGCTAAGAGTGAGAAGGCCGATCGCCTGAAAAGAGATACTCAAAGCGGTCTCGAAGGTAGTGACTTGTACTCCGATACTCTAGCGATAATAATAAGTCACATACGTTTACTAAGAAAAGCGATACATCGCTATCCAAAATATGAGTACCTACAGTGGTAGTCAAGATCAAAGCTTTCTATGGCCAAGCTAACGCGTTCCTACTATAGTGGGTCGGCATGGTGCCGGTCGATTTGTGTTTAGGCAAGAAAAATGGTTGCGGACACATAAACTTATATTTTTTTAAATATACCAAAAAGAGCCTTGCATTGGGAATTCAAAACAAAACAGCGATGATGGCCACTTTTTTGATCGTCCCCCATGGACCATTTTGTAGAGTAGCCGATATATCGGCGCTCGCCTTTGTGCAGGTATTATCCATTTTATTTGCCATCCATTGTCTTGTTCATTAAAGTATATTTATATTGATTGACGTATTTCTACACGCGTGTATCAATTGAATTACTGGCGAACGATTCACCGTAGTTATTTATGTCGTATCCATATCGTTGGCCATATCATGATATGGCCTTGGTCAGCCATTTCATCTTAAGGACAAACCATTTCATATTAAGGCCAAGCCATTTCTAACCATATCATGATATGGCCGGATTTAATGAAAACATGTATTTTTAAAAGCATTCTTATTCAGCACTACGTGATTTTTTGTGTTATATATCTCAAACTAACACGAAGACTGTTTGGGGGCTTCGCTGCGCTCACCCCCTTCAGTCTTCACCTAAACTGTGTTTGCCTTAAAAGATTTCATCGTTTTATGATATTTCACTTTTGGCCATATCGTGATATGGCTACGACATTAATATGATAACAACATAGTCACAAAACAATAATAATTAGCAAGTGTCATAGATGTATGTTGCTAAATATGACATCTTCTCTTTAGGGTTCCATACTCGAAAGGTAACCAACGGGCCTCCTTTTGTCTGTCTGTTTGCTTTCCGTGCGCGGGCTGTGCCTCACGAACAGTACGGTAAACTTGAAATTTTCACAAAAAGACTTGGCTTGACTTGGCCACAGGGTGCTCACCCCATACAAATTAGAATAAGTAACCCTTCGTCAAAAAGAGATGGCGTGAGGAGTAAGATTTTTACTTTAAACGCCAGGGTTTCAGTTAACATACCATCTCGTGGTATTTGCCATTTTTCGATGGTGCTGCACCAAGCGATAAAACCCTCGAACTAAAGAAGCTTCCGTTGCATCTCAGTTTAAGCCGGTCACATATTTCGTTCTACGTGGTCTATCTGTATTAGTATAATATTATATTATCTGTGCTATACATTGCGCAGGCACTGCATAGTGTGAAAGAGTAGAACTAAGTAAATTATGTACACCTATATAAATTATAATTTATTTATTAAATGTCTCTTTGCAGTTAATTTGCATTTTATTACCGTCTTCAGTTCGTCAAAGCAATGTTTTCCGCCAGTTTTATTACTTAACAATTGTGTTACGAAAATAAATGCTGATTATCACACTATTTTATACTCGTAATTAAAGTTGTTCGTAGTGTAGTATTGTCATAATATATGCGAATATACATAAGTACACACACACACATACACAACACACAAGACATAAGAAAGACATAAGTACAATAGTGCGAATTACGAATATATTAGGTAAATCAAAATACTTTACTAGTTTCAGGAAACAGTAGTAGAGCTCGTCTAAGCTGAAATGACGCGCCCCACTCCTTGGTTTTGTATTTACTTGTAATACAAAACCAAGGAGTGGGGCGCGTCATTTCAGCTAAGACGAGCTCTACCCAGTAGTAGTTTCAATATAGAAACATAGGCGAGCCTATTTCCCTTTATACTTTATTGCACACAAATCAATACATTATGACAATTAAAAATGGAAATGACATGTACAAAGGCGAGCTTATCTCTATCGAGAGATTTCTTCCAGCAAACCCAGGATGGAAAGTATAAATAAATCAACAATAGGTAGATCCAAGTGTACAACATCAAATACTTAAGTAAAAAAATAAATAATAAGATATCGCTGAAAGCTGAAAGCCAAGACTGGAAGTCAGAACACAACTTATAGTGTCACGATTTTTCCCATACGGGGTCGCAGAGGCACAGATTTGTGCCCCCATCTAACCATAGTGCTGAGCAATCTAACGTTTAACACGTTCACAACCGATAACACGGATGTGTCTAGTTAACTTCATAGCGGTTAATGGTATCGTCAAAGTACAAACAGTGTAGATAAACATGGGACTGCCAGCACTGATTGGTAAAGCCAACAATAACAATGGGCTATAGTTTTATAGTTTCATTTCACAGAATTGGTATTATTAAGAGATGATCTATTGGTATTAATAAGAGATGACTAAAAAAAAACAGTATACCAAATAACCAGCCAAGTGCGAGTCGGACTCGCGCACGAAGGGTTCCGTACCATTATCTATAAAAAACCGAAAAAAAATATTGTTTGGGAGCCCCCCCTAAATATTAATTTAATTTTAATTTAATTATTTATTTTTTAAGTAAATAATATACTCAATATATTGTGAACATTTTAAGCGTCTACCTGCTACCATTATCAATATCGAGCAAAAATTAGCAAAAAAATCACGTTTGTTGTATGGGAGCCCCCCTTAATATTAAATTTCTTTTGATTTTTAGTATTTGTTGTTATAGCGGCAACAGAAATACATCATCTGTGAAAATTTCAACTGTCTAGCTACCACGGTTCATGAGATACAGCCTGGTGACAGACAGACGGACGGACAGACAAGTCGTAAGTCAGTAATAGGGTCCCATTTGGCACCCTTCGGGTACGGAACCCTAAAAATGGAAAGATTTAAGGTAAGCTCCCTTCCTTATTATTGTGTCTCTGAGATAATTTTATTACAAGGAAATATTCTAATGTTTTCCTTAGACTTTACATAACAACATTTTGTACATTTTATCCTGCAAAGTAATAGATTAGTGTAGAATTTTAATGACCTGACAGATACCTACATGTATACTACATTGCTCGCGACTTAATTTCGTAAGAGAGGTAGGCAGAGACCTAAAGCTAAAGACCTCTACAATTACTTGTACTGTTCATGTTGGAATACGTCTCTCGCTTCTTCTACATTCATAAGTCTCTTCACAAGCTCGCCGGTTATAGTATAGGTACTTTATTATTTTCCCATTCACTTGATAAGTCACCAATTTCTTCAAGGAAATAGTTGCGGAAAACTTGCATTTTTGACATGTTGTGTGGGTCTCCTTAGACAGTATTTTTCCAGTTATTGCTGAAAAACCGCTATATATTTTTTAGGGTTCCGTACCCGAAGGGTGCCAAACGGGACCCTATTACTGAGACTTCGCTGTCCGTCCGTCCGTCTGTTTGTCTGTCACCAGGCTGTATCTCATGAACCGTGGTAGCTAGACAGTTGAAATTTTCACAGATGATGTATTTCTGTTGCCGCTATAACAACAAATACAAAAAAAAACAAAGAAATTTAATATTTAGGGGGGCTCCCATACAACGAACGTATTTTTTTTGCGGTTTTTATTTGTTCGGAACCCTTCGTGCGCGAGTCCGACTCGCACTTGGCCGGTTAATTCGTGTTTTTTTTTTTATTCGCGATACTTGCGTGACGGGAGGGGGTAGCCCCATGCCACTGAATTATGAGTTGACTTGGTTGGTTGATTTTGTTTGCAAATCACGTTGCAAATAGTTTTTCCGGGTGTGAGAAATCGATATAGTACCTCTGCGTCATCGGAATGTCTACAAAAAGCGTCTTGTGAACTTTTTTTTTGTGAACCACATTGCAATTGGACACATGTTTTGCTCGTCACGTACCACCGTACAAGTCTAGGCTTCAGAACCAGGAAATGAATTTTAAATTATCCCCAAACGACATAATAATGTGTCGCCATTTTGCTGTACTTATCAAGTGCGCGTTTATGTCTTTTGCTCGGAGTTACATTTTTAGGGTTCCGATCCTTAAAAGGAAAAAAACGGAACCCTTACATTATAGGATCACTTCATTGTCCATGTCTCTATCTGTCTGTCAAGACCTTTTTTTGGACTCTAGGGTTCCGTATCCAAAGGGTAAAAAACGGGACCCTCCGTCTGTCTGTCCGTCCGTCTGTCACTAGACCGGGCCCGAATTCTACTGTACACAAGCATACCACAAGCCTGGCACAAGGTTCCATACGACGCATTTGGTATTCTACTAAAACCGGAATCGCAATTCACAAGCGCCGCTAGCCTGACGCCAGCCTACTGTCTGACAGTAGAATACGAAGGAGTTCCCTTGATTTCTCCAGGAGCCCATTTATTTATTTTATTTATTTATTTTTTAAAGTAAATTCGTACAACATGACAGAAAAATCCATTTCGTCGTACAAAGTATCCAAACTATAAAATAGATTACATTAAACACAATTACAATTACATACATTCGATTATTAAATAACATTATATCCATTAGTAATTTGGGATAATAATTACATGACAACACTATCATCCAATCATCTCACAGAACCTGCCACATTCTCGCACAATATCCCTCCATGCATCGCCAAACAGATCATTCAGTGGCGCTGCTACCAACAGTGCGTTGTGGCTGTCCCGCGCCCGGACCAGCGGAGATCAGATTATCAGATCCTGACCCATTATCAGATCCTGACCTAGTGGTCCATAGTACCAATGGGAAGGTAAACCCTTTCAAACAAAAAAATAATTTTCCAAATCGGTCCATCCGTCTAGGCACAATCGGGGCACATACATATTCAAAAACAAAAAAAAACATCCCGACGAATTGTAATTCTCCTCCTTTGGGAAGTCGGTTAAAAGGGGCATTACTGTTTAGGTCTCGCTTTAAGAGTTGGTATTAGGCGTCCAGCAGTGCATAATTTGTGGGTCGATAGGTAAACCAAACTATGAATTTTCCATTCCGAGCATGCGAAGGTGTGTCCCGGGGAAAACCCGCGAGGGATTTGTAAACTTGTTTGTGAGCGGAAAACTTTGTGAGGGCTATATCGGGCATGTCGGTCGGTGCTATGTTTGTTAAAGTTGTCCCTAAACACGAATATTTAGGGATCAGTAACTTGTCAAGAATTCAAGATTAGTTTACAGCCGTGTGATTCTGACTCACTTTAGAGTTCGAATCTGAATTTGCCGAGAATTTCTTGATCGGCACTCTTAAAAATCAGTGATAATCGAGTTATTTTGACAGAATAGTATAGTAGATGAAGTAAGAAGTGGTTCGGCAAAGGTCACTTCGACGCTCACTTCGTAATCGAATACGATTCAAATAATCAAACAATGCGAAGTGGTAGCGAAGGGAGATGCGAGTTGGTATTCGAATTTTGTAGTATCCACGTACTGAGCTTGCGATTGTGACGAATGACAGATGAATCTATATCACGTATTCCTATCGAGACTTACTGAAAAAAGTCAAAATATGTAATCTAGTACAGCAGCGCCAAGTCTCTTTGGCTCTTAGTTGTGACCTCTCTTTCTCGCCTATGATAAGGCGGTCTGTATGTTAGAGAGAGAGGTGGCAACTCAGTCCGAGCTAAAAAACTTGGCGCTACCTATACTTTTATGTTTAGTTGTTTTTGTGTTGTTTTATCTGTTTATCGCAGCAGTGTTGTGTTGTGGTTAGATGATCGCAAGGTTTTTGTTTGTCTTATCAAAATTATTCAGTTCATTGCGACCGTGATAAAGGACGCTTACCTATAATACTAAACGCTCGAATTCATAACATCAACTCTAATTTAACTTTTAACTCCAACTTATGTAAACATCGATTCGAATAAATAAAACTAAAACCTGTAAGGTGTTACATTCTTAGGTCATAGGGTTTTAGGTCTTACAATTTCTTATTGTTTACATCGATTTGTAAGGTGACTCTGCTTTGCATCCTATTACGCGCCCTTACTAATACTCTATCCAATATAACAGTCACCTTTACAGCTAACCTCAAAATTCATAAAATCCACTTTTTAAACAATAGGGATATTACCAAAACAATCGGAAAGAATCGAAATTGTTTATTCAGTTGAACTAAAAAGAAGAGTTGTCATCGCTATCACTGCTATCTGCACTTAAATATATTATTATTTGGATTTTGTGAAAATTTTGGTTAGCTGTCAAGTTGCGCCTTATATTGGATAGGATAGGATTAGGCATTAGGGCAAACTCCAGTAGGTCAAGTACGATCATAAATGCAGAATTTCTAGGACCCGCTCAAATTGATTGAGCATTCAGAATAAATTAAGAAAAAAGTAGAGCTATAAAAAAGTTTTTGTGAATGGTTTTAAATCGATCGGTTCTGCTTCATGCCGCGGTAATGATGTCACGAAATATTGCAAATATTCTCTGAGCATATCTTGTACAATGTACAGGTAGGCTACGTTAGTTCTACATAGGACCTATAGCTTGTTAAATGAGTGCTTATAGCACGTATATGAAAAATTGGTCAAGTGCGGGTCGGACTCACACACGAAAGTTGTCTGTGCCTAAAACGGCAAAACCTTCAATGTCGTGTAACATTTTATTATATAAAATATTTCTATTCTTTTATTTTTTTACATACAGGCACGTACATTGCTGATAGCCCCACATTAGGATACCCTGTGTCGTGGGAACCAGAAACAGCGACATCACAAACATGTCAACATCCAAGACCTGGGGATTCGAACCCGGGACCTCTCGCATGGTAGGCAGATGCACTACCACTGCGCCACAGAGGCCGTCAAAAATTCTTTATAATATTCTATTCAAACAACGTGTTCATTCACACTTTCTTGCTTTACCACCAATTGGTATTCAAACTGGTTTCTTTTCGATTTGCACGTGTGTTGCAATGTGCACTTGTGCAGTGTGCATGAAAATGCACTTAAAATGGCGTGATCGCAAGTTACTTGCATTGTTGTCGTCCGTCATTCAGTGGAATTGTGAAGCCGTCAATAGTTATTCTATCGAATCTATACTCTATTCATCTGTCTGTCCGTCCGTGGGATATTATATTACTCATCATTATATCATTATAGCAGAGGATTTTCACAGAATGTGTACGTGTATTGTGTCTGTTACTGTTACAACAACATTACTGACTACAAATTTAAGTGGTCACCATAAATACTCTTGTTTTTTGCGGTTTTCTCATTATAGTCTCCGTTTCACGAGATACGGGGCGTTGCGACTTATTTGTAGGTTTGTAGGGCTCCATATAATATTATGACATGAATGACGGAACTCTTGCGTGAGCGATCTGAATTGCACTTGACCATTTTTTAAATTTGTGTAGGTTACTAGTTAAGATTTTATAGACGTCTAAATAAAATTAGCCTGAATTGCTCACGTTGAAGTCTTTAAGTTAAATAATCTTTTATACTTAGATCAACTGCGCGGAACGATGATGTTCGAATTATTACGCTGTTTATCTACCGTAGCTGGACCGTAACTTATTTTATTCTATTGTATGTACGAATCTTAAGAGGACATTTGCCTTCTTGAAAAATTAAAAACCAAGGTCAACTAAGATTGCGGAAATGAGAAGCGAATATTACTCAGGAATAGGAACAAGTGGGATGCCAATTTTGCGCTCGCACCTAATCTGAATCTGAATCAACGTAAGCGCCAAAACAAAAACAAAAAACATAAAAAATAAGCTATTTCAGGGAATTACATTTCAATTTTCAAATCGCTAGTAACAACAGTTCCCCACATATAACAATTAATAGAAAAATCATATTGGAAAAAAAGGGTTGACTTTGGATTTTTTTTCTATCGAGAAATTTTTATCCAAACACGTTTTCAAACATGAAAACCCTAGATTATATTGTCAAATTACATATACCAGAAATTGATTACGATTTGCCGAGTATTTCCTGAAATACATGTGAAAAAAGCACCCCTAATTTGTTTATGAGTCGCCTTAAGTATCTCTTACTTAGGTATACGAAAAATCTAGACTGACAGAAATATAAAATTGTCACGTCGAATTTGGCATAAGTATTATTCTAAGACTTACCTACTTATCTTGTGTGTTATATATAAAGTCTGTGTACCATCACTAGGAAAATATTATGAACCTATTCAAATACAAAATATCGTAAAATAAAAACTATGTAAACAGAACTAAATAAAACATATCTTTGAGATTTATAACTGCCGTTGAGTAAAGTGGAAGGCAAGTGGCAGGTGCCCAAAATATTGGCACCATTAATTACCTCGCTTACTTAGTGAGTTGCCTAAGTTTACTCGAGAGTTTAGCGTTAACTCACGTACCTAATATAGCACTTGTTTAGATTACTAGGTCTGTACTTTTTTACAGGTTGCGGCAAATTTCTTGGCACCTGATTGCCTTGTGGAGAGGCAAATTTCTTTTTCCTGCAGAGGGTATGAGAGAGACAGCTTGCCCCGCGCCCCTTTCCACGCGGCACTGAGGTGCCAACAAACTTGGCGCGATCTGTATTCGGGAGGTAGGTTGCTATTGCCACCTAGTGAAGTGAAGTGTCTGTTGCTCTTGCTCGATTAAAATGACTCTAGACACTCGAATGGAAAATTATACTCCTTTATTAATTAAGGCATACGTAATTAAATTAGCGAAGCACTTAAGTCAACTATAGCTAAAAGGCGCGCCGCGGCGTGTTAAGTATAAACTCGAGTAAGTTTACTCGAGTTTAATGTTAACTCGCCGGCCACCTAGTCAAACTTAGGTTGACTAGGAACCACAGAACATTTAAATGCTGTTCTGTGCTTGGACCAGACTTTTGACAGCCCCTTGTAATACAGTTAGGCTCTGCTTAGTTTAGATCTCGAATAATCATTAATTAATTACATCTCAAACTCTTACTAGGAAACCATCCAATGTAAAACCTCTATGTAACAAATTGTAATATAAATTATATTATAGTTAAAAGTTAAAATGCAAGTTTAATACAACACGTCTATCTAGTGTCAGTAACCGATGAGCATGCGCATGTAGGCAATGGATTTTTATTAACACTTCAGAGGGCGCGGCAAGGTCAATTGAGGTACATAACATTACATAGGTATACCAATACAATATTTTCTGAAACCAAATAATATAATTTCAATATTTTTTATCGCTTTTCGTGGTTTTTCTTAGAATAACTTAACTATCTATTTAGACATTGTGGTGTAGCACAATGTGCTATTGTACCTACCTTACCCATCCAGGCATCCCTTTCCGTCATAACAAAACCGGCGTTGTCGTAACATTCCTTTTCTTCGCCCATTTTGACACCAAAGAAAATTAATGCAAACACACAACTTTCACATGTAACGCCGAACGAAAGTTTTCTTTTTCATGCGCATTAAAAATTTACTAATGCGGCAATTCACTGAAGCGGAAATCCTCGAGGCATTTTACACAATATCTTTGACCGTTTAAAAAAAATGTCTTTGGCCTCCTTCCCGCCAAAAATAGTTTTTCTGCGGGAAAACTGCACTATGTTGACTGCGTTGCAGCCTGTGATCTCAACGTCTCGGCGTGGACTGAGTTAGCACTGGCTGCTTCAAATACCTCAAAATTAATGAAACTAGCGACTTGAATGGCCGGAACTAATTCGACTCTCGCATTTAGATACTAAGTACTTACGAGTACCTACTGTAATGTTTGACGATGTAATAAAACCGCTGTACAATTTGTAGAACACGTGAAATAGCTAGCAGGTGTTCTCACTTTCCTGAGCTGTGTAATTTTACAAAACAATTATTTATCGCAGACCTATTTTGGATTCGTAGTTCTGTGTCCGGTTTATGAAGCCAGCTTAGAATTGGTCAAAATGGGAAGTTGTCATTATGAGCCTTGTCCCATTACGGGAAGGGCCATGGGCCTGAAGGAGACGGCATGCGGCAGGGGTTTATACAAGTGATACCTATTTATTCTTCAGTAATTTTCCGAGTAAGAGACAGAACATGACTTTGGCCACTCTTCCATTATGATATAAGGCAATGTAAGTCCAGAATACTAGTAGCCAAGAAGAATCTTACATTTGACATTAGAATGCAGGATATCGGGAGACTCGGACACCTACTCGCGTCGAAATTTCGACGCATAATGCGCATCGTAATTATAGGAGAAATGCCTTCGGTTTGCGCTTGCACACGATTTGTCGACTGCGTTTGCTACCGACTCTCATTAGCAGAAAAGTAGACTCGAGTGACTAGACAATCAACAATGATGATAATTAATCAGGGTCAAGAATCATTAAACAACTATGAACAATTAACTACAGAATATCAACGATTGCTCAAAGAGGAAAAAATATTTTTTGCAAACCAGGAAGCAAGTAAGTTTTCAGTTACTGTGGTCAATTATGTAGACAAACATCTATGAAAACGGTAGGACCTTAAATAATACACCCTCGTACACACACACATACAACGAGGCTCGCAAGCGCACGAAACAAATGCCACATACAAACGGTGTCACCCATCCAACAGCATGGAGCACTTATCCAGTGGAGAGCGCATAGATACATTTTCCTTTGAATCACAACTCACCAATTTACGGGTGGCGGGGGACGAGGTAAGAGAGCTGTGATTGGTCAGCCGCCGTGAAACTGTCTGGCGGCCCGTCATCGTACATAAGTTGCGTATGCGAACGTTTGTTGAATACAACAAACGTTTGGCGAGCCGCATTTCCCCACAGGTGCAGTCAATTGGATATATATATATATATATATATATATATATATATATATATATATATAGGTAGGTTCTTGGTAGGTCCCTGTCCAACAGGTACCCGTCTCGGCCAGATGTTGCTTAACCCGCACAATCGTTTTCGATGTGCGGATACCGCTCGGCCACGGACGCTTCATAATTTATAGAACCGCTCTTAGATCTGAGATTTCTCTCATCATACTTAATTGTATGTCTCAAACTCAAGCAAATCTATCAATTCACGCGATTGGTATGGAGAGGGGAGGCAGTTGCTCAGGAACGAAGGAAATACTTGGAACGAAGGAAATACTTGGACAGGACACAACCTTCGCGTTCGGAATGTCTACAAAAAGCGTCTTGTGAACTTTTTTTTTTGTGACCTACCACATTGCAATTGGACACATGTTTTCCTCGTCACGTACCACCTAAGTCTAGGCTTCAGAATCAGGAAATGAATTTTAAATTATCCCCAAACGACATAATAATGTGTCGCCATTTTGCTGTACTTATTAGATAGTGCGCGTTGATGTCTTTTGCTCGGAGTTACATTTTTGAGATGCTACGGAAGCTTCTTTACGTGATAAGAATGTAGTAAAATTCAAATCTGTTAACACACACTCACCGGACAGGACACAACCTTCGCGTTCGAAAGTTTGCCTTCAATTGGTCACTGTGAACTTTGGCTTGATAATTGGAAACGATTTGATTGGTTACGGGGCGTGGCTAGGCCGCCGGACAGTGATGACTTTACTGCATTCTTATCACGAGTGTGGAAAGAAAAACGCATGAAAACTCGAAAACACGCGTTTTCCAAACATAAGACTAATCTAGATCGATTTTTTACCCTCAAAAACCCCCATATACCAAATTTCAGCGAAATTTCCGTTAGAGCCGTTTCCGAGATCACAGAAATATATATACAATACAAGAACTCGTTATACAATACTCGTTTAAATTATAAGATTTATTAGACCACCTTGATTAATAAAACACCTCCAACCACAATTCTTTCAAGGGTCATGCATTCATTATCTACTACAACAAAATTACCTCAGGAGATGTTGAAATTGCCATTTGAGCTTCTCAAAAACCATGTAAAAGTTTTTTTATTTTTTAAGTAGGTACCTGTCCCACTGTTGGGCAAAGGCCTAGCCGCCGCCGCGCCGGCGCCGGTACAAGTTACCTAAATTATGCAAAAAAGAGATAAATTGAGATAATAAAATCTCTCAGGGCTGAGAGGGATTTTATGTTACGTGCCTTTCTAACAACTCACATTTATTCCACACATTACTCTAATCGACAAGTTCATTGTTAATTTGATTATCTCAATTGGGCTAAATAATTTAAAAAAAACTCCACCGACTAACAAATCCTCCACCCATTAATAATCAATTAATGAAAAAAGCGCGATATTAAAGTTTTATAAACAAACAATCCAGTAAGAATAGGTATTCTATCTTATCATCATACAATTCATTAGTAAGAGATATTAAATTAATTTTAATAAAACCTAAAACATAAACATATACATACAGGCACATACATTGCTTCTGTTCCCACACTAGGATACCCTGTGTCGTGAGAACCAGAAACAGCGACATCATAAACATGTAAACATCCAGACCTGGGGTGTTTTTTTTTGTCCCCAGCCGGGATTGGAACCCGGGGCCTCTCGCATGGTAGGCTGATGCGCAGCCACTGCGCCACAGGGGTCGTCTCGTATAAAATTAACTAAGTACTTATAGTGTCGAGACTACTGGGTTATGGGGTTCGCAAGGTAGGGCCTTCATCAGAGACATTGAGCGTCGTTTGAGGGACCGTGGTTTTGACAACCGCTCCGGGTCTTTCCTGGTCCAGAGGATCTCTCTCGCTGTGCAGCGTGGTAGCGCTGCCAGTGTGATGGGCACCTTTGGGCCAAGCGATATTTGGGGCGGTTTGTTTGTGTACTTAATGAATTGTTTTATTTCAATTCCAATTGAATGAATTATGTTACGTACTTGTTTATAATTTCTTATTATCATGTTATGTACTTTTGATAACTGCACTATCGAATTAGGTTCCTCACCTGTAATGATAAAATGTGTGTGTAGATAAATAAATAAATTAAAAAAGAAACTTTATTTTTGTGACGTGTCTTGACAAAGCTTTTGTTGGATTTTATGTCATTTTATTTTTATTTTAATGGTATTTAAATGTAGGTAAGTATTTGAATTTTGTTTTACCAGTATATCCTACATCAGTGGTATCCTGTGGGGCCAGATCCAGAAGCAATGTATGTGCCTGGATGTAAATGTTTATGTTTAACTCATATCATAACTTACTCTGTTTTGTCGGCCACGAAAAAAGGTGTTAAAGTTTGAAACATCTGCACCCCTCAAACGGGTTGAAAGATTTTAACCCGGATTTCTGTAAATGGCTTCTTCTTCTAGACTTCCCTGCGATGTTTTTTAGCCATATTTTATTAAAATCTGTTCCTTGGTTCTAAAGTTACCGGTTAACTTGGTCATCTGTGATATCTTATTCCTTAGATAAACATAGAATCTGAGAATTAACAATTCGATCGTAGATCGCTCCCACACAGATAAACGTTATCTGAGGATTGAAAAATCGTTCGTAGATTATATAAGATGGCTCCAGCTCCTGAACACTTGTTATGAGAGTGGGTTGCCCAATAAAGGATAATGGCTGTTGACCGGATGCTGGTAAGATGTGACAATTGTCTATGACTTACTTCTAAATATAGAACAAAATACAGATGGATTGCTCTCCCACAAACACTGTAACCTGGACAATGGACATAAGTACATCTTACGCAGTGACGGTTAACCCTTAATCAAATTAAGCAATTGCTTAGGGCATCACGTCTGAGGGAGCACCAGAAGAAACACAAAAAAAACCGTCCTTAGGGCATCACGTCTCACTCTCACGTCACCAAAAAAAGTTTCTAGGACTAATTTGAAAATTCGCGCGTTTTAAGTTGACATAGAGTCCGACCTAGAGTCATAACCCCACTCCCGCTTGCCCACTCGCTGCCCGCTAGTGCATTCGACAATTCGAATGCCCCGGAATTGACAACCTTTCATTTTGATAAGGTACTAAAATTAGAAAACCATTTCGAGATTTAAGTTTTCTGAGCTCTTAGATATTTTTTTCAGAATTTTTAGATCAGTAATTTAAGAGTTAAATAATAAAAACTGAAATGTTGTCCAAATTATCAATGTCAGGATTTATGGCATGTGTTCCACAGGCTAGATATAAATAAAAAAACAACTGTCAGTCATCATCTGTCATCTAAATTTTGTCACTGCTGGTTGTCAACTTGTCACGAAGTTGCACAACAACAAAAGAGTATTTACACATATTGACAGTGCGTTCCGTGACATCGCCGTCAGCGCCATAATAGAATACAGCGTCTAAGATGCCATCGTTTTGTATCGCCAAAAGCCCAAAACTGACTCGGACTGTAATCGATTTTGGCGTGACTCGGAACAGGGGGTGATATTATGACAGAATAATGACATTTTAATTTTTTATTGATGCAATGACGGGCAAAAGTTCAACGTTTTATAATCCTGACATTGTTCTTACGCCCTTTTAGAATGAGTAACTCTAAAAATCTTGAATTATAACTTAAAAATAAGAATAAACACTAAAATAAAAAATACTGGTCCCATAGTTTCCCATCTATTTTCGTATGAGATAATAAAATCAGCTGCTATTTTTTTTGAAATATTATCAATTGCGATCAGCCAATCACAAACCACTCCTTCCCCGCGGGCCCCAAGCCTGGCGCCTCCGCAAATCTGTTTCAATGAAATGTTTTGTTTTTTGAGTAATTGTGCCGGCCGGCTTCTATGCGTACGTAATACAATTTTTGTCGGCAATTCATTCAAGTTCTGTTCATAATATTGTGTTGTATTCGCTTATGTACGTAAAGTTTTATTTTGTTTTGTTTTGATAATGTCCAAAGTCAAAATATCTAAAGTATCTTGTTTCATTTAAGTACCTAATTACTTTTGGTTATGTAAATTTACTCAAACCAATCGAAGCTGAAGTTCTGTGAGCTGAATGTTTTTAGGCGGTAAAGGTTTAAAGACCGATTCTAGTTGACATACGGATATGGGGGCCCACAGGCATGGATTGCTTAGGGCATCTAGTAGTCTTAATCCGTCACTGATCTTACGTCAAGCAACGTAGGCAACGGATTGTGATCGCCGTCTTTTTAACCGACTTCCCAAAGGAGGAGGTTTACAATTCATCCGGATGTTTTTTTTAATGTATGTGCCCCGATTGCGCCTACACGGATGGACCGATTTGGAATTTATTTATTTTTGTTTGAAAGGATTTACCTTCCCATCGGTACTATGGACCACCAGGTCAGGATCTGATGATGGAATCCTGGAGAAATCGAGGGAACTCTTCAAATATTATAGGCAGACCTATAGTGATTTTTGTATAATACTCGTACTAATAACTCGTGCATTTACGGTACGGTACGCATAATATTGTGATGCGGAACTGCTGATGAAGACCACATATGGCCACCAGAACTGCTCAAGTAGCGTCGGGTAGCACTGAGATGGGATTTGACAAAATTAAGTCCCCAAGGGGCGGGGGGATAAGGGGTTACAGTTTGTATTACTCAATCTAATTAAATATGGTTTGTGGAAGTCGGTTTTTTCTAACGTTTACTTTTTGTTTCAATTATTTCGATTCATTATGGATCTGTCTTTGCTAATACCTGTGAAAGATGCGGTAGGAATGGTGGACTGGACGCGGTTCTATACGAAATGATAGACAATAATTAATAAACGGTCAAGTGCGAGTAGGACTCGCGGACCAAGGAGGGTTCCGATCACACTTGGAGATTGTTAACTCGTAACTGGTGTAAATAGATTTCTACATTAAAAAATAAGTTTGATGTCATCCATGTAAACCAAATGACATATTTTCTAGAAAGACTTTATTTGAGCCCTAAGACCTTGCTTTGTGCATGATTCTAGGTTGACGAGAAGAACATAGGTTTTGAGTCCCTCGGGATTACTATGAAAATCCAACAATTTTACGGCATTGAAATAAACGCTCGTAGCGTTCGATTGCGTTGACCTAGAAGAGTGTTTTTTACAGCTATAGGGGACCCGAGACCTGAGCAATCACACTAGGTTTAACCTGTCACGTGGAGTCCTGGCCAAATTACAAGTTTAAATATACTAATTAGTTGCTAACTACCTACGTTACTTTATTTGTATTTAGTAGTTATTACTACTTATTTACTATTTACTTTGAACTTCTTCAAACTTCATAAAAACAACATTAGTATTGTACAGCAGCAGTGAAAACTAATTTATAGGAAAACAGAAAGATATTAAATTAACTGAAATAAACCGCCCAGGGACATCTCCACGCCAAAGGTTCCTATAACGCTGGCAGTATTACCGCGCTTTGAACTTTATCTCGATGTAGGTAGGTCAAAAATCGCGGGCCGTGGACTTTGGACGGACGCACGAGTAGAAAAAGTCTTGACAGCCGTACGGCGGACGGACAATGAATTGATCCTACAAGGGCTCCTTTTGAGGGTTCCGTACCCGAAGGGACCCTAATACTGACTTCGCTGTCAGTCCGTCCGTCTGTCACCAGGCTGTATCTCATGAACCGTGGTAGCTAGACAATTGAAATTTTCACAAATGATGTATTTCTGTTGCCGCTATAACAACAAATACTAAAAAACAAAAGAAATTCAATATTAAGTGGGGCTCCCATACAACAAACGTGTTTTTTTTGCTCATTTTTGCTCGATATTGATAATGGTAGCAGGTAGACGCTTAAAATGATCACAATATATCAAGTATGTTATTTACTTAAAAAATAAATAATTAAACTAAAATTAAATTAATATTTAACTCAGTTATTACGGATATACCTTTTAGTGTCAAATCATTACGATTTTTTGTATATGGGGTAGTTATGACCTGAATAATAAATAAAAAATATTAAAAAAAAGTGTTGAAGTAGGGAAAACCCGGAAAATGGTGTTTGATAAAAGGAACGCTAGTAAAATGTACTACTTTGAAGCAGGCACTAATGAGGGACACTATAAATGATAAAAAAGAAGTTATACTTTATTTATAATATTTATTTATACTTATGACCGACAACAAAGACGTTATTCAGCACTCGTAACGTGATAAGCTTCGAAACACGTTTTTGGGTAGTAACGGGTAACACAAAATTTCTTGCAAAAAACCCGTAGATAGGCCGTTATAAACGAATGGCATCCCACTATCAGTGCTATTTTCCCAGTACATGTACCTTCTTGGTACCACTACATAGCCACTAAACAACAATATTCCGATAAAGCTCCTCATCTCATGAGCAGTAACATTTCCAACTTTGTTTCTTTGAGAAGCATAAGTATTGGTATATTGCACCAGCATGTTTATAATACACTCATCGAACATGCATTCAAAGAAGTATATTGGGCTTTCCTTGTGTGGAGCTGATACATGTGGATTCCAAGTGCTGAATGCGGGCTGGTTATCACGGGATTGCCTATTGTACAGTTTTGACGTAGGTACCGTTTCTCTAACCACTGGTCCTTGAGAAGTCGATGGTTCTGGTGAAGAAGGAACACTTTGAGGTTCTGAACTTGTACTGGGAGCAGTAAGTCGTCTTCATTTGGCTAATTCAGCAAGTGAAACTACATAATCCTCACTTGTATCAGAGCCTGGTGATGATTCCGGGTACATTATTTCAACTGGAGCTACCAATTGCGTACCAGGTAAGTAGTGAAGAGACACTACGTTTTCATCTCCGGAGTCTTCATCGGTAAATTTCTGCATTATAATTTTCAAGGGGGAAGGTAGTGATGGAATCAGGAACAGCTCATTACGTTCCAGCTCCTCAATAATCTGGTTCAAAGACAATCCTTGAGCCTGACGCCTAAAATAAAATGGATATTACTACTGTTTGATAAAAGGAACGGCACTTTATGTACAAAAATAACTTGACAAAACTAATTATATTACTACATTTTGTTTTACCTATCGGTAAAGCAAGCCAAATACTACGATATATTTATAAACAAAATGATAACATACATATTTCAACTACATTACATACCTTGACAAATCCATTTTCTAAAATCACAAATTAGCAACTCGCTTTGAAAAAATACGTTACACAGTAATCAACTCAAACCACTTCTGATAGTTTCATAATGAGACTAATAAACTGTAGCACTTCGAATAACATTTTAAAAGTACCCTCATTTTGCTTTAGAATTTTATTTGTCAGGTGTTCCTTTTATCAAACAGTAGTTACAAGTGGGTTAAGGGGGCTCCCATACAACCAAAGATAATGGTACGGAACGGAACCCTTCGTGCGCGAGTCCGACTCGAACTTGGCCGGTTTTTTTTTTCCTTTTAAGGGTCGGAAACTCGGAACCCTAAAAACCGTTACATGCTTGCTTTGCGTTTCGGTTGATGTACAGGTTTGGCAAAATCTACGCAACGTCATTCATTATCATTCGTCAGTTTTGTCTGATCAATGTAAATTACGTAGGTCTACGTAGTAGGGCATATTTCCCGCCACAGCTCAGCGTTTGACCATATTTTAGGGTAGTTATTGTATTGAACAAGTTGACCTTGGCTACTACAACTTTAATGCAAGAAAACAACTGAAACAATATACTTAATTTGTTTCACAATGCCTGTAGGTATCAACAGATTAGTACAAGAAAACAACAACTGAAACAATATAATTTGTTTCACAACGCCTGTATCCAAAAATAGCTACTACAAAATTTGCTACGCTGTTACTACGCAAGCGCTACGCCGCCCACGTGTTTCTAGCTAACACGTAGCATTCTTGTAACAGGGCGGGCCTACATGACCTTTGACCCCTATTTACTAAATAGTACGCACAGCAAGTAACCATTATCTAATCTGTGGTACGTACGGCTTTTACATAAGATGCGCTTTTAGTTAATTGAGTCGTGGGCCGAAATAGAGATATATGTTGCTATTAGACAAGGTTCAAAATTGATTCGTAAACATCCTGTTAGTGGTTGTAATCGGGGCGATAAATTTGTAAAATACCGGGACGTCCTTTCATTCGCGATAGTAGCACTTATCTGCGGTAGGTAAGTGGTGGTGTTATGAATAGATTTTCTAAGCCATATCGACACACTTCGGTTCAAAAAGGACCCATATCATCTCTGGTTATTTCAATTGAAATTAATTGTGCAATATTATGAAATAAATACCAAAATAAATCAGTTACGGGCTACGAGCTTATTTATATTGGCTTATAAATACCTAGTGAAAATACAGTGCCTACTGATTTGTTTAGATAACTTAATTATTTTTTATCATCTTTCAAGGATTTGTGCAGATATTAAATATATAGATTCTGTATTCTCTAGTTATTTAGTCTAGAAATCGTAGCATCGAAGTTCAGATCAATTTTACCACCTTACCCACATATTTTTAGAATCGTACTAACCAAACAAATATATATTGTCCCGTCTTTTTTCATATTTTTACACATTATAGCCTACGTTAAGCCGTTAATAATTTTAACTATTTTCGCATATAGAAATCATGTGAAATGGCATATTAAGAAGAAATCAACCAAAACACCCGAACCCTCTAACACCGATGACCTTTCAATGACATTACATCACCCCCAACATAATGCAATAAAATTAAGACTTACCTTTTTCTCTAACAGCATAATAGTCTCCCCCGGCTCATCCTTACTCGCCGGTTTATCGCCCATCTTGTCCAAAAATCACTATCGAATTCAACCAGTTTATTTTTGTGCTGGTTTGTTTACGTGGGCCCGCGTGGCAGAAATGCGAACGACTGACACCCTATAGCAATTGACGCATGCGCGGTTGGTCCCACATTGGCATCCCAGACCCCTGGAGCTACAGTCGGTGCCGTGGAATGTGGGACGCGTTAAATTCATTTTTGTTTCAGGTGATAAGACAAAGTCAAAGTCATTTTTTTTATTGACCAGAAAATACAGATCGCTTAGTCAACGTCAATATAATATGAATATTTTTGTATACTACCGCCCGTTTGGAAGTTGTGGGCTTAGGGATGGAGCAACTCGTAGATAAATACCTAAATACATACATAAGTAGTATAAAATTATTAAAACCTCTCTAGTCTGTAAAAACATTGTTAAATACCAGGGAGTGTACAAGGAATAGGCTTGCGTCCAAGGTAATCCAATAAATCTAGGAACAAGTCATAAGTTGAAGCAATATGTACAAAATGGCTTGACATTCTCGGAATTATATACTTCCAGCAGATATATTTTATAAAGTCAATTTTGTGCAAAAAAGACAGCATTTGATGGCACTTTTACATGACGTCACTCTGTGGTTAATTCATAGAACTCAGGTACAAATGTTCCGTTTTGACAGTTCATAATACTTACTACAGACAGACACATAACTATAATTAATTAGATCTTTAAAGAAGGGTAGTAGTTATAACATATAGAGATAATGTATGGAATTGTTTAGAGTTAATGTTAAATATCCTAATAATATCCTAACAATCCCTTAGAATCTACACTACAATTTTCTGTTACTAAGTAGGTACTAGAAAACTATTTGACCCATTTTCCATGCCCCTAAGTGCATTTATTATTCAGTGGTCGACTGGTAGCTATTTCCAAGGCGGCCGATAGCCTCTGCACTTTCGAACTTTTAATAAACGATGTTATTAAGATCAGCAAAGGTTACCCCTTATCTGGGTACTTATCATTCCATTACCTATCTAAGTTATTGCGAAATGTGTGAAAGTTATTTCCCTTGCTGGGATTCGAACCATAATAGGTAGGGTAGTTAAGTAACTAGTTATGGGGGATTGGCGCCAAATCCACGCGGAGACTTATTCTTTCATCATTTTTTAGGGTTCCGTACCCGAAGGGTGCCAAACGGGATATCTGTCTATCTGAGAAAAGGGGTCGTGACAGACGGACAACAAAGTGATCCTATAAGGGTTCCATTTTTTCCTTTTAAGGATCGGAACCCTAAAAACAAAAGAAATTTAATATAAAGGGGGGCTCCCATACAACTAACGGGTTTTTTTTTTTGCGGTTTTTTATATATTATAGTACGGAACCCTTCGTGCGCGAGTCCGACTCGCACTTGGCCGGTTATTTCTAATCAATTAAAATGCCGAATTCTCCCCACAACTAAGCGTTATATGTGAATCCAACATACAAAAGAGTCCTATTGTGAATACATTAGGGTGCTAATTCGCTATTATACTCTGCTGCAACGACGGTTATTTCCTGTGAAATAGGGGTCGAGCTTCGATTTGAAGGGTCGCAACTATTTCTGTTGGGGTTGGTCATAGTTGAGCAACGCATGCGCCGTCTGATGAAACACATACATACCCTTAGTTGCACGAAACGATTTTGAAATTTAAGGTTGTCCTTTAGTGATTTAAGGACGAGAATCTCACAGTATTGTCGTTTGTTTCTTTATTAATCTATGCTAATAATTCATTATTTATTTATTGCACACAAATAATTGCAAGGACAAAAAGTAAATAAAAACAGTGCACAAAGGCGAGCTTATCTCTAAAAAGAGATCTCTTCCAGCAAACCAAGCCATAATTATACTAAAATTTCAAAGGAGATTGCATAAAACTGGGCCTAGTGCTGCGTAGAATGCTCACATAGTGCGTTTTGTTCCAGCATCATTACTAATCTGTATATCTCATAAGAAATATCCCGGGAGTTCAGAGAAAAACAGTACTTTCTTTTCAATATTTTCATAGGAAATAAATGGTCAGGTGCGAATAGGACTCGCGCACCAAGGGTTCCGATCACACAGAAAAAAAACTAACTTAGATTTGAATCATAATTTATTTTGAATTTTATATTAACCAAAAGACATTAAATATTATAAACGCCCCGACATGCTGCTGCGGGCAACTTCGCTTTACCCTATATTTACACACCGATTTCTCATAAACCTAAAACTTTTCATGATGGCATTTTTAAATTTAAATAATATCAGTCCACATCACAACTTTAATTCGAATGTAAATATGTTATTATTTTTACTAAAAATATTATACATAAAGATTGCGTATTTATATGCGAACAAAGAGTTTTTACAGGATACCTAAAGACAGTTCTATATATAGAACTGTCTTTAGGTATCCTGTTAGATGTTATTTATTTCATATAGTATATGAAGCCAGTGCAAGTTCTAAGGACTGACAACAGCTCGGTCTAGACTTGCATTGAAAAGAACATTTTCTCACCAATACCAAGCCAGAACTGGCTTCATACAAACGTCGTCTAGCTATGTAAAAGATGCGATAATGCATTAATTATAGTTAAGTTCAAACTGATAAATATTATTGGGTCATACATGTTTACTTTGTTGTAGCCTCGACCGACAGGCCCTTGCCGTCTATCTTGTAAACATTTATTATTAGCAGTGAGTTTTTTCTAGAAAATCTACGGGGTTTAGAAAAGAACCCTTATACAAAAGAGATCAACGAGCTCGCGAGCGTTTTTATTTGACATCGTGCATTTTTTTTTCAGGTAAAGCCCTTTTGTTCGATATCCCAATACCCTACGGAGGATGGCATCATAATAGAATGTCGTCAGATTATTGAGACTTACGGACTGAGAAAAGTTTGAATCTATTGGTCGGCAGGGATGATCTTTTGGGTCCTCCTTTCTATTTCAGTATGATATGAACGCACAAATTCAACGTCCGAAGGAATTACCTGGAACCCACAGCCCTTCACGTCCTCCCTGGGTAGTGCTAACGAGCGACAAATCATCATCATAATCATCAAATCATCTCAAGACATTATAATTTCCAGGTTCTCAAATGAGAACCTGACCACTTGACACTGGCAAAACTAACCTTAAAAGAGGTTAGGACGCCATTAATAAAAAGAAGAAGAAGAACGCTCAACCTGGATATTCGAGATATAACTAGGCAAACCCGAATGTCAATATTCCCTGTCACGAATAAGTTGTTAAAAATATATAAAATAAGTAAATAGCTAGTTTCGCGTAATAGAAAAAGGTGAGATTTTAAAAAGTGCTTCAAAACAAAACCAACAAAAATATCAAAAAACTGCTACAAAAAAATCACCAAAAATTACCACATGGCAAGATATTCTAATATTAAAGCTGAAAAAATCTTTTTCAACAGCTACATTTACACATTTTTCACAAATGAATCGAATTTATAGCTATAGTTTCATTATAAATGAAAGCATCTCTCATATTATACATTGTAATACATATTTATAAAATACAGCTAATTATTATAAATCTATGAGATTACAGTTTCATAAGAACTAATCTATTGTTGACGTAAGATGGCAACTAGACACATTGACACCAAAGACACCAGACGGAAATGAGTTGACAGTTCGCTATATGCAATCAAGGTGTATCGGTCGTCTTTTCGGTATTTCGATTGCCATCTCTCGTGACCAATACTATACTTTTCGCACATTCATTATAGTTAAATTTTTCTTCACATATTAGGCCGGTTTACTACTCGTTGAATCGTTATAGAACTAAAGAATACGTTGAATTGACGTATTTTATATCTTAATGAACAAAAAAATCTAGAATATATAAATAGATTTATACAAATAACTGGTTAGTTTGTTTTTTAATTTTTATTTTATGTAAAGTACACTATTTATTTTATTTGTATTATTTTAACAATTATTTCACAATTTATGCAGGTACGCCCAGAACTTTCAAATATTCTACGAAATATGATATGTTTTGCATAGTTAACAATTTATATACAAAAGCCTTAATTGTATATCAGTTTTAATTCGTTTTTATATATTTCAAACATAAATTGTGGAGGTATTCTAGTGAATATACTAATAATACACAAATATAGATACAATAACTAAACTACACACAATAATATCAATGAAACGATATATTTTTTCATAAGTTTACAAACATTGGACACTAAACCTATTTTCAATATTTTTCAGATATTTTATTTATCCCTTACTTTCCTCCGAGTCGTTCCCAATCACGAACATTCACATACACGAAGATGCTCAATTTTAACAGACACTCAATCAAAGTAATGTTATCACTGTCATTCCCAGTATGACATTTAAGCTGGTTGCAGACCGAAAGCTAAGCTGACTTAGTTTAGCTTAGCTCGAATAGCTGACGCAGTTTTTCATACTTATATAGGAACATATTTTGCAGTCTGCATAAACGAATGCAAAACTGCGTTAGCCATGCTAAACAAAACTAAGTTTAGCCATCGATCTGCAACCGCCTTGAAGCTGGTTTCAGACCGAAAGCTAAGTAAACTTAGTTTAGCGTAACTCGCATAGTTGACGTCGGTTTTCGTACATAGGTTGCACTAAGTATGAAAAACTGCATCAGCTGTGAGAGCTAAGCTAAACTAAGTTAGCTTCGCTTTCGGTTTGCAAACTTCTTTAAGCGGCACTTTTCTTGGGCAGCACACACTCGGCAATCGTGTGTCTTCCAAAAAGATCAATTCAACTCAAACCTTTTCCGGTATGTCAAAATGTTCGCGAGCAAACCTCATAAGCCGGACCGGTTGTATCATAACCTCACTGTGACGTCATCGTCCAGACTGCTTTCCACTTCGCAGCAGGATACAAGCTCTTCAAAGGACATACCGTCCATGGACATGGACACCGATAGTATGCTCCGGAATAGCGCCTCGGGACACAAGTCTTCGGGTAGCTTGGTGAGGAATTGCGCGGCTGCGATGAAATCCAGGTCTTTTAGCTCCTCTTGGTATAGGTGGAGGATTCCTGGAAAATAATAAGTTTGGATTCGGTTATTCCCTTGTCAGTGGAAATGGAAATGGCCGAAAAGTATTTTTTTAAATAACCCACCACTGATGAGTGGATAAGTTAGTTTACATTGTGTACGAGAAAATAAATAGAGGCTGGTTTGTTTACTTTTTTACCAAAAAAACTAGCTATTGAGACATGGGGAGGTAAGCCCCCCACTTACCGAGTGCATTATTGAAAAGGAACATATCTCGTAGAACGACCGTCCCACACACGACAGGCAGAATCCAAAGGCATGGCTTTAGCGAACGCAGTGTAGAGCCACTCTAGTAGGTACAACTATTCTAAAAGGGATTTTCAATGGGGAGCTAAGCCCCCTTCTTAAAAAATCACTTAGGCCTCACTTACCGAGTGCAGTATTGAAGAGAAACGTATCTCCGTCTCGTAGAAAGACGTCCCACACACGACAGGCAGCATCCAAAGGCATGGCTTTAGCGAATGCAGTGTAGAGCCACTCTAGTAGGTACAACTATTCTAAAAGGGATTTCCAAAGGGGAGCTAAGCCCCCTTCTTAAAAAATCAATTAGGCCTCACTTACCGAGTGCAGTATTGAAGAGAAACGTATCTCCGTCTCGTAGAAAGACGTCCCACACACGACAGGCAGCATCCAAAGGCATGGCTTTAGCGAATGCAGTGTAGAGCCACTCTAGAAGGTACAACTCTGGTGCGACGCGGTCGGCCAGAGCTGGCAGATTGTGGTTCAGGAGGGTGGTGTATGCTTTCCAGAGACGCTGAAATAACATAACGTGACAATTACATAGAGGCTCATACCTACTCATTGACTCTAGCCTGACACTAGCATAGCAATAGATATGGTTGTTTAAACAAGAGCGGACCCTTTTCTGATAACATTAGTACAGTAATAAGAATAAATATTTGTGTCAGTCTTCTAAATAATTTTTCATTCCGATCCTTGTACCCTGTTTCAATAAATCGAATAAGCTCTATGTGATTTTTATTATTTACCTGTTCGGTACGGCTTTAGGGTTTGTTGGAACATGTCTTTAGTATTGCTAGGGAGATGTCACTTTAGCGTAGATTTATCGCCCTTTGCGCCGCTTAGTAGAGTCATAAATAACCCCAAAACAATACTGCGAGTGTGAATCGATTCCGCACCTAAATCGATACGATAGTATTGACTGATTGATACAGCTTATTAACACCTACAACATATTTCATGATAATACAACAGGTAGATAGGTGTTCATAAGGCATCCATACCTGCATCATAGCCCCGTCCCTTGTGAAGGCAGCTCTTAAAACTGGTCCATCGAGCAGGTTCGCGAAGCAGACGAACGCTTGTGGCGCCTCCATGTTGAGTATCAGGACGGCTGCTATGAAGGACATGCCCTGCAAATGTATAAATGTTAGTTTCGAAGGTTGGAAATGGGTACTATTATAGTCTATTCGTGATAATAATGCAGTAAAGTCATCACTGTCCGGCGGCCTAGCCACGCCCCGTAACCAATCAAATCGTTTCCAATTATCAAGTCAAGTTCACAGTGACTAGTTGAAGGCAAACTTTCGAACGCGAAGGTTGTGTCCTGTCCTGTGAGTGTGTTAACTTCCAACTCCGACCCAACGGAGAAACCTAAGGGCTTCAGCCTTGCCCGCAAGACATGGTGCCGGCTCAACCGCCTCAGAACTGGGCATGGTCGCACAGGTGAATATTTGCACCGCTGTGGCTGGAGAGAATCACCGGGCTGTGATTGCGGGGCGGATGTTCAAAGCATGGACCATATAATTCAGGACTGTCCTAAAAGAAAATACCATGGAGACCCCACAGACCTCTTCACTCTAACTGACGAAGCAGCCGAATGGCTGCAGACATCAAGATTAGTTATATGAGCGACTCGACGGCTATGCCATACGAATAAATAAATAAAGTGTGTTAACAGATTTAAATTTCACTGCATTCTTATCACGAATAAACTGTAGGGCCATATTAGGACACCAGTCACGCCACCAGTGTCCCGCCACCAACAAAATGTATTTATTACCCGGGTTGCGCGACCATGGTGTCCTAATATAATATGCATGGTCCTTAAGGTGGGCCCAGACTTGTTTTTTTGTCCGTTCCGTATCTCCGTTTCGTATCAGCGTCGCGATCCAAAAACTCCGGATATAAAGTAATAATAGCCGGCATCTCCGTAGGTACGTTGCTCCCGTTGCGCTAATGCCGAGATCACGTCCAGTCTTCCGTATCGTATCGCCTTTGAAAAGGGCGAAACAATCTGGACCCACCTTTATAGTTTCTTCTGAGATTGCAATGGCGTCACAACTCACAACTACGAGAACTTTTTAACTCCCGACGACGAAACAGGGGTTATAACTTATTATAAGTTTGAAGCGCCTGTCTGTACTCTGTATGGGTGTACAGGGTTACTTTTGGACCCCTAGCCAAAAGTTACTATTATTTTAGGAAACTGAGCAACTTTCACTAATAAACCGATTTAATCAGAGCAACTTTAGTTTTCACCTCTCCATGAGTAGGCTTATTATTACTCAACAGAGGATAATGATAGTTTAAATTATGCAGGTAATTACACATTTTCTTTGCGCCAGCTGTATGAGAATGCCACTTATCAGAACTACTGGATCCCCACCCCCGAAACGCACACACATACACCCTCATACACACACACACACCCTTGCGCATATTACTGTACACTGTACCCCACCTATAAGCACATATCTATATCTACATTTTACTGTTTTTCTAAGTTACTTGCCTTCTTGTCTCTTGAATGTACTCTCACCGTCCTTATTTATTTAATATGGTTTACCAACAGATCTTACACGATATACACAATAGAAAAAACAGTACATCCTGCTATACATAGTGAAATCCTTAATTGGCCCAGTTAGTTAATCTATATTATTTTTATGTACGGCTGTGAATTTTTGTTCAATAAATAAATAAATACATTACAAGTCCACCAACCTGCACATAGCCTATATCAGGCCTGTAGCACACATACGCCGCCAACATCTCATGAAGCACATCAAAGTACGGCCCTCCCGGTTGGAATATACACAAATGTGGGAAAGTTCTCGCTATGTCCAGCTGTATCAACTCCATAGAACACTCGTCGCTATAATCCAGTAAATTTGGATTGGACTCGCAACACCTCGACGGCGGTATTACGGCGAGTGTCTTTAAATTCTGCTCACTATAATTCCTCGGTATGCTGACGCGTTTTTCTTTAGTATTTTCTGTTGAGATGCTTGCAGGTTGTGTTGTTTCTTCGGTTTTGGGCAGGCGGTCTTCCGGGGAACTACTTATACATATTTTCGGGGTTTCACCTAACTTTTCCTCTGTGTGTGTCAATTTATTCTCTGAACCCGAACCCGAAAAACATTCTTCAGGGTTTATTGACCCGGGTATACCGTCTTTGGCTGCACCACCTATACTGTTTATTTCATCGTCTTCACTTTTGACTTTGCCGGGCAAATCATCGTCACTTGTCGGTGTTTTGACATCTTTCTCGACTACAGTCGGTTTCCTACACCCGCAGGACCCCCTTCTGTTAATCTTTAACCTTCTCCGCCGCTGCTGGGCCTCTTGTAGCTTCTGCTTGGCTTTCTCGACATAGTCTTGGTACATGTTTGAGGTGATGTTGAGTTTGTTGTCTATGGCCAGTTGCCAGACGCGGCCGCGGATCGACGGTGGAAGCCCGCTCCACCACAGCTCGAGGGTCCTTTTTGAGTTTTTCCTAGAAATTCAAGAAACAATATTATAAATAAACGCTTCTCATTATTATTTATTCTCTTGGTTTTATTTAAATGCCATTGCTGCCTGGCTCACTCTATAAAGGATGTCTGAACAATGGTGCGACAACAATTTTCGGGGAGTAGAGGGGATTGTATTGTACTGAACACATTTCTCATAAAGTTGACTGATTGCGAAGTTTAACGATTACGAAGTCTTGAAAAATAGTGGACTGTTTGCTAAGTTTTCCCTGAGTGAACAAATGATTTCAGCTTGTTTGTTGTTGACAGGTAACAGGTTTTTGCCAGAATCAGTATGCACGATCATAATAAAGAATGAAACTATAAACATAAACCTAAACTATTAGTGTGTTTTCTTTACAATACCAAGCATAGCAATCAAAACAATAGCAATATCAACGCGTCAATTTGTCGCCAACTCTTAGCGAACCGTAAATATTGAGATGAGAAACATTTGTCTGCTATTGTGTTAAGAGAAACCTATTGGTATGACCCGCTTTCATAAAATCTATCCAGATTCATGTCATTTTGCGATTGTCAAAATGTATGATTTATACATTTTTATACCGAGATTCTCACCGTGTGCAAGCTTAGACTTGACATTTGGCAGAATTGTCGTCAACGGCATAGTTGCCACATCCAAGAATTTATTGATTGCTGTTCAATAGCTATCGGGATTCCCTGAAACAGGCCTTTACTGACTAGGTATAGATTCGGTTGTTCTCTGTCTATGGTGATGTATCTGAACGGTATCAGATTTGAATTTATAAAAATCGGTCAAGTGCGGGTCGGAATCGCACACGAAGGGTACCGTACCATCGTACAACAAAACTTAAGCACTCAAAACAAAAATAAATATATAAAAGATTATGCCCTCACGGTGATTTGAACTCACGACCTACGGATTGAGGGAGTACAACATAACGGCTGAGCTACCACAACGATGTGGGTCGACGCGAAATATACCATCATATTGAAATGCGTGGGTGTATAAAAAACCAGTTTCTTGTATGGGGACCCCCTTTAATTTGCATTATCTCTCGTATTTCAGTATTTGTTGTTGCGGCAACAGATATTACACACATTCTGTAAAAATTTCAACTTTCTAGCTATTACGGTTCGTGCTCTAGGACCCGCTGACGGACGGACGGACGGACAGACGGACAGCGGAGCCTTAGTAATAGAGTCCCGTTTGGCAACGGAACCCTAAAAAGGGTGTAGTAAATGCTTGCTCAGACACTGCGGGAACCGTGCGAACAAACCGAAACCGCATGAAAAGCACGCGGACATCTCTCAACGGTCTAGTCTTCACAAAATAAAAGGCCCGTTTTGACAGTTCACGCCCATGAAGTTTTAACCCCTAACGCGTAGGTAATAGAAGCGGTTTTCCTAGAAGCAACTTGTACGCTTTGCCTGTACGCAACAGTTGGCTTTTATTACCTGCGCATTAGGGGTTAAAACTTCATGGGCATGAACTGTCAAAAAGGGGCTTTTATTCTGTGAAGACTGTAATAAGTAGCTCCCGCACGATTCTAAAACCGCGCGGTTCCCGCTGTGTCTGAACAAGCAGTAAGGCTGCAGACACTCACATGCTATGCCATTCTGGCAGCACTGACTGCGTCCACTCCCGCGCATGCCTGGCTAGTCGTTCTTCCATCTTGATTGACTCTTGTAGCTTCGCGTGCCGGGCCACCGCTTCGCGTTCCACCTGTTGGGAGATGTGAGTTCAATCCACCTGTCTCATCCATAACTGGTTTGCTGGAAGAGATCTCTTACTAGAGATAAGCTCGCCTTTGTACACATTTACTATGTATATATTTTTGTCCTATGTAATTTTTCTCTGTGCAATAAAGAAATTATGAAATTATGAGTTACACTTGAACTAAACTGCATAAGGACTTCATCGTCAAAAAAGACGAATAAATATTCAATGTTTGTTTACAGCTTTCCAATGTTATATTGGCTTGCGGTGACAGGTGGAACTAGCGCTTTTTCGTTTCAACAGTTCTTTGCATTAAGTTGCGTAGAAATGGCGTTCCCCTGTTAACGTCACACACGCTCCAAAATTTAAGTTACGTTTTTGATCTGTGGCTTCTATCGTGTGTTGCCACAATAATTTCGCCAATGTCACGTGATGAACCCTGCACAACTTTGTAAGTTACAAGAGCGGCAACATGAGAGCAGTCATTCCATTCGACAGCCTCTTCCACAGAATAGTTTTTGCACCAAGGAGTATTGTCTGCCAAATGTGTTTGTTGCACAAAGAGGTGGAGTATCCCTGACCGAGTGGTGCCGAAAGAAAATCGGTCGATTCACCCAGCAACATTCAGCAGTGGGCGGAATCAAGCAGTTGGTTCCTAACTCTTTATTAATCTGTGCAGTTGGTGACAAAGGAGTTTCGATAGCTAACCTTGCGTCTGGCCGCTTCGACCATCCGCGCGTGTTCGGCCCGATGACGCGTCGCCTCCTCGGAGCACTTTGCTGGCAGGTTGGACGGGCTGGAACAAGGAAAAAGTTTCCGTTATAGGTTTAAATTTAGAATGGGGTAAACTGTGGACAGTAAAGTAACCCGGTGCGTGGCCTGAACTAGAACTAAAGTCACCAGTTCCCATAAGACTCTGGTAAAGACACCCGCAGCACGGTGTTTGACACAAACACGTCTATTAATATCTATTGCAAGGGATGAAAGCGTGACATTCCCTAATTTTAATATAAAATATTATTCATTTTCGGCCAGGAAAGATAGGGATAGGATGTCATTAATTTATCAATAGCAACTGTCACAGGGTCAGTTCAGTTTATAGCACTATCATATCGCTTTACTTTGGCATGGCACATGCTGCTGAAATATGCTGCTAGACTCCGAATTGAGATTGCGCGATAATAGTTCAATTTAAAATGTTACAGGAAGAAGGGAAGGTAAAGAAACGAAACAACAAATAATTTGGGCGTGGTCGACGCAAAATATCAGAAAAAAATACTGATCGTGGCATGATCGTGGGCTAAAATTGTGCCTCTGTCTACCAATATGATTTGGGGTATCAGATAGCAGTGCATTTTAGAATAGTCAGGCATGATTTACTTATTTCTACGAACCAGTATATTTCTTCTTTCTGGTACATTTTGGAGAAATACACGTCACATTTTTTTTACAAATAACACTGCAAAACACACTATGAATCAGATTAGAGTCAAATTATGGATAAATTATTTAAAAATTATAAGCAAATCTATTCAAGCACGAACAGATGCTTCTTTACAGACCTAGAGCACGATACCACTGATTTGTAATTAATTACAAATGGCGGTTGCTTTACTAACGAGAATTGTGATTTAACTGGCAAATATAATATGTTAGGTATAAAATGACCACATTGTGGTTAAGATTGGTAGACATCACTCATATTGAGGGCAATAGGCTTGTGGCCAAGGTAATCCAACAAATGAATATCTTGGACATTAGTCTAAAATCTAAATAAAGATGCATTGAGTGAGTAAATGCACAATAACTGCATCTACACGTGCATCTATTTATAAAAATCAATTTATGTGCGTGAGTCTTACTATCTCTAGAATAGGCTGGCCTGGCCTGTTTGTATAATGCCTGCATGTGGTTTTCTCCTCAGTACGGAGGAGATTAAGGCGGTTTATGCAATCAGAAAATAATAGGTAATATTTAGGATAAGCATGTCTCAATTAGTAACAATTCGAAAAACACAAATGGACAAATAATTCGGTAACAACGTCTGAAAACGTTTAAATGCAGGTCATAAAAACAACCATTAACGAGAAATGGACGACCAACAGCGGGCGCCAAGAAATTCCGTCTAAATTTAACCGCATTCCGAAACATTACTATGGGCGCTATAAGTAGTCGTAAACAGAAGTTTACTATGCCGACGTTTATGAGGAAATCTGAGGAAGAACTCATAAGGAAATATGGAATGTCTCACTCACCTAACCAGCTATAGCTATCAAAACGATGATTGAGACGTCTATTTATGGAAAAAATATTGTAAAGATTTTTATGACAGTACGCGTACGCTAGCATAGCACTACAGTCTAATGCACCAAACTCCTGAGGCCCGAAATCTAATAGCAAATAGTTGATTATCCACTATATATGACTATATGCCGTATTTGGCTTGTCGACTTTTCGCGCAGTTGGGAGCAACAACCGATGTACTATTGCTATTCGAGTAAGTACACCGTTACGACACTTGAGAACCAACTCAAGACAAACTTTAACCACAGATACTATAATATTACACTAATACAGATAGACCACCTAGAACAAAATATGACACCGGCGTAAACTGGCTAAGGAAGCTTCTTTAGTTCGAGGCCATTATCTATTGGTGCAGCACCATCGAAAAATTGCAAATACCACGAGATGGCGCTAAGATATACAGGATGTAACAGAAAGGGGTGTACAAGTCGAAAGAGGGTTGTTAGGGACATCATTCTGAACAACTTTCACTATGAGACCGACTTGATCAGAGCAATAGAGTCTGGCTAGTCTAACTTGGACGAGTGCTTTTCTATAGCGGCCACACTGCTGTCTATATTCTCTTTGGTCATCGTGACATTGGTATAGGTCACCGTCAAAGTATGAAAACCATCATTCTTTAGGATACATCTGTAGGTAAACTGACCAGTAACACTGTAGAATGACAGATTTCATTTTTTGCCGGTATCATATACGTATATCCGGTGACATATAGGGTGTTACAAGTATAAGAATTTTTAAATTTGCCGCGCTTTGTGATGTTCAAATCTAATTAGCCAGACTAATAAAATGAGAAGACCAATGAAAAATATTCATGATCTTAAATAAAACGTGAATAGCAAAAGAAAGCCGTTCAAATGTCATAATGACACTGTCATTTCACAAACGTTTAATGTCAGTCAGACTTGAGTGGTCGGTTGGGCACCCGGGACGAAGACTCTTCAGAGCACGAAGAGAGACGGTCGCGAGCAAAATTGCAGCCAGAAACATGTAATTTAGCAATCATGCTGGAATTTCCTGCTTCGGGCCTCGGGAATTACTGTTTCTAAGCCTGCGTTTTTTTTGTTTCAAGTGGAGCGGAATTGTAGGGTCTTATCCTGCTAATAAATAGCGGTTCTGTGTAGGGCATGCACCCGGGTATACCCGGTTCCGAACTACCCGGGCATACCCGGGTATACCAAGGTCTCTCCAGACCCGGTTCTGAAGAAGCATACCCGGTTCCCCCGGTTCTTGAAAAAAATCTGAAATTACTTAATTCCGCATTCAAATCAACCGCGGCCGCGGGCGATATCTGTAAGCAAGGTGAAGATGAGGTGGGAAATGCAGATAAAGTCGATGTAATTCTTGTCCCAGACCCGACTATGTCCAAAAAAGACGAGTTTGATATAGAGATGCAAAAAGCTACAGCCGTAAAAAGTAATAAGACGAGACATGAAGACCGCGACGCCTGCTTTACAACAGTCCAAATAGAAATGGCATTGTTTGAAAACGGTGGAAGCCGTGGTAAAAACCTTTCACTAGCATATAACTATTTAAGAACCATACCACTAACAAGTGTAGAGCCTGAAAGAATTTTCTCCTCAGCGGGCTACATTTGCAATCGCTTGCGCAGCTCGTTAAGTGACAGGAGCCTAGACGTGATAGTTACTTACGATCTCACTACCAAGAAAAAAATATCCAATAATGCTATTCATTATAATTAAAACTAAAATATGGTGATTTTTGCTTTAGGTGATAAAAAAAGAAATTATTTGTTGTTTTTTATCATGTTGCTGTTACCTACTCATACGAGTAAGTATAAAAAGATGATTTATGTTGATTTATTAAAAAGACTGATTATTGTTTAGTTAAGTTTTTTAAGTTCCTATAATATTCCTGTTATTCAATGCGAAAAATGACTGTTTGAAACTATAGTGTCCTAATAAATGTTGATTTGATATAATTTGCCAACTTTTTTTATTAAAATTTCATACCTCGTAATAACGTCATATACTTTCAGTTTCTGTGTTATTTATTTGATATTACAGTTTTATCAGCTGGAACCGGGTGCACCCGGTGCACCCGGTTCTGACGGCTCCCAGAACCGGGTCTCAAAAATCTGGAACCGTGACCGGTTCTGCATGCCCTAGTTCTGTGGCAGTGACAATGGTACTATGCATTTGTCTGGATGTTAGCGCAATTGAGCCAGTAACATTGAATTCCAGAAATAAAAATTAACAGATACGATCCTGTATCTCATCTACCCATACCTGTTCTTAAATTTATCTCTCATCAAAAGAGATTCTCATAAATTAGATAGGTACTTATTGTATTTTGATAGGAAACCCAAAGTATCTACCTACAGACTTAAGGTCCATTTGCACCGAAAACACTAATTATGATTAGCGCGTTAATCACAATTAAGTTTGACATATTTCATACATTTTGACAGCTGCTAAATAAAATTAAGACGCTAATCGTAATTAAGTTTTTGGTGCAAATGGCCCTTAGACACTGTCGTCACTTCTGCATCTCACCGATATGCATTAGTGGAACAAGAATTTGATTGATTGGATAACTGTTTTACTAACACGCCCAAGTAATGGTGAGAAAATGAGCAGCACTTATTTAATAGGAAAGCTGCACTGATTTATTGATACCGTAACATTAAACATAATCGCAGCTTATCTTAGAACCCCTGAGGCACAGGCAGGCGAAAGGCTATAACAAAGATTGAGGAGCAAAAACAGTTTTTAATGAAGCATTTTTGTGTGATACGAATGATTAATACAGAAATGGTTCTACATATTCGAGTGTATTTATTTATATATTTTATTTTATTTATTTAACAAAAATCCACAGCCGTTCGTTTACAATAAACTTATAAGTAAGTAAACTTAACATTGAGCCAATTAAGGATTTACTGTTTTATTGTTGATCAGAGCAACTTAATCTTTCCGTTCCCCATAAGTGCAAATCGACTGGCAGTAGGTCCACATATAAGATTTGATCACACGAGCGGGTCGATTCTCGCACCTTCGATGTATGGATATCAAGACCAATATTGGCAGATTCCCATACGAAATCACTCGATAAAGGTGTAGATATCGTATATGGAATGCGCGCGAATCATGCCACAGTTCTCGAGCTAAAGGCATTGTCAGCAAGATCTGGGGCCCTACCGCGCAGCCGCTGTCGGCATCGGCTTCGTGTTTGACTTTCTTGGTTTTATTTATACTAAGACTTCAGAGTGATATCCTTGAGCCCAACCACAGATCACCCCTATATAGGGGTGATCTGTGAGCCCAACACAGCCCACTAAACATTATTCTATCTAGGTATATTAATATATAGGTATGTCTATGGTATAAATATCGATTATGGCTTCCCCCAACGTTTGTTTAATTAAGTCATGACTTGCTGCCGCCCTTGGCTCCGCCTGTTGTTTCTTAGCAACTAAATGTAGGGCAATCGATATTAAAACTTGTAAAAACCGTGAATACTATTGATATATTGAGGGTTTCGTGCAGTCACCATTATTATCAGGTTCGCTCTCATAAGCACACCGGTTCGAACAGTTTTAGTATGGAGAACAATAGAGGCGTCGACGAAAGGGACTCACATTTTAGAACGTAATTTGAACGCACAGGTAAGTAACCTTATTGCGGTTTACTATTAATAAATTAAAAGGCGTTAGGGTATAGGTTGATTAATATAATAAATAGACAATTAACACACATCAACTTTACGTTTGTGTTTTTAAATATACCAAATTACCAACGATAAATTAAACAAAACAAAGATATCATGTGTTCTACATTTTACTTACCTGCTTTACTTAAATAAATACTACTAAATACTTGCTCATTTATCATGACAAAAGAAAAATATTTGTGCAGATTATTACCACCCTCTATGAGGGCACGAATGTGTGCTATAGAAAATTAAATATGTACATATTTATGTGCTCACAAGAATCCTAAATAGGTAAATAGAGGTTTCGTTTGCTAATTTGTCTGGCACGAACTATTTATTGGAACATTTATGAGTACGAGTATTTAGTCTGGACGAAAATATAATTGCTACTTACAGCATATCCATTCTTTACTGTATTTGCACACACTCATACACGTATTTGCATACACACCACACACACACCCTCACACACAGACACACACACCCTCACATTCAGCCCATTTCTACTCAGACCCGGGCTAAAAGGGTGATCCATCAGTTTGAAAATAGGAATCGGTTTATTTATAAGTTTCTATATGAAAAAAAAAAAACTGAAAAGTATGATGTCATCCCGGTAAGTAAACAAAATTAGGTACGTATTTTTGTTTTTTCGGGGACTTTGTGGTGTTTACGGCCTATGCCTTGAGCATTCAGTCCAGACTCCATACTAATTGGTCCAACGATATTTTGTTATATTGCGGCGTGGTTCCCACGCAACAGAACTGTTGTTATTTGTATTAAAATAGCGCCTATCTACTATGACAATGTAATTTATGCATGAATATAATTATTAAGTCTGTTGGGAACGTCCATTTTGTTTCACTGTAATAGAACATCACAGACATCACAGTGTGACACCAGAAGCAATATCTGTGCACGTTTATAAAATTACACTATAAAGGCTATTTATTATAATACTATATCTTCATTGGGGTGACAAAAGAAGGCAGTCTTATGTACAGCAGTATGTACATGAAGCAAGACTGACACCATTCACACCATACAGACTACACAACATTACAAAGTTAGACCAAAAATCAATGCGTGGAAACCGTGTTACTGAAACGGATACAGGTGTAGTGTAGGGTAGGACTAGTTTTATAAGGCCGAGCCTGTTTACAGCAATGAAAGGTAGCATTTATCATTGAGGTCAAATACTGAATTCTCGTCGTAATATATCGCGTAGAGTGAGGCTTTATCTGTAATATTATCTGTTTTTAATACGCTTTTATTAAGTTGTGTTGTAACTAAATAACTCGGAGCGGCAAATCTTGGCACGGAAATTTCGCCCACTTCTAGTTCTTTTTTTGGGTTTCTGTACCCGAAGTATGCGAAACGTACATCGTCGTCAGGTAGGTATCTCACGAACCGTAATTTAATGTTCACCTAGCAATAGGCAATCTTCAGTGTTCATTAAATACTAACAAAGTATGATTTTTTAAATAAAAAGCTTGAAAATCTTACATCGGTTTTCCTGCGGCCACAGAATCTATTTTCAAAGCTTATGTAATTTTAGCTGCTCATTCTAATAATACGCAAGAAAGTGAAACAACAGGTGTCCCTAAAGTCTATTTAGAATCCTAGTCTAGACTTCACTCTCAGATCAGGCCCTTTTTATGGCCACAATCCGTAACATTTTATTGAACCTCTGAAGCCTCGCCCACACATTGCGAAGTATGCGTTCCCACGCTTGGAATCAGTGCAAGGCATAATATTGGCAATTGCAAGATTCAGATTGACATTAAGACGGTGTAATTATAGAGTTTCAGAACCTTTCACCCAAAACCTTTCGTTTTGGAACCTTTGGGGTGGAGATGGTGATCCGCATATGAGCATGGGTTCCGTCTCCGTGCTATCAGACTTTGGAACAAACTTCCCAGTGCTATCTCATGCTTCTTCTTCTTCTTCTTCTTCTTCACCAGGCTGTATCTCATGAACCGTGGTAGCTAGACAGTTTAAATTTTCACAGATGATGTATTTTTTGTTGCCGCTATAACAACAAATACTACAAAACAAAAGAAACATACAACTAACGTGTTTTTTTTTTCGATTTTTATAGATAATAGTACGGAACCCTTCGTGCGCGAGTCCCGACTCGCACTTGACCGGTGACTTTATTCTAATCTAATCTACTCACCGGTCATGCTGAATCAGCGCTATGGAGCTCGCCACCAGATCCTCAAACTGCTTCTCGCTGGCCGACGAACCCTGGCGCCTGTGGTGGTGCGGCGTGTTCGCCCCTGAAGAGCACGGAGTCAGGGTCTTCTGCCCCTCGGCCAGAGCCTTGGCTGTCAGGTTACCACTCGACTTGCTCCCGAAGAGACGCCACGGAACGCGGGGCTCGGGGGAGGGGTCGTGTTTGGTGTTCTTCCAGGGGAATACTCCGCTGGAAAAAATGGAGTTTGGACATGAAAAATTGTGTGTTATAGAATAGAAGATCGAAACGGAAAGGTCTTTGCCTAGTAGGACATGCCGTATTAGACTTTGCCCAGTAGGACATGCCGTATTAGACTTTGCCCAGTAGGACGTGCCGTATTAGACTTTGCCCAGTAGGACATGCCGTATTAGACTTTGCCCAGTAGGACATGCCGTATTAGACTGACACTGGATGGACTGATGCTGTAGCCTGATGGACATTTACAACACTGTACTTTTCGAGAATTATATTGTTCTACTTGAATTTCGAGTCTATAAGCATTTTAGCGGTGTCGTCGTTGTTTCTAGGGTTCCGTACCCGAAGGGTGCCAAACGGGACCCTGTTACTGAGACTTCGCTGTCTGTCCGTCCGTCCGTCCGTCCGTCCGTATGTCTGTCACCAGGCTGTATCTCATGAACCGTGGTAGCTAGACAGTTGAAACTTTCACAGATGATGTATTTCTGTTGCCGCTATAACAACAAATACTAAAAATCAAAAGAAATTTAATATTAAGGGGGGCTCCCATACAACAAACGTGATTTTTTTGCTCATTTTTGCTCGATATTGATAATGGTAGCAGGTAGACGCTTAAAATGTTCACAATATATTGAGTATATTATTTACTTAAAAAATAAATAATTAAAATTAAATTAATATTTAGGGGGGGCTCCCATACAAAACGTTTTTTTTTTGCAGATAATGGTACGGAACCCTTCGTGCGCGAGTCCGACTCGCACTTGGCCGGTTATTATTAGAGTTAAATGGCGTACTCTTAAGTACGTACACTACGACTGGATAAGCGTTATAGGCTCTGAGTACTACTACTAATTTATGAATGTACTGAATGATAACGTAATCAGCATGCATCAACACAATGAAATGCATTAAAATTCACTTTAGAATAAGCATTTTTATGACCCTTGTTTCCAGGGCATTAAGTATTGTGTGGCTAGTGAGTGACTTTGCGATTAGTAATACGGATATAGGTACCAAAGATAAGCTAAATGGAAAGTAAATGGATTAGCTAGATTTTTAATGGAAATATCTCTTATGCAGTCTTACACAACTCTTAATCTACAAAGATAACATTATGTCGTTTCTTTGGGAAAGACACAAAGAACAGATGTAGCTACGTCATACTATGACAACAAGCTATTGTATCAAACAATATGGTTGCATAGTTGAAATAATTACAACTGAACTAAACAAAGACTAAGTATATATGCAGCTGGATTCCATAGAACACGCACTACGTAAGAACGTATTTGGTGTGTACAATCAACCAGTTGACTCGATTCGACGAGTCTTTATCGACATTTAACCTCAAACATGATATATCTCTCGGCCGATTTCCGAAAGACTAATAATAATTAGCAGTCTCTTGTTTCGTTAGACGCGAGCTCAGAAGTAAATATTTGTCATTTGAAACACGGAAATAGAGGATGACCTTTAGAATGAGGAGGTAATACCTAATGAATAATAATAATTCATAATGTCGTATGATCGTATGTAGGTAGATACTTCAATAAAGCAACTTTCATTTAAGACTACATACTATACCTACATACTTAGTATTGAATAAACGACTTTTGATTAAGACAACCAGCAGCAATCACTGTATTTCCAATAAGAGAATGTAGACATCACAAGAGATTCCAATCAATGGGTAGGGGGTACCGATTTCGATGCCGAATACCGATCAGTCGCAATACTCACAGACACAAATGATAATGATCACAAAACTAATAAAATAATAACTGAATCGAACTATGGCACTATAAATTGATGTAACAATCGATAACTTTGATGACGATGACACGATTACTAAAACTACTGGCCACAAGAATCACAGAATTAAAAGAAAGACAAAACATAATGCATTGACGTTCTCTAAAAAATACGGGCTTATATTCACAGAATGAAAAGAAAACAGAATTTAAATATTATAATACCCATCCACGGTCATGCTTGATGCGTGCACGCAGATGGATTGGTACATAGCGTCATCGCAGCGTGTGATAATTTGCTACTATTCGGCGCAGACGTGGGTGGTTCTGATAATACAGACTTACTGCCCGACACAACTGCCACTGTTATTGATATCAGTTATGAAACAGATGTCGCGTAGAGTAGGAGCAAAATATTGTTCTACAATTGGCAGTCTGCTTGATGGTCTCCGGAGGGTTTTTAAAATGGCTTTGTATGTTTGCTACACTCCAATTCTGCTTATGGGTCTAATTATGGCAAGTTGCCAGCTGTTTTATTTATGTTTTTTAAGATCCTGTATTGGCACAGGAATTCTGTAATTTTCCAAGTACTGATTATTCTCATCGAGAAACAATAACAACAATGTGATTGAATAGTAATTTAGATATTCATGACGTGCCCCAGACATGTCCTTCAAGAAAATTAACGTATCAGTTCATGCAAATGTTTAGTTTAGCGATCCGACTTTTGTTTAGATCCAAATAATACAGCGTTTATAATAGATCAGCTTGGCTGGTAGTCAGTAAAAATGTGTTTTTGGGATAATGAGACACGTCAGTAAAAACAAAGAAAACTATGCCGAATCAAAAGTGACTATAAATTAGAATGTTGCTCCTTCTAAGGATATTTTCAATTCGTTCGAAAACATTGGGTAGTAGTTAGATTGCAACTCCAGTATTATCTTGGCAACTAATTTTGTGAGATGTGAGACACTCACTACTGAGTCAGTTACAAGTCCGGCAGAATGACATGGTTATCATAAAACCCAGAGCTCGAACATGCAAAAAACCACGCTCTAAGGGCACCCGAACCCAATCCCACAAAACAATACAATTGCGTAACACATAAAACAATTTCCTTCAATTGTTTCGCTCAACACTAATCACAAAAACTGCACGGGAAACTCTTAGCGGACCGGTGCCTGGCCGTGCATGGTACGACCAGACCAGATTAAACATACCACTGTTTTAGTCCTTAACACGGAAGGCGTAGAGGTGGTTTTGGTTGGTGTGTGTGTTGGTATAAGTTGGTAGTGCGGGAGAGCACTGCTTATCATCGGCGTGGCCTGTAGTGGTTGTGTCATTAAATACAAGTTAGTTATGCATGCTGTCGTCTTTGGGGGCGGTTTCGAAATGGTCGTAGAAGCAGCTAGCGTAATAAATGAAAGACTGGGTGGTTACATTCAGGATATTGATTTTGAAGTTTCAAAAAGACAGAATCCAGAGATAAGCATTAGGAATATATTATAAACAACTTTGGGTACATCCATGCGTGAAACACATACCTACAGCAATCGTAGATACAAATGAATAAGCCGCTAAATTACATAAATCGTAATGACTCTCAAATAAGTATCCCTTAGAAACTAATGACTGTAGACCACATCCGAGAGTGGACGGTAATTGTCTACAATCACAATCACAGTTCAACGGCAAAGTATGACTTCTATACGGTATCTTTACGACGATTACTGGGCATGACGAGAGAAGGAAAGACAAAAGTTTTCCTAAGAGTTAATAAGATAGACACTTGTTTAAACTTCGGATGGCGTCTTATTGTACTCAAAAGTCCAACGTACACAAAATATCCAGATCATCACATTCTGTTTTTTCGTAGGTTTTTAACTAAAGAACTAAAGTGACAGTTGGAAATTCGATAGCTCTTGTCTGGTTACACATTCATGCTATTTCCAAACTAGTTTTTAATGTCAGTTAGTTTAGTTGACGCCTCTGGAATCGGTTAACTGAAGTCATACAACTTTCGTTCATGATTGCATGGCATGGCGCCACTTTTCCCTGGCAATTATATTTATAGTAAGCTACAGTCATGGTAATCTCACTGTAGTTTTCTCATTGCATTGCTGTCATGCTATAGACAGAAAGTTGCATAATTTCTGTGTAAACCTCTAGTAGACAGAAATTTTCGCAGTGTCCAACTAATAATCTGAATGATGTTTCATATTCAATCACTCAAAATAGTTGAACGGATATGAATGGAAATAATGCACTTGTGAATGTGATGTTTAGACTACAAAGGGGTCATGCCAACAATAAAGTAATAATTCATAATATAATATTGTAAAATCCATGGGAAAGATTGAATAAAAACCTAATCAACAAGGGTGGGCTCCGCGAAGAACAACAAGAGCACATACATACAGAGAACATACCAAGCGTCTATTGTTACATGTTCTCACGATGAAGTTATGATCCGGCCCGGCACCCATTAGCCAGATAAGATCTAGATTCATGATTATGCGGAGTTAAATTGGAAACCTTTGATGCGGCACGATTCTGAGAACCTAACACGTTTCTAAGCTAATTCTCCTATGCATGTATGATACCTACCTGATGCGTAACATGTACTTTGGATTAATTAATTTATTAATTAATTACTAAAATAGTATATGCAACTACGGTTCTCGGGATTGATAATACAAAAATATGAAAGGGTGGTTAAGGTTCTTTTGCGATCACAGGAGTAGAATTTGGATTACAAAAGAGAGATATCAAATTGTCAGGTTGCTTTCGCTTTTTTAATAACCGAACTTTGAAGAAAAAATATTGAAAAGGTATAGAATACGAGTTGAAATCTGTAACTACTCAAGGTTATGAATACCAAACTTACCTGAAGATATTAAAACTTTTAGCAAATAGCCCGAGGAATGTTTAGCTTAATATTTTTAAACTCCGAGTGGTAATAACCTCTAGAAACATCAGCAACATGAACTCAGGTTTCGCTCGCTTGCGAAAGTCGTTTGCGAAAACCAAGCCTATTTAAATGTAATAGGAGTGAAATAAAACTTGGGTAATCTGTCTTCACATTCTACGAAATAGGTTCATTTAAGTCAAGCTCTCAGACTTTGATGGCAATAAAAATGCCCATTTAGACGAAGTAAGGTAGAAAAAAGGTAAGTTTCCTAACTTCGTGGCAGTGCTTCCAGATCCCAAAAGTAAAATTACAGTGTTGTCAGCTAAAAAATACAGGAGGTTCTAAAAAACATACAGTAGAATTCAAAATCGATTACAGTAAAATTACAGTAAACTTTTTAAAATATTAAACGAAAAATAAACTGCTCTATTCGTTTATTTGTAAATACAAATGATTTAAAGTTATTCTAGAATAATATCCTCATGATTTTCATAAATTTTTGCAGTCATCCTAGAAATCATTTCTTTTGATGGATTGAATTTGACGCAGTTTTCGGAAGTTCGACGAATGGCTTGCTGAGCTAACATATTTCCTTTAATGGTATTTGTGATCAGACAGTTCCTCTGCTTGGTTTTTATATTATTTATTTCACTGAACCTGCGTTCGCACTCAGCGTTCGAGTGAGGCAAAGATAATACTTGCAACATAAAACGAGGCAGAAGATGGAATTTAACATCTCCATTGCTATCTTTCATTTGAGACAACTGAAAAAGAAAAAAAAAAAACTATGAAATGAGAACATAATATGAGCAATATTAAGTATCGAGGTTAGGTGCGTTTCGTTTTACGTATTAGATTTAAAAAAATATACGATTGTAAATTAAATACAGTATATTCATATTTCATACACTGTATTTTATCAATAAAGTATACAGTAGAAAAGTCTAAAATACAGTAAATCTACTGTAATTACAGTGAATCTGGAAGCACTGCTTCGTGGTATCATCGACCATGGACAAGATAAAACAAACCGAAGCCAATGACTTCTAGCTTCAGGAAATGAAGAAATAAATACTTCAATTAAAACTTTCCACACTAAGAGGTCGACACAAGTGGTACAGCTACAGCTGGTAAGATACCAGCCAACCCATTTCCATGCGAGGGCACAGTTCACAGATCATCTCGCATTCTTGACCTTACTAGTCTGTACCAATTAACTTGGGGCATTCCTTGCAATGAACGCACTGAGGGCTGAGGCCAATTGAGAAAGGGCTCTGTGTAAGATATTATTAAGCCATGGGAGCTCAGCAGCCTATAAGCATGTGTTGAGAAATGTCTAAAGTTTAAAAGCGCGACTTATGCCATGCCACAGACCACGTTTGCACGGCATGTTTTACACAATCAGACTTGAAGTATTGGGTACCCAAAAGGATATGCCGTGCAAACATGGCCTTTGTCAGATCAATTTCACGTGAAATCCCGTCAGTGGGCACGGCGCCAAACTGAACATAACAGAGTATTACAATTCAGGTACACTGATAAATTCACACGAAATCACTCAATACGTGCAACGTATTCGAAAACTAAAAAAATACAAAAGTAGAAATTACTCTTCGTAGTATATTTGCAACGCACGCCGCCCGGTATTGCAAACAGTAAACATTGAAATACAAACAAAACCACGATTCCAAGAAATCGCATACAAACATTGCCAAAAATCATGCCTATTCAATTATGCAGCCAAGTTGTGTGCAGTGAACACGTTTCGGAATTTCTAAAACATATTTATTCATGCCACGGTTGGCATTCGATGCCCCTTCCATTGTCATCCATTACATTCCATTCGGTTCCTCGGCGTGAGTTGTTGCTTAACAATTAAATTCAATTGTACCTGCATGGGTATATATAAATATTATATTTATAGTTATAGAAATAAATTCGTGTCATTTTGCATTAGATTCAATTTATTTTATTTCCATGGTAGGTACTTTTAGGGTGGTTGATTTGATTATGTTCTTCTTCATTTAATTTACATGTGTTAATTAATTATCTATCATCTCATCATCCTCTACCACAGCCAAAATCGATCCATTGCTGGCCTCATCTCTATATCACCCAGTATTCACGGTCCTGTGCCAACGTCCAGTGAGGTTCCGTCGACTGAATTTCATGTTTCTGATATCATAAAGTGTATCGTTTCTTCTCTACCGCTATAATAAGTGTGTAAACAATAGATACACCGATTTTGACAGCATCAATCAAGCTCTAATTATAACCTTTACGACTATTATGTCTATAAGCGTGGGTTGCTGAAGGATTCCACCTGTCTCTACTTTATTAGAAGAGTAGAGAATGTGTGGGTTTGTATTGAATTATTGCTATTGTGCCATTTTGCTGATATTTACTGTAGGTGTTGCATTTTGATTTCCAAATACATCATCCGCTTTAGTAGCATCCATTACGTTCATTTCATTACCAATACGTTACCGTCCGCGTCATTGTTTAGATTATTAAGACAAGATATTATTGTATTTAATTTTAATGTTACCATGACATGGGACATGTTTACAAATAAAATGAATATGATATGAATAATTAGAAGCATTTTACGCATTTTTAGCATTTTTTTAAGCAAATAAAATATTAAATCTCTCCTTGGGAAGGTCGAGGGACAGTTTAGTCAGTTATTTAATACTCCATTTTGTGACAGGTGACTAGCCCATCGCCGCAGCTGGCTTTCCTCTCGAGGTTTACGACCAACTTTAGAACACACGCACACACCCTTACATACATAATACATAGCGTCACGCCTTTTCCCATACTGGGTGGCAGAGGCACAACTGTGCCCACTTTTAGCCAGTGAACGTTATTTATAATGTTCTCATGACCTCATGAGTACATAAACACTCTCACAACTTAAAGTACATAGTGTTATCAAAAACATCTTGTATGAACAGTTCCACTGTAATTCCATATAATTAACTATATGTTGTACCCAGTACAAACTATCTACGTAGATAGAATCGGCCTTCACCAATGTCAAGTTTATCTTTCTCATCAGTAAGTAGCAATCTAAAATGTGCATCAGCAATAGGTGTTCAAATTAAAACAACACCTATCGCAGTAGCGAAGGTATAATGTCACGTATAATCACGAGGAACCATGAGGTATAATCACCCAGATCGAAACCAGAGGTGTCAGATCGCAACTAAACTAAACTAGAATAGAATAATAAATAATTCAAACTGTTTTCTATTTAAATAAGAATTCGAAAATGGAACCTGTCGAATTTCAAACTTTTACCACCGCAGCCGTACGAGTGGTTTAAGTAAATAATTTAAAGGGTTAATGGTTCAATTCTGAGTACGGCGGCGGTTAGTTAGCAAGTTTTGACGCCTTCAGAATCCAACGGAGTTTGCTAGTAAATGGCAGTGTCAGCATGTCCAGTGGGCATGATATTGATGGAAATTATACGTCTCCAGCTCACATCCGGTGCAATACAATGCTAGTATTGCATGAACGCAAAAGATCGATGATGTCAAAAAACACATCTATAAATAAGAGCTTCGAGTGATGATGTTTCATGAGGTTGTGGTTGGCCATGCGGCCGATTTTTCATTATTTCATTCTCAGAGTGAAATGAGAACACCGTCTAAAATACACAGGCAGGTCAGGCAGGAGTCGGCAGGACACATTCGATCGATTTGTAGTAGTGGTGTATCTTGGGAATTTTGTATCGATGATAGAAGCAGTCAACGACCAAGTCGAAGACTCGTAAGTAAAGATAAAAATCAGCCATCACAAAAACATTGAAATAAATTGCTTACGATGTACAAAGGCACATCGTTGCGTTGGTATAAATAAAAATAAAACATTGGAAGCTTTCCCCGTCATATAATAAGGCCTGGATGGTCAATCAACCACTCACACTCTGACAGACATTCAGATCGGGATCTTGCTGACAATGCCTATTTAGCTCGAGAACTGGCAGTGGCAGAATTAGGTACATTTAAGTATCACTTTATTTGAGCAAATGCCAGTTCCGGCCATAACACAAGAGAAGCAATTCATAAAGAAAAGAGTAATCCCAACAAAACATGCATATGCATATACAAAAACGCCAGTCTCGCAGCCTGCGCAGTTTATTCTACCGTAAAAAGTTGTGAGATCTAATTTTAAACCAAGTCGATTAATTTAACCAGTATCTGTGTATGGTAGAATCTTTCCAACAACTTTATTATCGTATACTGTTAAGTACCTACCTAATTAGTTAACTAATAACATTTCTAGTGATCGGATCAATATAAGACATCTTTATTTCTTCAATAATAATTAGAATGACTTGGCAATCGCACGTAGAAAAGTTGTCGACTATAGGACCGTGTGTGCAACGTAATGTACCTATTGCTCTCGCTCCGAAATAATTCGTTGTTTTCTTATTAGTTAAGTTTATCTTTATTTAGAGATATGTTGTGTTGAGTAATAATATTCATTTGTGCTCTGGGTGCTATAGAGTGGTCAGTTGAGCGCGATTGCCAAGTTATTCTAATTATTATTGAAGAAATAAAGATGTCTTATATTGATCCGATCACTAGAAATGTTATTAGTTAACTAATTAGGTAGGTACTTAACAGTATACGATAATAAAGTTGTTGGAAAGATTCTACCATACACAGATACTGGTTAAATTAATCGACTTGGTTTAAAATTAGATCTCACAACTTTTTACGGTAGAATAAACTGCGCAGGCTGCGAGACTGGCGTTTTTGTATATGCATATGCATGTTTTGTTGGGATCTCATTTCTTTTTGTAAGTAACTTTCCTTTTTTAGGGTTCCGTACCCGAAGGGTGCCAAACGGGACCCTATTACTGAGACTTCGCTGTCCGTCTGTCCGTCCGTCCGTCCGTCCGTCCGTCCGTCCGTCCGTCCGTCGGTCACCAGGCTGTATCTCATGAACCGTGGTAGCTAGACAGTTGAAATTTTCACAGATGATGTATTTCTGTTGCCGCTATAACAACAAATACTAAAAATCAAAAGAAATTTAATATTAAGGGGGTCTCCCATACAACAAACGTGATTTTTTTGCTCATTTTTGCTCGATATTGATAATGGTAGCAGGTAGACGCTTAAAATGTTCACAATATATTGAGTATATTACTTACTTAAAAAATAAACAATTAAATTAAAATTAAATTAATATTTAGGGGGGGCTCCCATACTTTTTTTTGCGGTTTTTTATAGATAATGGCACGGAACCCTTCGTGCGCGAGTCCGACTCGCACTTGGCCGGTTATTTCTTTTCGGGTACTATTTCTTGTGCGTTAGCTACCGACTTTCTCAAAGCCCACTCCCTATCTCTATGGGCTCTTCTCTGTGGCTTTGATGTTACGATTTGTGACAAGTCTGGGCGGTGAATTATATAAATATAAATCATACCTCAAACCAAACCATATTCAGGAAATGCACACCTAGCGACATCTAATGGGGAATAGCGATATTAGACAATATTGTAACCGCTTTATTAGGGTTCCGTACCAGAAGGGTGCCAAACGGGACCCTATTACTGAGACTTCGCTGTCCGTCTGTCCGTCCGTCCGTCCGTCTGTCACCAGGCTGTATCTCATGAACCGTGGTAGCTAGACAGTTGAAATTTTCACAGATGATGTATTTCTGTTGCCGCTATAACAACAAATACTAAAAATCAAAAGAAATTTAATATTAAGGGGGGCTCCCATACAACAAACGTGATTTTTTTGCTCATTTTTGCTCGATATTGATAATGGTAGCAGGTAGACGCTTAAAGTGTTCACAATATATTGAGTATATTATTTATTTAAAAAATAAATAATTAAATTAAAATTAAATTAATATTTAGGGGGGCTCCCATACATTTTTTTTGCGGTTTTTTATAGATAATGGCACGGAACCCTTCGTGCGCGAGTCCGACTCGCACTTGGCCGGTTATTTAAATCATAGCTGGAACCAAACCATACCGCGATTCAAGATACACATAGCGACTAGCGACATCTAATGGGGAATAGCGATGAATCGAAGTAGTCGTGTACTGAGCTTATTGATAATTAATATATTATGAAATTGGGGCTAAAATTGCGCAATGTTTGAGTTTTCCTTGGCTTTGCAGGCTAAACTCTAACCATGCTCAAAATTTTAAGCTTGTGGGTTCGCTAGAAGTAACCTTTAGAGTTTTCATGATCGTGAATCAGTGAGTCAGTGAGTGTCAAAATTGAGGAACTTTGAATTGCTGTACCTTCAACTCTACTGGTTCAAATTTATTGAAATTTTGAGAATATGTCTTATGACATGGTGCCTTTTAGCCGCCGGGAATTCAGGTTTCTATCTTTATCCACAACGGAGTAACAGGTAGGTCAAATATGCTCTGAATGGCTTCCTGTAAAGGATGTTACTGCTGCGCCCGTATGTTTTGCTTTTTGCTCGACTTGGCTTGGGGGCGCTACCGCGCCCCCAGATATTCATTCAATCAATGAAACGGAGTTGTAATTTCTTAGAGTTAGAAACAAAACACTCAGATTTAGTTATGAAAAACATTTAGCAACTATAATGTCAGCTGTAAAGGTCAAACTCGTGATGATGAATCAGGAATTTGACGCCTTTGTCGAAGCGTGAAGGAAAAGTCACGACCATACAATAAAATATGCACTATACGAGTATGATTTTTTAACAAAGACATATTTGGGAATAAGGACAGACATAGTGTCACGCAATTTGTTATTCGAGGTGGCAACGGTTATTGTAATATCCACGCGTTACATCGCAGCACTAAAGATACCTAACCCTTCGTTAGTTTAAATGGCCGCTACGGGCACAAACAATAGAAAAGTAATCGTTATAAAATTACCTACTGTGATGTTCATATACTCAATATACATAGTCACAACACAAGTCACAACATAGATACGTTTAACTTGTTCACTCTCAGAAGCACACCGGTCGACCAACCAAACAATGGAGAACAATAGATAGATAAATATGTGTCGACGAAGGGGTTAATCCAATGCGTTCCGCATTAATTACTAATATCAAAAGGTTATACTTTACTATATTCATTCGGCCCAGAAATAGCCACATCATCATCATTATTATTTTGCTCCGTTGAATTCCACGACTGGTCAAATCGCATTTCTATCTAAGACATCAGCTACGATTAAGCATCAACCGTGGTTAACCACAAAATCACGATCTCTAAGAACATTAACACAATATTTAAAGGGGATTGAACGTACTACTGATGGTAATTTAAAGGTAGCGGCAGAGTGGTAGAGGTAGAGTGACCTCATGAGGGCTACCGATAATATCATAGCCATCATAGACCCGTTTATGGGCCTCGTAGATTGGCTCTAAGATCAAGTTCAAGCTAGCCTTTTTACATTCTAGACCAGACACTTAATTGATGTCGAAGGGGCAATGACTATAATGTAGATTACCTATAATATTTATCAAGTTAAGTATTACTTTACGGATTTAAATGGGGCATTTTTCAAGTGTTTGTTTACTTACATATTTTACTAAAGATTATGAATGGCAAACAAATGTAGGGCCTAATTAACAATGTTGTTGTAAATATTTTCACAAATAATTCGTTTATACTAGTTAGGTACGTCATTACAATCATTCGGAACTGGACTTACTATTTTAAACGGTATTTGTAGTAAACGATATACCTACTTAGCAATGAAGGCCGAACAGTCTAAACAAGAAAGTTCAAGGTCTTAATTTTCATTAAGTGTTCTTGTACTCGTATTCTCGTAAGTAAACAGCCTTGTAAGTTGTAACATTGCGTTTAAAATCCGCCACTCAGCTGACACGTACTTTACGTTCCTAACGTTGATTTTGCACAATCTCTCAAGAAATAAGAGAAGACGGCACTATTGTAGAGGCTGACAATCTTGCAAAAGTATATACAGAGTAGCGGGGTTCGAGTTGGACAAAACAAATAATACTGATCATACGATGGGAGGTAAGAGGTGACGGTGGACAAAAGCATTCAGAAGAACAGTATGACACAAACCTAGATATCTTAACAGTAAAAGAGCGGATTCATCAATAAAGGGGGTCATTTATGGGCCGTGATATATGAAGTTGTCAGACTACAACACCAAACACGATGTCGTCACACTTAATACATTAGCCAACAAACGAAGACGGTTGAGCGGTCGTGAGAACTTGGTGCTCGGTGAGTTCAACCGTGACAATAGGTGGAAGGGGCCTGCGAAAGTGGCTTAGAAAACTTTGTTCTGAACAATTGCGAAATTGTTGGAATAACGCCATAGCTCTTAGCTGTGTCAGCTGACTTGGATGCTACGGTATTCGGGCGCCGGGGAGGGGTTTATTTTTATGGCGCAGAGACGGGAGGGGTTTATTTTCATTGCACGAGATTTTAGTGCATGGTCGGCATATCGCCGTGGGTACGGCGTCTTTCAATGATTCAAGAATTACCTACTATCATACAGGATTTTGTATACTATTGGTATCGGTTTTGCCTGCTGCCTTGACGTTGAGTTTTGCGACACCCTGAACTGAATAGAAAAGAGAAAAAGTTAATGGTTCATTAAATGCCTTCGGCAGTTCGGAGTTCGGTGAAGAGTATTGCAATCTCAAATCCACAGAGTAAACAAGGTGTAAGGTATATGTAGCTTATTATTAGTAAGATAATGAAAATCGATGTCTTGGTCATCATTATCAACAGCCTTGCTCTTTGTGTATAAGACAGTTAACATTATTAAGGTAACGGCCTAAGGGCGGTTACCAAAAACAACAACAAGGCATACAAGTGTTGATACCTAACTGGTGTAGGTATGGTATACTCTTTAATCTCTACGTTCACACTACAACCTGAAGAAACAACTCTGAAGATTTAAAAGAATCTCCAGACTAAATACCTAGTAAAATTGTTGATTTAATTGGCCAATTTATAGTAAAAAGATTACAATGAACCAATGTGCAGACGTATATTGATCAATTACACGCTATACGTGCATTCTTATCTAAGACAATCATATGCAATTATGATGATTGTGTAAATTGCTTCAGGTCATTATTTCAGGATATCCATTAATTTTGTACGCCAGCCATTTTCAACAAGATTTTAATCCAAATAGAAGTAATGAGAAACCTTAGTAAGTAACAATATTATTCTTGTTTTCATTTAGTTAGGTGTTAGTAGCACAAAAATCTTGAAGTTCATAAGGCACATTCAGATATAAGCATCAAGCATAGGCACAAAACTTGCGCTACAGTAACAGCAGTATCTATTACCCAGATATTTTATAATCTCGTTATGAATGATGATACACTTCTTAAACCTAGTTCCGTTCTGATCGTTAACAGAATCCGTTTTGCACGAGACCATATAATAAATTAAAAGAAAAAAACATTTTTAAACAAAGCTTTTATTTAATGCCCTAAAAAGAAGAAAATAAAATTTCAATTCAATCAAATGCGTCATTTTATTACATTACACAATTTATACGATATAAAAGCTTGTTGCGAGATTTACTTGTGTAGACTTAATTAGGTGGGTAGGCACCTATTTGCACAGACTTGGAGGTAAATCCCGCAACAAGCTTTTATATCGTATAAATTGTGTAATGTAATAAAATGACGCATTTGATTGAATTGAAATTTTATTTTCTTCTTTTTAGGGCATTAAATAAAAGCTTTGTTTAAAAATGTTTTTTTCTTTTAATTTATTTTTAACTTTTTAGTCTTTATCATTACAGGACAAAACATCTAATCTAGAATTCGAGTGCTTGTCAAGACGAATCAAATGAGACCAAACACGATAGAATTGCGTCGTTTGGTAACAGAGTTCCCATGGCCACCTTCCGGCTCCAGCATCAGATCAGCTCCATGTCATAAAAAATATTCTAGGACTAAAGTGTTTGTCAAGACGAATCGAACGAGTCTAAACATGATGGGGTTGCGTCGTTTTATTACAGAGTTCCCCTGGCCACCTTCCGGCTCCAGCATCAGCTCAGCTCCATGTCATAAAAAATATTCTAGGACTAAAGTGTTTGTCAAGACGAATCGAACGAGTCCAAACATGATGGGGTTGCGTCGTTTTATTACAGAGTTCCCCTGGCCACCTTCCGGCTCCAGCATCCGATCAGCTCCATGTCATAAAAAATATTCTAGTACTAAAGTGTTTGTCAAGACGAATCGAACGAGCCCAAACATGATGGGGTTGCGTCGTTTTATTACAGAGTTCCCCTGGCCACCTTCCGGCTCCAGCATCAGATCAGCTCCATGTCATAAAAAATATTTTAGGATCAAAGTATTCGTCAAGACAAATCGAACGAGTCCAAACATGATAGGGTTGCGTCGTTTTATTATAGAGTTCCCCTGGCCACCTTCCGGCTCCAGCATCAGATCAGCTCCATGTCATAAAAAAATATTCTAGGACCAAAGTATTCGTCAAGACGAATCGAACGAGCCCAAATTCGACGGGCTTGCGATGTTTTATGACAGAGTTCCCATGACCGTCTTCCGTCTCCATCATCAGATCAGCTTTAAGTCAGAAATATATTGCATTGTCATCCGACTTATACACGTATGCGAAATTTCAGCTCAATCGGATAGCGGGAAGTGGGTCAAATTCAAGCCGACATTTTTGACGCGAACCGTGATACCCACAAACAAACAAACAAACAAACAAACAAACAAACAAACAAACAAACATACATACAGTGCAAGTTAAATAAAAGCTTTTAAAAAGGTCCTATTTTTTGTGTCATACATAACGCGACGTAGGTACCCATAGATTTTCCAGTTAAACTCTGTGACCTCACTACAACTAATTACAAATCCGAGGCCATGGGAATCAAATAAGGCATTTAATGAACAAATATGAATTATTTGTAAGACCAATGAATAAACAAGGAATTTAAAGAGGGGTCGTTTCATGAGGAGATATCAACAAACGTTTACATATTGAATAACATCAGTCTTTACAAATTAATCTCTGTGTTTTATAAAGTACTTATCTGAGAGTGGTTGACTTGATGCCTTGCTTATATTGTAGACAATCGTACGAAAGTAGAAGAGTAATATCACCAATCAGGATAGTAGAAAATGGAACACCCAAATTCGAGAGCGATTGGAAAAGGTGAAGGTTATCCAGATCCTATTTCCGCAGAAATCTTTTTTGGCGTTCGTCTTAAGACGAAGCAGACAATTTCCAAAACAAATATTTGAACAAGAATTAGGGTTGTCCAGAATGCCTTTCATATTAAAATTGTTAACTCAAACGGGGCAAATCTAAGAGAAGGCTGAAATAGAAAAAGCATGAAACACGCTAGATTTACGAAGTCGTAAAATCCGAAAACTGGGTCGAGGAACTGAAAACACCTGTTGAATAAAAACACGGCTGGTATTGTTGTACTTACAGGTATGTATGTTAGATTGCATGCGCATATGGGCACGTATAGTGATAAGAATTACCAGTACAAGTGATTGGCCGTTCATTGTTCGACTTTTCATTTGTATTCCTGGTTATGTGTTGTGTTACTATGAGCCTTTGTAATATTTTTATAAAACTTTTCTAGTATTATGATATTGATTTGGTAGTTTACCAGGAAAACCTTTACCAGGCTAGAGTACTATAGCCTAGTTTCGTTGAAGAAGTCATTCATGGAATTACTCTCTACTGCCATTGATTGTTGACGATTATCATCTTTCTTACGTCATACTATCGTGCGTGCCAGATAGACAGGACTTGCAACCTTTCGAAAAACTAAAAGAGGCACTTTTGAACAATGTGGTCATAAAATGGGTTTCTATAAAGCCTCTGCTATGGAAATCTAAGATATGCTCTGTTAACTGTGGCGTTGCTTCTCGGTGTTACGAGCATTGAACCCACGAAGGCATAACACAACATTATTTATTTATTACTCTAGTTAGATTTTGGTTTTGCAATATTTGGAGCCAATATTACAAATCTTCTACATCATTGCAGTCTTTCACTTCAGCAGTAGGTACATGACAAAGCGTCGAAAGATAAAAAGGAGCTCTAATAATAAAAGTCTTATATCAAACCATCATCCTTTATACAGCCTCTTATTTCATCGTTATTATGATTATGAGTAAATCAGGGACTACAACTACTGTCGACTGACGCAACTAATCTGATCCATTAAAATTGACGTGCACGTATATCTTGAACAACATGTACCACAAAAAAATCTTTAAGTGGTATTACAAAGAGAAATGCATTCACTGGTGCCTATTCTCTGGAATGTATTCAACTAGTTCAATCACACGGAGCACAGTACAAAAATCTGTAAACACAAACACATTTCAACATTCGTGATCGAGACAAAACTACTGCCGACTATTCGGATTTATTCCATCTAACAGACAGCATATTTGGTCAGAAATAGACGGACACAGTGGTAACCCGTGTTAGATTCAAAATGAATTATCGAGTCTAATGTACTGTGACGTCACGTGCGTGTTGACCGTAAATTAGTTTACGTCATTCCACGCGTTTTATAATACAGACTGCCTTGAGTACCGTCATCCATCATCTGTGGCGGAGGGCAACTTTCTTTTCTGTTTTATTGTCCATTCTTTGGCTTGATTTATATCCTGTTGTGCTGACAAGTTATTCGTTTTTTGTGCTCTTACGATCTTGGATTCCTGCGCCATGGGTTCGGTTATTCGGTGTTTCGTATTTCAGAAGGGCTTTGGAAAAAATACTTTTTGCTGCTCGAAAATATCGTGGAGCTCACCTTCCTTCCTTCCTTCAACATATTTTTAATATTGTGACCTCTACTAGTGTAAGAAAATGTACTAAACGACATTGTTAATCCTGGAGTCAACAGTCAAGTACATCATGTACAGCAAAATTATCTTTTTGCGCTGCTGGTGGCAAAATGGATGTAAGCAAGACCAAAATACCTTATTAATACATTTTGATTTAATTCTGATGCATAATTACTTGGGAGCCCTTACTGGAGAGTTTAAAATGTCTTCAAATTCTTGAGCGTTCTGTCATTTTCGTCTCTTTCAATAGGTTCGAGTATAAGCTTTTTATTGGAAGGTCATTGTACTCCATGGTTAGTCGAATGTAAGTAATTCAAATAAATACATACCAGTACATTAGTTTGTAGCTATTTTTGTATTATTTATTACGCCACCGTTTCCTTCCACTTCTCCACTTTCGTCGGTTACGACACTTGCCAATTTACACGCACTATGTGGTCTGTGCGTAACTCTCGACCATTCGCTAAGCATGACTTTGTATTTGCGGCAATGGGCTCGCCCCCGTCACGCAAAATGGAGTATTGTATAACTAGACATGGACGTAACTGTGCCTCTGCCAACCGAAGGGTTTATTAAATCAAAATGGGTAAACAAACATTGAATATAAATTAAATATCGCTTCAGGCTTATGTTGATTGTCATCAATTCAAAGGCAAAGATAAAAATCAAGAAACTATGGGCCATAATACCTTTAATAAACAACCAAATAAGGTGAACCTTGAGATAGTACCGTCTCTTTGATAAGCAACGAATTCAATAATAATATACTATACGAATGCCCCTTAATGGAGAACAATAGAAATCCGGTTCCGTACCCGAAGGGTGCCAAACGGGACCCTATTACTGAGACTTCGCTGTCCGTCTGTCTGCCACCAGGCATTTTCACAGATGATGTATTTCTGTTGCCACTATAACAACAAATACTAAAAAAAACAAAATAAATTTAATATTAAGGGGGGCTCCCACACAACTAACGCGTATTTTTTGCGGTTTTTTTATAGATAGTGGTACGGAACCCTTCGTGCGCGAGTCCGACTCGCACTTGTTATGATTTAAAGCATCATACACAACTTTCACAAGAAGGAACACATTTGTTTGTTGTCAGTATCAAACAAATGGATTTATAACTGAACATTGACTATGAATCACTCATGCATGATACACAGTACATCTATATTCGTAGTAATAATACTCGTTGGACACAGACAAGTTGGTAGGTCACCGAGTTGACGTGTCATGGAAACATTCAATATGTTATTACACGAAACTCGATACTCAAACCTGACTGACCGCCATGTTTTGTGAAAGCCCAGCTTGAAAAAAATAGAGCTGAAATATGAGGTGACGGTATCGCTGTAACAATCGATGTAGCTGTACAGAGTGGTAAGGAATAATGAGTCAGAAGTAAAACAGTGCCTCATGGAAACTAATGGTGGCTTGTGAGTGAGTTAGGTTATATGACGCATTTTGAGTAATTATTTCCTGTAATGCTTCATCTTGTTGACTAGATAGTGTTAATATGTTGCTTTTAGTGCAATGACGCTAAAGCCTACAAACACATATATTCCTGTACGGGGTGGCAGAGGATTATATGATCCATTTTGCGTGAATATGACTTATGACTTGCATTTGCCCTGAATTGCGTGATTGCTGTGTACTAGACCTAGGCCTGTAATAATAAACCGCTCTTGTAACATATTTACGACAAAACTCAGAGCTGAGAGCGTTTTATTATAACAGGATTTAGGTACATTTATATGTAAGTACTTTCCGATCCAAACATCTACGAACAGATTTAATCAACGCGGTAAAATAATAGATTGCAATCACCATCAGACTAGGGACTTCCTTGCTGTGTTGACTTGTTCATTCTAGGCCATTGAGAAGCCTGATTGTTGGTACGCCTGCCTACTCAGTAAATTGAACATCATATCGAGCGGAAGACGCAACACCTGTCTAGGCCAGCGGTTCCCGAATGGTGTTCCGCGGAACCCTGGGGTTCCGTGAAATGCTCTCAGGGGTTCCGGGAAAATTCAATATTTCAATTATTATTTTTCGAGTCTAGCTAGATATTGTAAATCGCTTTACCTTTGATATATTTAGGTACGGTAATTTTGTAAATGGACGTAATTATTATCTAGTTTCAATGATCTTATTTTAAAATGTTGTCTTAATTAAAATGGGTCCGCAGTAGGCCAGTCTGTAACAGTGGCGGTCTGAGATCATTTGCACCAACTTGATAGATTGCCTAAATCTTGATGGTTTATGAAAATTTTCGCCCATGAGTTCGTGACAGACACGTTACTCGACTTGCTAGCCATGTAAAATTTCGGGGGCGGCTTCCGCCGCCCATGAGTTCTTCTGAGAAACTCGTTACTCGACTTTCTAGCTATCGACGCTGTCCATGAGTTCATGTGAGATACTCTTTACTCGACTTGCTAGCCATATAAAATTTCCGGAGCGGCTAGCGCCGCCCACAAGTTCTTCTGAAGCATAGCTCGTTACTCGACTTGCTAGCTATGTGTAATTTCCACGGCGGCTTTTGCCGCACATGAGTTCTTGCCAGACACTGGTTACTAAACTTGCTAGCCTTCTTCCGAAAAGCTCGCTTTACTCGACTTGCTAGCTATGTGAATTTTTAGGGGCGGCTCGCGCCGCCTGTCTTCGGACAGCCTCGTTTTTCGAGTACAAGTAAAAGTATATTTTGCTGATGTAAATAGGGATTTTTTTCACATGAAATTGTTTAATGTGTGAAAGTGGTATGTGACTGCAAAAAGTTTAAGAAACCCTGATCTAGTAAATATATTTTTGTTCTAAGTTAGTTTACTTCTTACTTGAGCTAGGGTTCCGCACAAAAAAGGTGTACCAAACAGGGTTCCGTAGCCAAAAGAATTCGGGAACCGCTGGTCTAGGCTACCGCTCAAGCACTCGATATTTCAGTTCGAGGTATACTTTCGTAGTAGCAAGAGGCAATGATTTAGTTGGACAGGTGGCCTTATTATAGGTTGAGGGATTATCCTTAACAATCAAAAATATCAATTAAGAAGTCAAGGTTTCTTGAAGAGCAAATTGGAGCTTGCAAATGGAAGATCTCAAACAAAGCTCTTGATTCCCTTAGAACGCTAAAGAAGATGCAACAATAGGCAACCAGTTTAAGTGAATTAAAACCAGCTCCAACAAAAATTAAGAGAAATAACAAAGAGTGAGCATTGACCTCTTGATAATATTGATTCGCTCTTTGGAGTCTGGCTATAACACCTCCAAGCCAATCTTACTTTTTAAATTTATTTTCAGCTCATTGCACACGTATTTCAAGCACTCCAAGTCCAGCGATCAAACGTTCACAATCACGTCAATTGAGCTAAATTGCCTCCACTTGTACAAGAATAGATATCTCCATTCATTCGACATTCGTGTGACCTTAGTCATTTTGTGTCGACTAAAATTGTATGGAAAAAATCAATGCCGGTCTAGTCCCATTGTTGGCGGATTGAACTGATTCAACGATTCAACCAATTTCCTTTGGATTTGAGCTCGGACTTTCAATGCCACTTGCCACTGGGTTGTACATGTCGGTCGCTAAAAGTCAAAGTATAGTGAATACCTTTTTGAACTCTTTTAACTTAGAATCTGATTTATATCTTTTGTCAAACAAATACGGACTGTCTGGCAGTGTCGGTTGAGGATGGTCTGACTCTGTATAGTATGGAACAGGTATTCGTAGTACCTATAACGTCTTACATTATTATTTCCTATCTTTATTACATAGTTCAATTGAAGACAATTATCGTGTGAAAATTTATAATGGAGTATTCATTATCTGGCTTCTCATGGATGGGCACAATTGCCCTCTGCCACACCATATGGGAAAAAAGCGTGACGCTTACGTTAATTATTATTTCCTTACATTCGGTCCTTCTTTTAGTGGTGTATATCAGTCGATTATATTTTTCAAATAAAGTAAACAGTTCCAAATACTCACAAAGATAGGTAACCAAATAAAGCACCTTGATTATGAAACAAGTACCGTAGTATAGGCACTACATAAAATGTTAGATTAGACATAGCTACTTTTACAAATTTTACTTTCACTACAAACTAACACAACTATTTCCTGTATTTATGGTTGGAATCATTAATCATTATGGAGAGACAATCTGATAAAAGTATACTAGCTTAGTAAGAAATTCCTAAAATAGATTAGTAGCAAAATAACTTCGTATGATGTAGTTATACAAAATATACAAATTTACAATGTAATTATCCGGTTAATACAAGCATCAGACATGTGTACAACCACAGGATATATTATTATTACATGACATTAGATATCCATGTTTGTCAGACGATTAGGATTATTTTTGACTGAATGATACCGTAACCCAGTCATAAAGAACAATACTGGTTAATCCATCACCAAACAATCGTTACAGCCTAAATAAATGATATTTTATAAACTGGAACTACTTACATTTGTATGCGTATCAAAAGATTAATGTAAAAATGTTTTGACAATGCATTTGGTAGTGGAATGTTATTCAATTGATTTCTATACTTGGAACTTCAAAGATGGATAACTGTTTGTATCAAAATATAATAACTATGAATGTAATCATCAGTCGACAATCTGAATAAACGAAATAGGTAAACAATCGTTTTACAATATAGTAAGTTAGGTACACCAAGATTCAAAAAAATAAATTCTAAAACCAAAGAATCGTCGTCTTATTGCGGTAAATCAACCTTACTAACTTACTATATTAAAGTCAATGCGAAGATACTGCCAAGGATCCATATTAGGAATCAAATGACGTATTCGACGAGGAATTTAATGAATGGGAGATACCAGTAAACCTGATAAATCATACTACGCAATTACTAGATGGCCTTAATGACTGTGACGTGGCTAATTGATCGTGGTCAAGTACTGTAAAATCCGATTCATTGAGAGAAGTGGTCATAGACAAAGAACCAATCGAATCCCAAGTGAAAAGAAAGAATCATCAAAGGGGGTAAATATTTGAAAGGAATAAAATGGGATGCTTACTATACGTACATGCAATTTAATGCAATCCTATGAGCAGTACAATTTTCGCATTATTGCTTTCAAATGCATATTATACACATACCGCATTTGCGCTACTTAAAATGTAAACGATACGGCAGTTACGGGATGTGTTAACTAATAAATACTACAGGTGCAATGCAAGCTGCGAAGAATATTTAAAATACGAAACACTAGCACACCCACTAAAATATTTCCGATCGGAAAAAAATAATAACAGCAAGGCCTTTTTGAAAACCGACACCTGCCGGTTTTTTTCACCGTGCAGATGCGATGTACAAGATCGCGCATCATAAAAAGAACGTTGGAAACGAAGTGTTTGCGCATGGGTACACTCGCGCACGAAAGAACTATTCAGTCCTCGGCGCGCTCCGTAGCTTACTGGTCGCCCGCGCGCAACCACTCATCCGCCTTTCTTTACCCTTTTACCTTACCTATACTCGAGAGTGCTTACGCGTAAAACTGTAACTACCTAATCAGTTTTATTTGCTTATTCTTTAGCGCGACCTACTCGATATGTAATTTACTGACAAGCAATGGCTAACCAGAATTATTATTAACCATTATTAACAATGAGTTCCTAACTTTCGTACAAAATAAAGTGAGGGTGATGGACGAACTGCAATGGGAAATTAGCATTGGACAAACAATTGCCCAATGCTGTTTAGATGAAAATAATACGGAGCAACAAAATAAATTGTTTTATAAATAATAACTTTATTACATGTAATTTAATTACTTAACATAAAAATTAAAGTAGCTAAATTCCTTCCATTAAGTCGTCGTTAGTTACATTAAACCAGATGAGGACGCGTTTTTTGTACTAGATGTATCCATTTCATCATCGTCGCTGACTCTGAACCTTGACAAAACTATGTATCTCACATTTGCACTGACCTCCCCGGGAAAACCACCCCATGGTTCATTTACTATAAGAACCCACAATAAATGTAACTATAGCGATAATAATCAGTCAAACTGCTCTTGCCAAACTCTAAAAAGAGTCGAAAGAGTCAAATACTTAGGTGTTATTATAGATGACTCTCTGTCATGGGGGCCACATATAACTAACTTAACTTGTCGCGCCAGAAAACTCATTTATATTTTTAAACTCCTTAGACCCTCAGCAGATATGAATGTTTTGTACACAGTTTATAATGCGCTAGCCCAGTCGATTTCATCCTACTGCATAACAGCTTGGGGTGGTGCACCAAAATCATCAATTTTAAAATTAGAAAGGGCTCAAAGAGCTATTCTTAAAGTGATCAACGGAAAACCTTTCAGATATCCCACCAAATTGCTCTACTATGAGAGCAAAGTTCTCTCAGTAAGACAACTATTTATCCACCAGTCCATACTTCGAACACACACAACACAAGTCAACCATACGACCCTATTCTAACTGTAAAGCGGAGAAAAGACAGAGTGTTTCAATTAATAAACTGTTAAACTGTCCATGCCCAAAGACAGTTTTATTTTATTGGCCCTCGTCTTTATAACAATATTAGCAAAGAAATCGAGCTTTATCATCTGACCAAAAATGCCTGCAAACCTTTAATTAAAAAATGGCTGCTAAAGTTCTCGTATGAAGAAACAGAGAAGCTTCTAGATACCATAAAGTAGTAAGTCCACAAAAACAAAGATATACACAATACTTAATTTCCTTAGACTAGACTGATAATATTTGTGGCTCACCTTTCCTCCTAAAACTTTACATACATAACAGACACATACAAACAACACTCAAACACTACACTCTACATTTACACTCCACATTAGTTCTATTACACTACACAACACTCTCACTGTTCCTTTTTTAATGTTGAACTTTTATTTTTTATTTTTATTGTGTATCGATAATTTTCTTGTACTTTTGTTATGATATAGTAGTAATATTGTTCAAAATTACCTGTGTACCCTCTGGGAAGTAACTGTCTCCCATGATACAGGTTTTTCCTACTTTCCTACCTTAAATCTGTAAAATATTACTATTTTGAACAATAAATTATTCTTATTCTTTTGTGCTACATGTATCCATTTCATCGTCGTCGCTGTCATCAGTGGTGTTGGTGCTAGAGGTGGCCATTTCATCGTCGTCGCTGTCGTCACTTGCGCTTTTATCATTTGAGTCCGAATCATCATCCCCTACGCGAATAATAAATGTTTCAGTCACCATGTCAACCACATGATCGCTTTTCACATAATCGGCCTCTATCTCCTTGACCTTGGTGCATAATTTCCCCCATTCTGTTGCTCCCATCAAATTTACTTTTTCAACAACCAGGTCCGTTATACATGTAAGGTTCCAGTTTACATTTTTTCTGGCGACATATTCTTTTATTTGGGACCAGGCCATTTCAATTGGATTTAGGTCCCGGTGGTATGGGGGCAATAGAAGCACAGAATGGCCTGCTTCGTTTAATATGGCATCGATATTATTATTTTTAAACTGCTCTTTGTATGTTTTTATTAAGTTGTACAACTCCGGCTTCAGCATCGATTCTTCGAATTCAATTCCTTTTTGAAGGAGCCAGGTTTGCATGCCTACTTTCTTTGTATTAGATGTTGGTGCAGTATCGAGTTGTTTATTGTGATACGATGCATTGTCAACTACCACCACTGAATTGGGAGGTAAATTTGGCATCAGTTTAGTACGAAGCCACCGCTCGTAATTCTCCGAATTCATGTTGTCGTGGTAATCGCCTCTCTTCGTACCGGCTTTGAACGTCAGCAGAGCATTCGGCACAAAACCTGCTTCACTGCCCGCGTGCACTATGACCAAGCGGCTACCTTTAGATAGCGGTTTTTTAATGCCTTTGGTGGGACCGACTGTCTGGGAATGGTGAGACACATGGGAACTATCGACGTATGACTCATCAGTGTAAATGATTGGCCTTCCTTCCTCTCTATATTTTTTTATCTTTCTCAGATATTCAATTCTTTTAAATCGAATTTGTGACTGCTCAATTATTATTTTTCTGTTGTTTTCTGTTTTTTTCCACTGAAACCCCAATTCTTTTAATATTTTCCTGAGACTTGTTGTACATCCTTGGAAATGTAGATCATCCTTTAACTTCCTTCGCAACTTGCCTATGGTAGGCAATTCTTTTTCAGTGACGTAGAAATTGTGTACAATTCTTTTTATAACACCCTGTTTAAAACTGTCAATGTCTGTTATTGGTTTTTTTTTCCTTCTTTTATTGTTGCCGGGAGTTCGGAAGACATTATGAAATTCCGCATGTTTTGAACCTTTTATAATTCGTCTTACTGTCGACTCGGAACATTTTGTTGCCTCGGCGGTCCGTTTTATGCATTTTTTTATATTTTTAGCTGCATTATCAGCCTCTGTTTTCATACTATCATATATTCGTCTTACTGTCGACTCGGAACATTTTGTTGCCTCGGCGGTCCGTTTTATACATTGTGCATTATTATCACCCTCTCTCTTCATAATACGACATATTAGTCTGACTGTAGACACGGTACATTTTGTTGCCTCGGCGGTCTTTTTCATCCATTGCTCATTATTATGAGCCTCTCTCTTCATAAAACAATATACGTTATAAATATTTTTTCTCACTCCTCTGTGTAAAACCATTTCGTAACTAAACACTTTTGTACGCGATGATATTTAAGAGTCGAGCGAGACGTGGACACAGCTCAGAAAGCAAAAGACGACTGACGAACCAATAGCGCGGCGCGCGTTACCCGCCCGCCCCGCGCCGCGCGTTACCCGCCCGCCCCGCGCCGCGCCGTAGCGTTTATGGAAACCCTTCCAGTATTCAGGGCACCAGTACTTCTGTGCTGCGGGAGGGTTTACAGGCATGAATTTACAGAAAGTTACCGTAAACCCTTCCACTATCCAGAGCTGCGAACAATCTGAATTTTTCGCAGCTCTGGATAGTGGAAGGTGTTTGTTGATTATGATGTCCGAACTTTTTAAATTACATTTACCTCTATCAAATTATTCACATTTTTTTATATTATGATTACGATCCTGACTTTAATATTAGCTCGTTTGCTAGAAGTCCTTGACGAGCGTAATTTCTCTAAATGGCGGTAGGAATTTCGATATAAAGACTCCCGCATTACAGAACCAAAAACAGGGTAGGGTTTTAGCCATCAAACTGCGAATTCAATTGCTTAAAGGCTCCCGCATCACAGATGTATGGAGGCTCTGAGTACTGGAAGGGTTTCCATATGCGCCGCGCCGTACCTATCTATACCACCAAAACAGACCATAGTCGCCTACTGCGCAGCTTCTCCTTTAGCGTTCTTCTTACAATGCGCGATCAATATCAGGTGTGCTATTCACAATATCTTGCATGTTTTACTAGATAGGATACGATAAGATAATCGTTTATTTAACAAAAAGGGTATACAGGTTCACTTATTAACTAGATGCGTATTTTATAAGGAATAACATGGATTACCGGCGGCCCTTATTAGACCTGTATCGGTGAGGCCCAGATCTTTGACTAACTTACTTACTGTCTTGAAAATTGACATAAAATAATCCCAAAATATTGATTCTCTCAAGGCGACCATAAAGTTTCTTTGAAATAGGCTACTCAAAACCAGATCTTGCTCGAAATCCCTTTGTCCCTTTAATACGCTCTCTACAGTACATTGACTCTCTCTACTAAAACCATTTTAATCTAGATGTGAACGCCACTTCGTCAAAAGTAGCTTCCACTGCCGGCTTTGATTCAATTTGATCTTCATCGTGCCCGACGAACTTCGTAATGTATTTGGAATTGAGTTAGTAGCGAGAGGTCCAAGGCTGGTAATGGTAAGGGTGTTGGTCAGGTCGCCGCATTCTGGAACTAGTTTTACCGGTCGATGTCGGAGGGAATACACTACATTTCTATAGTGTGATGTAGAATTAGGATGCTCTGTTTTGTTTACTTCTGGGTACTGTGCTGCGTTTATCGGTCCTTCGAGCCGGATATTTTGCAAACGAATTTTTGAGTAAAGGGTTTTATTTGATCTTATCTTATGTGTTCTTCAAGTATAGTCATGATCAAGGTCTAAAAGATATGAAAATTGTTTGCGACACACACATGTTATAGTACTACCTATTGTTTACCATATATATGTTTGTGCCAGATTGCCAGGTAACAAGATAATGAGGGAGATAAGTGCGACAATATATATTAGATAGAAATTCAAACATTGAAATTGTTTTGTCTTTGTCTGTGTAATCTATGAGATTCTAAAACGGTCTGCATATATTCATTTCTTTCTCTATGGCATTCTAAATTCAAATTATGAGCATCAGATATTCACCCCACCTCTTTTGTTCTCAGGGTGCAACAAATAACTTGAGCTAAGTTTAGCTCTGTCATTGGGCTTGTGTACGCTTCGTTAGACAAAGTTCCGCTAAGAGCAAAGAACTTTAATGGAAACCTTAGCTGGAACTTTAATTGCATTCAGCTATACTTGATTGCTTGCGGGAAAAAAGTAACGCAATAACCTTTTCTTATATAAAACTGGTTTTGACTGCAATAAAGTGCCAATCTCGTGTCTCGGATTTTACAGCCACCTCGTCACAATTCTTGAAATTTGCTCCTAAATCAGATGCATCTCTTCTCTATCAGACAATCGTGTTCGTGGTTTGACTTGCCGTATCTAAACATGGTAAATCTTGGAATGTAGCCGAACTGTTAAATGAAAACGACTTTGGAGTTAATGGGCCAAATGCCAATACAGTTACAATACCAAAGCGAAAACCAGTTCTACCATTTCCATTTGACCTGTTATTGCCATTTAGAAACAGGATCACTTCAACATTGCATTACGCATGCGCGAATATTTGCGGAACAGTCTGTGGACATAGTCTACGTCTCAGAACAATAACTAAAGCAGTCTACGTTTTCCTGGAAAATCCCAAGGCAATATTTCATTATGGAACCAGCCAATGGCAACGTCTGAAATCAATGTTCTGTCAGTAGAGTCTACAAAAGCCGTGTTAACAAATCAGACAAAGACAAACCAATCATAGTCGAAGACTCGAAGTGATAGATAACACAGCTGACGGCACTGTGTGCCGAACATGATTGGATCATTCCAGCTTGTTTACATTCCATATTACGAAGCCAGTAGGTATATCAACGCGAGTTCGCTTTGCAACATTAAATCTGTTGCACGGAATACGCCGCTTGTTTTGTAACGGTAAACAGAACACAAACAAACTCAGAGAAAGCGTAGAGGATTTCCATCGCGGTGAAAGCACTCCGAGTGCGACGTCAGTTCAGTGCGCACCGTCGCTCGCTTCGCCTCAACGTAACCTCAAAATGTCGCTCATAATCGCTTCAATCACCGTCGCAGCCGCGGCAGCCTACTGGTACATCAACAGACACAAACCCCTCAAGCACATACTGAGCGAACTATGGACGAACATTGAAATGCAAGGCGCCGGAGCAGGGGGACTCATCGACGACTGGTACAACAAAGGGAGAAACAAGATAGACCTCCCGGACGCGATGAAAAGGATAGCGGTAGTGACAGGTGGCGCCCGAGGCATCGGCACAGAAGTTGTACGGGGGCTCCTCAAGGCGAATATGGTTGTTGTTATTGGAATCAGAAAGCCGGAAATCGCGGAGAAGCTCGCCAAAGAAATGGAGAACGGGGACAATTTGAAGGTGTTCGAATTGGACTTGCAATCGCTGAGATCTGTGAAGCGATTTGCTGAGAATGTCTTGGAGATGTATCAGATGATACACTTGTTGGTAAACAATGCTGGAATAATGTTTGGCGATTACAAACTTACAGAGGACGGTATTGAGTCGCAGTTAGCCGTCAACCATATTGGCCACTTTTATTTGACCCATCTTTTGTTGCCAGCTTTGAAAAAAGGCGGTAGTTTGGGAGAACTGGCGAGAGTTGTGAATGTCACTTCTTGTGCTCATCATCCAGGCAAAGTTTACTTTGACGATATCAATATGAAGGGGCATTACGATACGACAGCGGCGTATTCTCAGTCTAAGCTTGCTGAGGTAAGACAGTTAATTTGTTGATGTCCTATTCTATTTTAAGCTTGTCTACTCTCACAAACATTCATATTTCCCTTTTTTCAGCTAATGAGTGCCAGATACATCAACAAACTAATGGAGGAACAAAACAGTCCAGTCAGGTGCTACTCAGTCCACCCAGGGATTGTCAACACAGATCTTTTTCAAGACACCATATTCCGAAAATTCTTCCCTTGGGCTATGGACCTGTTCTTCAAAACACCGTCACAAGGAGCCATCTCTATTCTCCATGCTTGCTTTGATAAAGGTATAGAGAAGCAAGGAGGGCTGTATATCAGCAACTGCCGAGAAGGGATCAGCAATAGTTTCTCGAAAAAAATTGACAATCAGAAGAGATTACATGAAATCTCTTGTGGTTTAGTAGGAATTGATGTTGAGGCATACGGTAAATCTTTGTGATGTGACTAGACTAGTCTTTTTTTGGTGTTACCATGCTATCAGACTTATTTACTACTGATTTGTAATTTATGAAATTAAAAAGTATTTTATGATGCATTTATTAAAGTTAATCAATTAAATAAAATATATTTTTTCAATACTTGTGGCTTGCTTTTTATTTAAATTTCCAACCAATTTATACCAAAGGCATAAATGAACAGTCTACCTACAGGACAAGACACTTGTATACAAACATTTAACCTAATCACTGGCCTGGTATGCAGTTGCGTTAGAAATAGGTAGTTGGAAAAAAGGTACAAATTCATATATGGTGTCTTCATCTAGAATCTGGTGTTTAGTTATCCACGTTAGTAATGCGCCCAAGAGGATATAAAAAGTTTTTTTAATTGGTTCGCTCATGTGAGGACGGCCACACACGGGCCAAAGTAAAGTATTGAAGTGAAAGTATTTTGTATCTGTCATTCGAAATACAATAAGAACTTAAATTCTATTCAATTTAGGAGTGCCTAGAGAAAATACTATTGCTACTACTTACCGACTAAAAAACCCTGACAGTCCTTTCTTCTTCAGCTTCACTGGATCATCTTCTGTAGTCACATCTATCCCATCATCTTCTTTAGATGCACTGGAGCCTAACGAACACTCAGAGAGACTCGAAACGGTGCTCGAGAATGAACCACCATCTTTCCCTCTTTTGTGGCCACTTGTCACACTCCCACCCCACTGTAGTGTACTCTTAGGAGAGTCACTGGTATCACTTTTCTCGCATGTCGATATTGAGAAGTTGCCTTCATCACTAAAGCTGCTTTTCTTGGATAATCTGTCAACATCTTCATCCGGTTTCTCAGATTTGTCGAGTTTGGGACTCACGAAATGCAGCTGCTTTGTGATTGGGTTGTAAGATAGCTGCATGCTATCGAGTGCTTCGCTGAGACGAATTCCGCCCTTTGGGCATGGTGGTAGACCTGACATGTCTATGATGCCTCGATTCAGGGTTGCATATTTTCACGCGCACCAAAACACATTTCTCCGTGAATTGCCATTATCTTTGATCATTACACTAATGAGATGGTAGATTTAGCTCCCGAATTTGTTTTTATTATCCGTGGCTATCCCTCGTAAACAATGTGAAGGGTCTAAAATACGTTTTAATTTCGACCTCCTAAATCACTTTGTTTTCTTCTTGAAAACACGAGCTAGTTTTCACTGTTACAAAGCTTTTGCTAATACTACCTACTTATATTTACAGTAGTCACTAATTATATTAGGTTTCATCCAATTATCTAACAAAATCGTTCTATCTAAAACACAAAGAACACACACCCTCTACCTTCCACATTCTGCTTGTAAATAAAATAAATTGATTGACTTGACATTTGCTTTTTCGTTCGTGAACAGTTAGGGCTTGCGAGGGGCATGCGCTTCTCTGATTCGTCGAATTTTGTGGAAATGGCTGCCATAATCTTGACGGCGAATAAGAGATGCCGTCTCATCGGAACAATCTGAATCAATACTGACGACAACAGATTTTGGTCGGGTTTTCAAGAAGAAAACAACAAAGAATGAATTTCCGAACGAATGTTGTGTTTTGTTTTTACTTAGTTGGCTTAGTTAGCGATAAAATCGAAATTGGCCGCTCACGATGCAATCTGGCGTTGCCAGGTCCTCATACCGAAAAGCCGGACAGAGCTGTGAGTTTGGCCTAACATTTGGGTCAAAAAGCCGGACATCCTGCATTTTCAACAATTTTAAATATTCGTGTAAAAAATATTTTTTTTTTTGGCCTAACATTTTGGTAAAAAAGCCGGACACTTTGCATTTTAGGGGATTTTTTGGTATTAATGTAGAAAATTAATGAAAACCAAGCTTTTTTGATAATTTACAATAAAACTAATGCCAAATTAGTCTAAAAGTAATTTAGTAGCGATGGCGCGGCGCCGGCTTCTTTCATTCGTGAATTCGGTCTCGATGCGCGCGAATTTTGAAATCTAATAATTGAAACAAAAAGTAAACTTTAGAAAAAACCGACTTCCACAAACCCTATTTGATTAGATTGAGTTTAATACAAACTGTAACCCCTTATCCCCCCCCCCCCCCTTGGGGAATTAATTTTGTCAAATCCCATATCAGTGCTACCCCACGCTACTAAGGAACCCCTGTACAAAGTTTCATGGCTCTAGGTCCACCACCGGTTTAGGCTATGCGTTGCCTGCCCGTCAGCCACGCATTGTATTTGTACCTAGTATTGAGCAGTTCTGGTGGCCATATTGGTCTTCATCAGCAGTTCCGCATCACAATATTATGCTTACCATGTGCATTTGCACGAGTTATTATGAAAAACACAAAAATCACTATAGGTCTGCCTATAATATTTAAAGAGTTCCCTCGATTTCTCCAGGATCCCATCATCAGATCCTGACCTGGTGTCAATGGGACCAATGGGAAGGTAAACCCTTTCAAACAAAAAAATAATTTTCCAAATCGGTCCATCCGTTTAGGCGCTATCGGGGTGTAGACATAAAAAAAAAAAAATATCCGGACGAATTGTAAACCTCCTCCTTTGGGAAGTCGGTTAAAAAGCCTAACAAAAGCCGGACAGGCCGGACGACGCTTATTTTGGCCGGACAGGCAATCAAAAAGCCTGACTATGTCCGGCTAAAGCCGGACGCCTGGCAACGCTAAATCTGACTAGCAATTTGTAATTTTTTGCTGCAATTTATTGCCTTGCAATTGCAACAAATTGCATCGTGAGCGTGTACATCTGTTAGATATTATTGTTGTTAAAAGCACTAGGTTGCAAAATGCGCTATTGTAGCCCTATATGCCTTGCTACAAAGAACCAGTTTACGAGCAGGCGTGTTGAAAATAATAAAACCGGCCAAGTGCGAGTCAGACTCGCGCACGAAGGGTTCCGTACCATTATCTATATAATTGGAACAAAAAGTAAACTTTAGAAAAAACCGACTTCCACAAACCCTATTTGATTAGATTGAGTTTAATACAAACTGTAACCCCTTATCCCCCCCCCCCAGGGGAATTAATTTTGTCAAATCCCATATCAGTGCTACCCCACGCTACTAAGGAACCCCTGTACAAAGTTTCATGGCTCTAGGTCCATCGGTTTAGGCTATGCGTTGCCTGCCCGTCAGCCACGCATTGTATTTGTACCTAGTATTGAGCAGATTCAGACACCTTGTCTTGGACCAGTGAGGTGATATGTGGTCTTCTTCAGCAGTTCCGCATCACAATATTATGCTTACCATGTGCATTTGCACGAGTTATTATGAAAAACACAAAAATCACTATAAGTAAGTCTAATCGGTCTAATTTTCCAAATCGGTCCATCCGTTTAGGCGCTATCGAGGCACATACATAAAAAAAATAATAAAAAAAAACAAACATCCGGACGAATTGTAAACCTCCTCCTTTGGGAAGTCGGTTAAAAAAACCGCAAAAAAACACGTTAATTGTATGGGAGCCCCCTTTATATTAAATTTATTTTGTTTTTAGTATTTGTTGTTATAGCGGGAACAGAAATACGTCATCTGTGAAAATATCAACTGTCTAGCTACCACGGTTCATGAGATACGGCCTGGTGACAGACAGACGGACGGACGGATATCTTGAGATTTTAAGGTACTTTCCCTCCAGGGCCCATTCGTTTGTTCCACCCTGTATATGTGTGATCTGTAACTGTATTTTTCATGAAATACCCAAAAAGTTTTGTTCAAATTATCATCTTATGTCAGAATAACTTTGTAGCTAGTTGAAAAATAACATTTGAATTGATTCAAAGCTTGCCGCGCTTTTAGGGCCTTTAGTACCTACTAAACGCCGCCGTAAGCAGCACTGTCTACAACCTACTCCTACTGGAAAACGTGAGACACCCATCTACAATTTCCGTACAATGAGGTTCACTCACTCATTATGTCAATGTCATGCAGACTGCAAAACATCATTTCAACGCACCAAAGAGTATTTAATTAAAACATCACTGGCAGCCAAACTTGAAGTGGCCAAAAGGAAAAAAATAATTTCTGTGCTCTGAGATTTGTATGAAAACAAAAGTAATTAAAAACTATTAATTTTATAATTATTTTCTAAAAGTTCTACATAATAAATAGAGACGTCGTAATTCATCAATTAATATTTAAAGTCTTTGTAGAAGTCCGGGGACGACATTGCCATATCATTTAAATTTAGTTTCATTAAAAGAAGGCTTACCTACCAAAACAAAATGGCCTTGGTATAAACTTTTCAAGCGTGTTGTGAAGACGTATCTTGTACCGAGACCACTTTCAATTTGTAATATCTCTCGTATTTCAGTATTTGTGGTTGGTGCGGCAACAGATATACACATTCTGTGAAAATTTCAGCTTTCTAGCTATTACGGTTCGTGCAGGCGGACCCGGTGACAGACGGACGGACGGACGGACGGACGGACGGACGGACAGCGAAGTCTCAGTAATAGGGTCCCGTTTGGCACCCTTCGGGTACGGAACCCTAAAAAGATCATTCATTTTGGGCCAAAAGTAAAAGTGCCGGTCAGAAAAAATAATATAATATTCGGATAGAACATACAAATCCAAGTATTTTTTACTATGACACTTAACCTGCTCGCTCCATGGTTTAGTTTTTAGAGGCTATTGAAATTCGATAAAGCAAATACAAAAAAATAAATTCGCGCGGTCATCAACCAAACCTTGTTTTTCTAGTGCAAAATAATGTAACGAATAAAACTTAGTAGAACATGTATCCCTCTTCACTCAGTCCGGAGCCGGACTGAGTTAGAGGAGCTCAAAGTTTGAAGCTATAATTTGGTTCCTGAGATGAAACTTCGAGCTCTTCTAACTTAGTCCGGAGTGAAGAGGGATACATGCTGTACTAAGGTTTATTCGTTACACTATTCTGCTCTAGAAAAACTAGGTTTGGTTGATGGCCGCGAAAAATTTTTTTTTTTTTGTATTGGCTTTTATCGAATTTCAATAGCCTATAAAAACAAAACCATGGAGCGGACATAATAAGTGTCATAGTAAAAAAACTAGGATTTGTGTTCTATCCAGGGTTCGCAGATATATATCAGCGTGATATATATCGGATATATATCATGATATATATCAATGGATTTTTATGTGGATATATATCAATTGATATTTATTCTAACATTTTTGTACATTTGTATTGTTTAATGGAAACACAAGCTGAATCGCCCCCTTCAAACGCAGAATCGCCCTCATCGAACCTCTGTATTCGTGAATCGTGCTAAATTTTGATGGTTTTCTTTCTCACTAGATGGCTCTGCTAGTATCCTAACTAACCTAACGATAGCGCGTATCGTTGTGTATTTCCGTTTTGATGTAGTTCGAATAGAAAGTGTCGGTGGTTATATCTTTCACTGAAGCAAGTTTTGGTAAGTTTGTGTTATATTATATTACTCTATTACTGTTCTATTATTGTGTTATTTTTTGTGTAGTGTGGGGAAAGGGAATTGGTTGGGTGCCATTTATTGAAATATTATTAGAATATCTCACTCATTATTCGCATTACTTTTTTTATAAATAAACATTAAATAAAACTAATGCATATTTTATTATTTAACCTTAAAATTGTGACAGAATAAACTACAAAAGTACTCAATCTAGAATGGAAATACCTCCCTTTTTTCATCGTTGATATATATCCGATATATATCGGATATATATCAAAAATCGGATTTTTTGATTTTTATTATAAAAATCGGATTTTTACGAACCCTGGTTCTATCCGAATATTACACATTTTTTTCTGGCCGGCACTTTCACTTTTGGGCAAAAATGTATTCATAATTCATAATTTCTTTATTGCACACAAAAAGTTACATAGGACAGTAAAAAACATAGAAAACGTGTACAAAGGCGAGCTTATCTCTAATAAGAGATCTCTTCCAGCAAACCAAATAGGGATGAGACAGGTGGATTGCTGAGCAGGAGTAGACCCATGTGTACAATACATATAATTATTACTTACAAATCAATAGACTACATAAACTAGTGCATACTTATATAAATAAATATGAAATATATTTATATAATATACATAAACTAATAAATACTATACATACATACTACCTATAATTCTATAAAGACAGGTAATGCTTCTTCACACGACTTTTAAAAATACTGAGAGTAGGACTATCCCTGATGGTGCAGGGGAGTGCGTTCCACAAGCGGATAGCACGAAGTCTAAATCCGTGCTCATAGGACGCGGTGCTATGAGGTGGTACTGTGAGCAAGGACACTGCTTGAGTTCTCCGAGGCCTGCTGGAAGAAAGAAATTGAAAATGAAAACGGTCTCGTAGGTAGGATGGATACCGTGGATTCCGTAAAATATTGTAGAGAACAAATAGGATGTGAGAATCCCGCCGAAGACGGATCGGCAGCCACTTCAACTCTTTGCGATGCTGTGATACATGGTCGTATTTGCGCAACCCGAAGATAAACCGAATCCCGAGATTTTGAAGTCGTTCGAGTTTATTCAGT